>JAOQMS010000002.1:10104983-10126964 GCA_027563885.1 Erythroxylum longipes | reverse complement strand
TGTATTTTTGGTATTAGGTTTTTGTTTTGCTTGTTTTTTGAAATTACCCAGATTAAGGTGGCTTGCTGATGACTTATTTTTTTGGCATGTGTTTAAGAATGCGCCTCCTTTTGATCAAATTGAGCTGGCGTTTTGCCTTTCTCAAGATTTCTATAGTTTCCGTATTCAACTTGTAATGCCAATTAAGGATCTTTTTAGGAGAACGAGGGATCTTTTTATCATGTACTTGAGATTCTGTTCTCTTATTGTTTACAAGATCTAGTTTTCCCTGAATAAGTTCTAAGGATTAGTTCCTCTTTTTTTGGAGTTCAATGGGTATTTGGGTTTGCCTGTGGAGTTCGAGGTCGAAGTCCATTGTTGAGTTCCGAGTGCTAGGTATACACATTGCATCTCCCTTTCGTTTTTTGCTTTCTTTGTCTTCTACTTGGGTTGTTGATGCATTCGAGTTTCTGGGATTGCTTTTAGTTGACGAGATTTGAGCTAGGGGTGATCCAGAATCATAAAGTTTTGATCTTCAGATAGGAGATGTTTTTTTTTAACATCAAGTCTTGTTAATCCTAATCTATCCTTTTTACTTCTCCTCTTTCTAGGTAAAGGTCTGTTCTTTTTGAGTTTCATATCCTTTTTGTTGTTGCTTATTTGTTCTGTTTTGTGCTGGTGGGTGCTACTTCTTCTATATGGTCTTGCCTGGTAGTGTTTTGTTTGAATAGGGAGTGCTTGAGGTTTTTGGGTTTTTTGAGTTTTGTAGGTTTTTAACCCACAAGAATCTATTGAAACCAAAGTTTTTAGATTTAATTCTACAAAGTTTTTAGATTTATCAACTACCGGTTCATATCTGCTTCTAATGATTATTTGTTTTCAATGGTCGTCTTTGCTTATATTGTTTGATATCGGTTGTTTTCAATGTGTTATTGTTTTCAATGGTCGTCTCTACTACCGGTTCATATCATAGTCAGGAAGATATCAACTGTTTCCATATTCTTTGTGATGCCATACAGGTTAAATGAGATTACAAGTTATATTGACTATGATCAAGTAGATCCTTTTATTTGTGGTTCTTATATTCGAATATAAATGAGATTAGGTATGATTCACCTTATTGCTTTCTTTCTATGATTTTTCTATACGTATTCTTTCCTTTTTATTTTTGCTTATTCTTCTGTTCTTCTGTTACCTAATAGTTGTGCTTTTACTTGTATGCAACTGTGCGTTTTATTTCGTATTTTCCTTACTAGTTCGTTTTGTGCATAAGCATTTACTATTACTTTGCTCCTAATTGCATGCCAACATTATGATTAGCAAAGTTTAAGTACATCATTTGCCTAATCATTTGTCCCCATAAGGACATATGATAAAATTAGTAAGATACAGAGCAGATTAGCATGACCCTTCCTTGATATTGACATGCACAATTCGAGGAATGGTGAGCAGACGTTTGCAGGATAACAGGTATGAACAGAACTTTTCAGCGTTTCTAATTATTATTATTATTTTCTTATTTATTTTCATATATATATATTTATATTTAATAACTTTTCTTTTAAACTTGTATCTACTCACGACGATTTTGGTCACCATATTAGCTATTTTATTTGGTTTTGTTTTATTTTATTTATTTATGTACTTATTTAATTTTATTTACCTACACTCTTAGCATTTCATTTTTCATCTACATCATTTTTTTATTGTCACATCTGCATGTGGGTCTACTGGAAACAGCCTCTTTACTATGTAGGGGTAAGGCTGCATACTATCAGACCTCCCCAGACCCCGCTTCATTGTGGGATTTCAAACTGGGTGATGATGATGATGATAGTTTGTTTTCACCATATACCTCCTGCCACCGTTTACTGTCTATCTTTGTTATTTTTTTATGTCTATCTTTCCACAGACGTTTAACATTTAATCTCATGAAAACTTTGTTTCTGTATACTTTTGAAATTGTTTCAAGAGTATTTTACTTTTTAGCACGGTAACTTTGATATCATTAGATACATTGAAGATGTATAAGTGATAAACTGGACTTTTTTTAGTTGTCATCGAAATTGGAGTTAAACATATCATCGTTTTATTCTAAATCGACTTTTACAGAATTTACCTCTTAACATTATTAATGAAGGAATGTCGACATGAAGACCAGTTCTCGATGGCCCTAATTTATTCCGTTGGGAGAAATGTGGCAAAATTGTCCCTACTGAGAAAACCAACAATGAAGATGAAATATCCACTTTATATACTAATCATCATTTGCCTTTCATGGCTGATCTTCTACTTCAAGGTGTTTAGTATTATCCGAACAACGTCACTTTCCTTATTATGTACATGTCATTTCCTTTTATGAAGCTATTATATATATTCACATTTGATGGTTTATACTACATGTTATTTTAAGCTTCCTTGAGTCTCGAATATGACATATATGGCCATAGAGGCAGGAGCGATGACACAGCAGTCCGTAAAAGATTAGAGAAATCTGTTGATTTGGATAATTCGTCAATTTTGAATACTTAGTCTGCTCATGCACGTATGCATGTCACTCCAATTTCAGTTCAGTTAACGGTTTACTAATATGACAATATCTAACTTCTATACTGATTGTATTTTAGGTACTAAATCTAGCGACTTATTCACTGCATCCTCTAAAAATTTAACTATAGCAAAAAAGCTGTTGCAAGAAGGTGTGAAAAACCCTATACTTGAGGGAACAACTGTTACTGTTCCAATTGGTGCATTCGAACGTTTACCGACTCTCATGTTACTTGGAATCCAAATAAATAATTATGTCATTGTCAGCGAGTCAATCAACTGAACTCACCTTTAAAGTTTATTTATTGTTGTATCTGTAATAATTTGTCAAACAACATATCTACTACTTAGGGGTCAAGTTGCATACTATTAAATGTGGATTGTTATTGTTCTAGTTATATGAGTGTATAAATTGGGTAACTTCTAATTCAAAGTTCATACTACTCCATATATCAGATTATTATATTGATAAAATTATTTAAAATTTTTATTACTAATTTCTGAAACGTTAGTAAATATTAATGATTAATTAATACTACTGTTTAACACTTTAAAATATGTTATGAGTTTTTTTTCAATAATATGTTGTAAACATTCAAAACAAATCTCCAATAAAACATATCTTAAATATGATAGATTATAAAAATGTTAGTTTAATAATTTATAAAAATGTCAATCATTTGGTGACGATTTTTAGAAATCGTTACCAAATGTATACATTCAGCGACGTTTTTTAGAATTCGTCACTGAATGTGCAACATTTGGTGACGATTTCTAACAATCGTCAGTAAATGAATCGTCGCTGAATGCTTAACATTTACTAACGATAAATGCAAATCGTCGCTGAATGTATAAAATTTTGCGACGAAAGAGGACTTTCGTCACCAAAAACTAACATTTTGGTGACGCTTCATAATATCGTGGCAACATATATAACCTTTAGTGACAATTTACTAGATTCGTCGCCAAATGTTGAAAAAGTTATGGTGACGTTTTCAAACTTCATCGCGATTGTATTATTTGGCGACGAATACGAGAAATCGTCACTGATTGTGCATGATTTGGCGACGATTTTCTCTGTACGTCACTAAAGGTTTTCCCTTATACGACGCTTTGTAGTTTCGTCATTAAATGATAAGTTCTAGTGATGAATACTTTAAAATGTCACAATATGTTGTCCAAAGAAATCGTCGAGAAAGGATGTCTTCGTTATAGTGGTCTCTACTCGCTTCAAGCGGTTTGAAATCCTAATGCTCTTATTAGGTTAGGGAACATAATACTTGTTTAATGTTTACCTCTGGTTCAAGTGTGACGGAAAGATTTAGCAGGTTATCATCTAATCCAACTTTTAATTTCATCTTCAAGTTTGAATTTTCCACCTAATGAAAGACACAAATTTGGATAAAATAAGCTTCATATTAGTTATGGTACAATTACAAGTCCTTCTATGGCGTTCCAGGTGATGTAAGTTATGGAACAATTATATGACAATGTTATATAAAGATGTCATGGTTAATATAGATTAAATTATTATTTTTCCAAATAAATTGTATAATATGTAAGGGTATTTTAGTTTATAAGACTGTAATCATCATGAAAATAATTAAAATTGATAGCTTCTTAATTTTTTTTCTATTATAATACTATTTGGCTAAGGATATCAAATTGTAATTAATGAAAAGATATTCCATTTTTCTTAGTTTTTTATGCCATAATCCACACATCATGGAATGCCAAATTTGTGGACTTCTATTTCTTTATTTAAAATCTTCATTATATTATGCAAGAGCTTCATGCCAAAGATGGTTCACTGAATGTTTGGCCAAAGGATTCTGCTGATGTGTTTTAACAAGAAAATGGATTTAAAATGAGTATCAATCGGCCATAGGACAGGAGGCATGGATTTCAATTTCTAATATTTGGCATAATTCTCCAGGAGAGTAGGGAAGTTTTTGAATGGGAGATTGGATTTGAGAAACTTTAGCATCTAGGTTTGCATAAAGTTTAATCGACGAAACTAGCATCTGTGTCCTGTAAATGTTTCCCGATGACGACAATCTCTGAAAGATCGGGGTATCAATGGAGTCACTAGTAATGAACAGAGATTTTTGTTTTATCTGTTCAGATTTTCGAGTTAACCTTTAGAATGGTCTTTCTGACTGCTCAACCCCATGAAGGTAGGGATAACCGCTATCTGAAGCTGTGTGTCATTCAGATCTAATTGGTATTCCAGTTGACATCAACGGAAAGAAAGTAAATTAGTTTGGATAAACTTCTTAGTGATTAAAGTCATATAGATCTTAAAATTGGTCATCTTTGTGACAAGTTAGAGAACAAATTCATAAGGAAGTTGAGTGGTTCACATCTACCTATAGTCATGTACGACCAAAATGATTTTGGCCATCAAGAAACAGTAAGTTGTAGCTGCGAAGATCGCGGAACTGAGTTCGGAGACCCTTCACTGCTCTGGGAATCTCCCCGCCATGAGTCCTGTACTTGAGCAGCAAACTGCAAGTTCCAGAGGATGTCCTCCACAGAAGGTCTATCTTCTGGCTTCTGGTGCAGACATCTAATGCATATCTCCATCGTCGTCTTCAACGATTGTTTCGAACATGACCTGTAAACATCTGGATCGATCACGCTCCTAAGACCTGTAATGTGCCCTGAGATGCTTCCCTGTAGCTGCGTGACAGTTGCATAATATCACTGTGAAATTATTTCTGGACAGACGGACAAATAAAAACTTTGTTGACATTTTCACTAATATTTGAAGTAAAACACCTACTGCATAATAATATCCTTCATAGGAAATACAATAAACAAGTGGAATTGTTTCCTAAACCTGATGTTTGAGATCATCCAATTCATTTGCAGACTTCAATGATCTTCCGACAATTATTTCTAGCAGTATCCTTCCAAAGTCATAAATGTCATTCTTCTCTTGATTTAACCTGCAAAAGACGATGTCCACAAGAAACAAGTTAACAGCATTAGTCAGTAAGTAGATTGCAGATACATTCATCAGACTTCACAAAGTTCTCAATTTAACATTATACGAAGCAGCAGTAGATACAGGTCATCTTGTCAGCAATCAGCACCAACCTTGCTTTGACGTTAATATCTTTGGATCCATTAGAAGCACTCCCATGACCAATCTGCATATTGGATACCAAATTTAGACCTTTCCTCAGTAAAACTAGCGTATAATGCCATTATCTTATTCATACGGTGGTTCATGCTACCTTTTCTGTGCTTTCTGCCAGCAAGGGTAGATTGTAACTACTGATTTTTGCAACAAGATTCTGATCCAACAAAATATCTGTTATTTTCAGATTATTGGAATATACCCCAGGAACAATCCCTGTATGCAAAAACTGAATGCCCTTTGCTACTCCTATTGCAGCTGATATGCGTTGTGACCAATTTAGTTTTGCTCCTGTGCTCCCACCTGTGACAAAAGTAAACAACGTTAAAAATTTGCAGACAAATAACAAGAAACAAACGTAAACAGAAGAATCCAGGCAGGTGGCACCTTGTTGACTCCGCAGTTTGAGGAATTATGATTTATTTGGATTACTTTTGACATATAACTAAATGGTGTTATACAATCTATAATTGGGAACGTCTTAAGCATTACCTGAGACCCAGCTCCTTAATGTACCATTTGGGACATATTCAAATACAAGAAAAACTCTGCTAACACTTGAATCGTCCAAGTAGCATTCGAAGCAGTGCCCAAGAGAACTGACCAAATGTCGATGTCTCAGTTTGGAAATTAGCTCTATATGGTGCATAAAGTTTTGCATACTGTGATTCCTCTTCATTTTGAGGCATCTAATGGCAACAAACGATCCATTTTTAAGCTGACCTCTGTACATCTAAAAGCATTAAAAAAATTGTCATCGAAGCATTATACCATGATCGTAGTTCATGATCTGGCTTTAAGGAGGAATATTTTGTCATACTAACAATAATAGCAAAGAAGTTTCTTTAAACTGCTGAAATTAGAATGAAGAAAAGAAGTTAGTGTTTCAAGGGTCTTCATGTCGTTAACCTTGGGATTCTAATGGAAACATAAAAGTGTTAGACGAGCAAAATTTCACAGTTGTCTGTCTAAATTAGTTCCCATATACACCGGAGAGAAAAAGAAAAAAGTACCTGCCCTTGAGATCCTTCACCCATGAAAGTAGATGTGTCAAAGTTGTTTGTTGCCTCCTCAAGCTCATCCAGTGAGAATGTACGATAAGCAGGTACCCCGAGTGCTCCTAGCTTCATTGTTTGAGATATATACCCTTCAAGTGCAGCAAAAAACACAAAACAAATCGGATAATTGTCATACTTTGAGAAGAAAAGACACTTGTGTTTAAGCTTCTGCCAACCAAGCCTTCCATAAGTTGTTTGCCAGTAGAACTTCATGCATAGATAATATTCTTTTAAGAACTGAAAACCTATCTTCAATTTATTCTGTAATGACGCGTTAGCTTGTCATATTCTTTTTTTCTTCACTGAAATGCTATCTTGAATCAAGCTAAGACGTGCATTTCTTCATTTAATTTCACCGGTTGGCTTACTAAAAAAGGACACTAAAGCTTTCTGCGTCCTTGCACTTGCTTGGCTACATACATGAATGCACATGATCTACAACACTGGCGCAGGTATCAACAGAGTAATAATATAATGAAACCTTACTTGCATCTGACAGAAGTTTTGACGGGTACGCAGTTGATGCATCTTCTGCAATATATCGTATTGATGAAGGTTTTCTGATTCTCTTCCTGACACTGATTTTCCTGATAACTAAAATAATTAAAACAGATAATGCAATTGCTCCAGCAATCCCTCCAATTACACCCAGTGCAACAATTGCTTTAGATGCTTTCTTCTTTTCCCTTTCTTGAGGCAAAATCCCCACAGCCAATGCTTCATTCCGACAAGCAAGAAGAGGATGTTGATCTTGATCTTCATTTTCCAGACAATTTCCAGCATACAAAACCTTTTTCTTAGGTTGTGATAGAAGACAACTGGGTAAATGCCCAGTCAATAGATTTGAGGATAAATCCATATAACTCAGGCTGGAACCGCAAGATTGATTTTCAAAAAGCATTCCTGTGAGCTTGTTGTCTGCAACATCCAAATAAGCTATATATGGCAACGACATCAATGACGGTGGAAATGGTCCCACAAAATTGTTTTTTGAGAGATCAAGCCTCTGGAGCTGATAAAAGGATCTAATTTCAGAAGGGAGGCCAGCCCTGAACTTGTTCTTGCTCAGTACTAGAGTGACCAGCTTGTCTCCAAGCTTAGGAAACTGGGGTCCAAAGGAATTATCTTCCAAGTCAAGCACTTCAAGATTTGTCAAACTGCTAAAATCAGGCACTTCTCCCTGGAAGTAGTTGTGTGAAAGTGTAAGAACTCTGAGATTCTCCAAATTACTAAATGAATTTGGCAACGATCCATTAAACATGTTCTTCCGCAAACTTAAAACAGCCAAACCTGGTAGCGTGCCAAGCCCCACCAGTAGCTTCCCAGAGAACAAATTGTCATCAAGAACAAGTGTTTGGAGGCTAGTCAATGATGTGAGTTCTTCAGGTATGGCATCATACAGAAAATTAGAACTAACATTCAGTATTTCCAGTGATGACAAACGTGCAAGTTTACCAGGCAAAGGACCCCATAGGCCAAGAGAAGCCAATGTTATGACCTTCAAGTCTGGTAGACTAACCAGTGTTGTTACAAAGGAATCAATTGAAAAGTTCCTTGGCAGAGCAGGAGTTCCCTTGCTTCCAATAATATGCAGCTGAGTTATACTTTCCTCGTAGCAAACAATAGTCACGGATGAACTTGGATCGGTATTGCAAAAGTCTGAGGAGCTGTTCCAGCTACTCAAAGCAGATGGGTTGTTCAGAAGTCGCTTGATTCTTAAAAGGGTCTGACCCCGGGACGATTGTAGTTGCTCAGAATGATTCAGTGAAAGAAATATAATTGTGGAAGCTAGCAGAACCGAATACTGAAACACCTTTCCCATTGAAGGACAGAATTATTATATCTTGCAGAGATTTGAGGATTTATTGAAACAAAACTCTGCAAGATAGTAATTACAGAAATCAATGTTAGTAACAAGTATGTTATCGTTTGTTGGTGTTATGAGTGCTTTGAAACTTGAAACTGTAACCAATAACAACTGATGAAAGCACAAGGAAGCAACTGCAATAATGCATTCATATAAAGCAAGTTGAAATTGCACAGATCAACCATTTGCACCATTTTCAGAAATCCAGAACAGCATAAGTAGAAATGATTCTCATTCAAGCAACTTGACATTCAACATTAATAAATTCTTACGAAATGCTACTTTGGTAGAAAACAATCGCAAATATGCTGAAGATGTTTTCTTAATATTGACGAAATGTTATTTTCCTCCAACTCCTGATCTCATGAATAAACACAAAAATTCAATGCAAAAGCTTACCTCTTGTGGAGTGGATGGAAAGTGGTTCAAATTTCGGGCACCTTGAAAAGAAACGAGTCACTACCTACTAACTTCTGTTTCTTTTTTCCTCTGAAAGTAAAAGAGCTATATGGATAAGATTCTCCAAACCACAAGCTTCTGCTCACTGTAGCTAAAGGTCAGCAAAACTTGGTAAGAGATGACAGTCACTTGAAACTGAAGTTATAACCACCGTAAGTATCGTCGTTTAATAAGCTACAAACTGACTCTCAAAGAAACATTCCCAGCAGGGTTCTGCTTCTACTGAAATTCTTAAATCTGGAATTGAAATGAAAGTACTTACCATTTGCAGATATTCAGAACTCAACTAGTATGATTTTGAAGTGGGTGGCCCAGAAAGCTTCAGGAGACTAACAACCAAGAACTTTAACAACAGTTCATTCACATACTTGTCAACTAGGGACCCCAAAATCATATCAACGCATGCTTGTTTCTGTCTATGAAACAAAATAATTTTAGCGAATTGGTTTGATTCACGAAAACCTGCAAGAGCCTATAACGTTCACACGCCAAGTGACTGGAAATTACACCACAAAAGTAGACATTTCCTTCAATTTTCTATTGATTTTATCTTACTGGCAGTAATCTTCTTTCCATCCAACTCATGACCAACAATTCCTAGTGTTTCTTTTAAAAGTTCTAAAGATAAGAACTTTAGGCGAAAGGAAAAGAGAAAAGATTCTTGTTGCAGAAGAGAAGCCTTTATTCCCTCAGAGACACAGGCACTCCTGGCATGCTGGCAACTAATCTTATTTGTGATGTTTAATGTTGTCATTCACATATTCCATTAACATATGTTTGTTGGCACATGTGTACACATTTATGATAGGTAGGCATGGCAGATACAACGTAAGCTTTCGCTTTCTGAGTCTGATAAGCTTTTGCTTTCAGTGCTGCTCTCACCTTAAGCCACCCACTCCATGGCTATATCAGTATAATCCGTCGGCTTTGCTTCCTTTCAATCCTTCCTTTCACTGTACTTGCTTTTTTTTATAATAAAATTATGTCTATAATCAACTTGTTTTGTATGTTTACTTGCCTGTGACTGAAAATTATAAGAAATTAAGGAAAGCCGTACTAAGACAGGAGCAAAATTCCCTGGAAAGCCAAGTTGACAGAAAACAATACATAAAGAAATCCACCGCCACAACACGAGTCAAGACTAAGAGCATTTAATGTTTTTTGTTTTTTTTCAAGAACAAAAAAGAACAAATGAAGTTGAAATCCATTTTCATTTTGTTAGCAACAAGCGAATGGGCTTCCTTTTCCATGCCATCCAGCTTTCCAGTTTCCACTAATAATTGTACCTCTTTCAATAATTGATATTGCTCCAGGTTGAAAATTTACCGGGCATTTTCTTTTTGGGAATTCCGTTTGTAATAACTTGTAAGCACGTGTTATCTGATGCAAAATGTACAGAATCAACTGAGCTTATTAAAAAAATTTACTGTTAGAACTGTACTCAGTATTCTTAAGCTGTCGGTGCAAATAGGAGAAAGTGACAGACCTCGCAAGACCAGTGAATTCAACAGTAGAAGCAATTCTTTTTCCCTTTTGGTCCCGTCAAAGATAGCAATTCCAATTTGTGTCAGATTAGTAAATTGGGAAGTTCTGGGTTTAAAACCACTAGTGTTAAAGTATTAGTATGAAATTGAGTGCTTTATCATTGAATTATAAAAGAGGGTGGGGTCAGAAACCATGTCATTTCCCTTTACCTTTCACTTTCAAGCAGAGGTGTTTACCAGAAACCTTTCAAAGAGGACGTGAACTTATGATTTTTTATTTCTCAATTCATTCATTGCGACACCATTTTTAGAATAGAAGATTAGTTGGACCAAGGATCAAATACCATATTTTCAGGATTATTATTACTATTACAACAAATCCAAATGTGTGTGTGTGGGTTTTTTTTTTTTGTTGTTGTGCAATTTGTTTGGTTTAGTCTAAACAAACTGGACTTTTAAATGATTAGTGATAAACATGTTTCGATCCTCTATCAACGCTAAACTGTTTGAAGTCGTTAGAAATTCATTGCCTAAACTTTTGTGGAGTTGATTGAAGTTAAGACATCTTGAGATACTATACCACTGCTGGTTATACATGTTTATTTAATCACTTATTTGGATACTTGCCTTTCCTTTTAAAGGATGAGGTCTGAATAAAAATGTCACTGGGAAATGTAAACACTATGTATGCTAATTAATTGAAAAGATTCGTACAAATTTTCACTAAATAAAACATTTCACACTATGGAACAGTGTCCTGAGAAATCACAAGGACTTCCATTTTCTACAAAGAAAGCTTATACTGTCAACATTCATGTTAAAAAGATTTCAACACACTAAGGCGATAAAAGAAGGGTGTAGATTGTTTGAAGGGAGGAGGGATCCATCATAACAGTTCAGCAAATAGTTTCGACGATCTGTGGGCCTAAGTACTCAATACCATCCATATCTGAATTGTCTGGCATGTCAATCTCTTCCAACCAACCGTAAGAAATAGCCTCCTGTTTTGCCAATCTCATACCCCCATCTGCATCCATAGATTGGAAGGTCAAAACAAGGAAATATCTGTTAAGATCTTAGCTCAAGGCTACAGACGCAAGTCAACAATGTTGACCGTAACAATCAACAGCCCACTTTTTGGTAGAATAAGTATAGGAAAGTTAACTATAGAATGGGAGGTCAAAAAGTAACTCGCCAGTGGCCAGTATGCAAATGCGGCCCATGTTCTCATGTTACAACTATATATGTTAACTAGGGACCGAGCACATAAGGATGGTTTATGCAAGTTATAAGTCAAGTTATTCCTTTATTTATGATTGAAAAATTTTTAAAAAGAGGCGAGTATTTGGTCGAGTTTACTTACTTGTATAGGCATGATATGGGTAATCTTTGTAATATGAGCAGTCACGACCGTCTTCTTTAGAATAGGGAGGTCCAAGAACATCAAGAAATGCACAAGGTGTAATGGCTGTGCATTGATGAATGTTGCCACCCGTTGTTGGATATAACACAGAAGGAGAGCAAGGAGCAGTAAATTCCTTGTTAGCTATCAACTTCGCCAATCTCACTACATACCAGCACGTTTCAGTCAGCACCACGTCTGATGACCAGGTTCAGTTTATATATTGAGGAAATAAAAGAGATGCACTTACATTTTGAAGGTTCTATGGGCTCATTTCCAGTGAGAGGATCGACCCAATCATACGATTTGATGTGCATTGTCCCCAGTAGAAGCTTGCTAAAAACTGTCATACCTGGATGATTATGAAGGGGGATGACACCATTCGCAGGAAGAAAGAATAAGCACAACTGCACAAGTTAACATGGAACAATGAATCAAAAACTCGATGAAAATCGATTTTGATGATAAAATAACAAGTACCATCAAAATTCAGAAACATTTGCAATGTTCAAGAATTTCAGTTCTGCCATTTATAGGCCACAAGACATGCATGCACATGAAATTTGATGCAAGGAATTCTAGTAAGAGCTGTATATATTGTAAAGTTGTGCAGGTAAAAATGATAGGCTAATCTATACTCTTGTTTGTGGTCATGGACAGGCCTATGATAAGATATGATCATGCAAGAAAAATTGATTAAACATGTAAAGATCAATTTCAAGAGAAAAATAAAGAATACCGTAACAATTATTATCGACTGAGAAGCAAGCTATACTTACTGAAAAGTTGTCACTCTTGTGAATGGTTGTGCAGCTGACCCTTGGGGTCCCTTTGGCTGCAGTTTTAGGGTTAAAGAACGGTAACTTGCTTGTTAGCCCAACATCTTCAGGCTTCATGCTGTCTGCAACGTATAGAAGACTTGTTAGCAAATGGTATATATCACAACTACACCAGTAAAGCAGTAAATCCATGGGCTCTGAAAGCTTATATGGGCAACAGAAATGTAAGTATACTGAGTGCTGTCAACTCGATCATTTATGGTATAACATAATGCTTAACATAGCAGTTATCACACCAAAAACCTATCACGATTCACACATAAGTCGTAAAGACAAATCAATTGTTTTGCTTCTCAAAAAGGAAAATACCATCAGAGTAAGTTGATCTGGTTATTATCACATTCCAAGCACAAAAAAATCACGCCAGTTGAACTAGGTTGCAGCTTGCAGTTAAATCACAAATTAACCAGACAGAAGGGACGGAGTTAACTCACTTACCAAGTATTTGACACAATCTCTTCACATCATTAAGCGAAGGAACAGTACCAGGACCTTTAAACATGTCTCTGCTGGATGCATAGAGCTCCTGCAGTACCTTGGGAACCGCTGCATCGACTATTTTAGTCTCCCGTTTGCATCTCTTCCTCCTAAGAGGCCTATTCGCATATCCAACTTTTCTCCTATGCGGAACGGGAGTAGCTATTCTTCTTTCAACCATGGTGTCAGTTATCCTCTCTCTAAATATCAGAAACTATATTTCTAGGTGCAAGTATTAACAAAGCTTAAGCCTTCTCTGAACACTATTAGGAAATATCCAACTCGGCCGGTATTAGCTTATATGGTGTGCAAGCATTCATCTCAACGAGTACGCCACTGCAAAAGCAGAAGTAACCGCTCCACAAAAAGAAAATGCAGGCTTGCCAAACAGATTGATCCAGATTTGAGGTTAGTGAATAAGAAAAAGAGAAGGAAAAATTTGGAAAGTTGATGAGCTCTACTTCAACTCAAACTGAAAGCCAGTGATGGAGATTCATATATAAGAAGTCAAGAAGATAGGAGGTTGTAAGAATGTTATCTGTGGGGAAGAGCGGGGAGGGGACGCAATTGAAAACAGGAGCAAAGATACAAAGAACATGGTATATGGAGATTACCAGAAATAGCAAAACTAGGGGCCATTTGCCACAGGAAGGAAGTTTGGTTGCCAAGTAAGTACTGAAAAGGAAGAAAACAAAAGTCTTTTAACCCTTCTCTTGGTTTGGTTTTGGTTGGCTGTTTTCCCCGCCCACCGCTTTGCTGCTTTAAGTAACCGAAATGTCAATCTCTATTATGATTTCATCCTTCCGACCAAAAGGCAAAACCAGAAAACAAATGATTGAAAATTCACAAAGCATCCGCCATTGTCAAGTTCAAGTATATATATTAATCCAATGATTTACTAAATTTATATATTAATATTTTATTTTATTTTATTTTATCACGAATTAATTAATTATTATTAATATAATTAAAATTTTATTTATCATATAGTAATACCAATAAATAAGATGGATCGATTTTTCACTTTACTTACTTTCAGTAAATAAATTATAAAAGTTTTCTTATTTTATTAAATTATCTGGTTGAAACATTAGAATCAGTGAGTGCGTGAGAGGATCATATAACTTTATTTTATATGAAATTACAAAATTTGATTTATTATATTTCATTAATAATATATTAATCATCTAAAATTATAATATGATAAGCCATTCCTTAAATTACTAATAAATAATTTGTTTAATACGACAATAATATTTATTCTTATATATTTTTATATTAAAATTTATAAAGAATTATTGGCTACTAACATTAAATTCAATTAACTGATGAGACAAAAAAAATTATTTAGGGCTTGGATTGAATCCAAATCAACATAATAAGAACCAACTGATTTTAAATCTAACTTATCGATACGATATCAATAATTATTCTTTATTCAGTACTACTGTTGACAGTAAAATCAATTAGAGAGAGTAACATTAAAATGAAATATGGCATGGAACTGCTGATATTAATAAGAAAAATTAATTAATAATTATTGATAATCGTAATGGTCAAATTTTTGTACAAATTATAATACATTTAGGATATTTATCATTATACTGCTTACTTTATTATCATATTAAACTGATTAAATATATTATTATTACATAAATTAATATAATTATTAATATTACATATTGAACATTTCATCCTATTTGATATATAATGGTAAATAGATAAAATAATAACAAGTTTATAATTTTATTTAATAATTAGATCAATCAGATTCATTATTAATTATATACAAAGATATAAAATATAAATAAAAGTAGGGTATTGGTAATCTTATTTATTACTATTATATAATAAATAAAGTAGGATATTATAAAATAATATAATATAATATAATATTGAATATATTTTAAATACAAGCAATAATAAGTACGTATGATAAATAAATTAATTTACTTAACATAAACTACTTATGCAATTTGTTAATTTTCAATCATTGCTTAGTGAAGTGGTTCTTCAAGCTTTTAGAGATTTATCACATTAATCTAAATCAATAGCACAATTTAATTCGAAAAATGTACTTTGAACTTTTTTAAATACTTGAAGAAAAGAAAAGGGGATTACTGAAACCACGCACTGGAGGTCACAATCTCTTACCATACATTGTCTTGGTTAGGTACTTGCAATGGGAACACAAATTATTACACCTCATAACTCACATCATGTACAGTTGTCATCTTATAGGTTTGACTTTGAGTACCTCTACCACTCAGTAATTCACCCATTATCATAAATAATTTAAACTCTGGATATTTCATGAAATGTTCTTACATCCGATTCAATAAGTCATAAAGAAAATAATTAAGAATTGAAAGCTTCTAGCTGACCGTACCGCTGATTGATATTCGATATGGATGCGTAATTAGCTTAAATCGTTGAATAAATAATTGATCATTGTTTGTTTTTGACCGTTTTGTTTGATTAATATAGTTGATTCCATAGATATTATGTGAAAAGATGGGAGCTTTGTCAGGCTTCGAACGGTTCCTTCACTTACTTCCGAAGCTGTCTTTTGGTATCACCAGCTGTAAAGACTAAAGTGTAACCGTAACATCTCAACTCTTTACATCCTCCTGTAAACCAATCCTAGGTCTTGACTGAAAAACTTTTCAACTTGAAAGAAAGTTTGGTTTGAGCTCGACGCCAAAAGTGTCAAACTAATTGGCAGTCATTTCATGTAAATCGGTTTATTAAAAAAAATCAGGGAATAAAGATGTGAATGCTTCATACAACAAATTCAGTCCTTCTTCTGCTTTAAATCCATTCGTTTTCTGAAAGTTAACGGAATTCTGAGAAAAATAATTTACTATGGAAACAAAGATATTCATATTCTGCTGCTTGATCTTTAGGTCAGACGTTCAAACATATTATACACAATTACGTTGTCTGAACTCAGATCACAGAAATGAGATATCGTCGGCTAAAATAATTTCTTTGCCTACACTTGCCTCTCTTATGCCACACGAATCAAGATAAATTGCTTGTAAAGTGGTTCCATTTTTAAAGTACAGAGGACAAATCTGCGTATCATACATTTCAGCAAACATGGATAATTTGGGGGGTGGGGGCAGACAAATCCATGTTAAGTTTGCGTACGAATGAAGGTATGGATTTAGCTCATTCTTGTGTTTGCCTGGTGAATGATGTGGACCAGTGTTACGAGTTTTGACATCAATCTGGTTCTGAGATCCTTCTCAAAACAGTTTGAAGGCATCGTTTTGTAACTCACCATTCCCTTCATTTATCCCTCGAATCGTATGCCATTCTGTTGTGGAACGACTTACATTAACAGCTGGTGAGGAATCTTTATAAATTGGGCCAGCTATAACTTAAAGATTGCCTACTTTAGAGGCCTTGCAATTTAAGACTACACTGGATCATTCAATCGCTTTGAAAAGCGAGTTACTCGGTGCTGAAATATGGACATTGAAGTTTATGCAATTGCATACAAGGCACATCTCAGACATCCTCAATCCTCACATGTAAGAACCTTTTTGAGTCTGTTTCGTCCACTCCGTTGACCGCACATGAACATCAGAAATTATGATCGATGACCTTTTCCAACCAGAATATGAAAAGACGTAATTGCCTTCTTCTTTTTTTCCACTCATATATCCCAGCTTAATCCGAAGGCCCGTTTCAAAAACCACAAAGAATATAAATACAAAATCTCAAGATTCATCATGTTCTTACATAACCTGTGCACTTTTACGCACGAAGAATCGTTACATACTTGACTGGTCAACTGTTGATTGATCGCTGATCCTACTTAGCATCAGGTTCTCAACAACCCTTAGGTTCTCTAGTAGCTTCAACTCCCCCACTACTGCTAGAAGAGAAGCATCCGTAATTAATCCGATTAAGAAGCTTTGCCCAAAGAGCTAGAGGATTATCAACAGGAAAAATTTTCTATTTCTCTTCCTTTTGTGTGACTCGTACTCAAGACCTCCTGTAAGAAAAATCTTTAAATGAGAAGTTTATCCCATTTAGGCTATTTTTCTTTGTAACTAGGGATGTCAATAAGTCGGACTGAACCTGAACCTCCCCCATTTATATTTTTTAATTAAAAAATTACAAAACGGAGTCGACAAAACAGCGTCTTTTTTTGACCAAACGACTCCGTTTTGTCCAAAATAGGTGAGCCACGGGCCGATTCGAGCCCGACCACCCGTGGCCCGTCCAACCCGAGCCAAAAATAGGTTGGGTCAAAATCGTCATCCCTATTTATAACTGCAAAAAACGATGCTGTTTTGTTCAAAATAAGTAAGCCACGGGCCAATTCGAGCTGACCCACCTGTGGCCCGTCCAACCCGAGCCAAAAACGGGTCGGGCCGAAATCGCCATCCCTATTTGTAACTAATGCTGTACGAATTTGTTTCATCAGTACGCCAACCTACAAGTTCGGTTTCTTCGGAAAAGATACTTGAGGGCCACGGTGCAAAATTAAAATGAATAACACTTCGGCCACCACTCTTGATAGTATTGCGTGTGTACAAGTCTAAACCTGACAATCCATTTCTTCAGCTACTCCATCTCACAAAGAAATACACTATAACAACTGTTAAAATCATTCCCACATATTTGATCCATCTATCAACACGATTTCGCCTTTCAATGAGCCTCAATACAGAGTTGGAGAGACCCACAGTGTTCAGAACATCCAAAGCCTTGCGCTGTGCCCTCTGCAGCAACATAAAATTCAATGACAAAAAATTCTCTCAAGAATATATGCAAAATCAAGATCTTAATCGACATGTATTCTCTCATGTGAAGAACTTGAGAAATCACAAACCATGTTAAAACGTACAATCACTTTTTTAAGTTGAAGGTAAAAAAGTATTGCCCTTTTTTATCCATAATTCAACATGGCATTTACCAGCTAATCATTAAGGAATCAATATCAATAATTTATAATCAATGAGTCAAATAAAAAGCCTAGCATCAGCCTAATTTAAATTCCATTTTAAATTCAAGATGCCATTGTATTTTTTGCAAGAAACATGTCATATTAACAACAATTTAAAGCATTTATTTAGTTATTCATTTCTTTCAAACAGCAATTCCCTCAAAGCAGCACCTCTGTATAGCATCAGTCTTACTAATAAATTACTGTCATAAATGTCAAGAAATAGTCATTAAACAGTCCAAATAATTTAATAATCTTCCCTCATCAGAGAACGGAGTACACTTTGATTTGCAACACTCAGGAAGAATATAGCCCAGAATCAGCATCTAGAGAGCAATAATTAAGATTTAATCATAGATACCTTTAAGCGGTCTCTTTGTTCCGAGTATTTCATAAGAATGGCAGCTCCAGTTGATAAAGATTCTTCCAACATCCTTTTGGAATTCTGGACTGATGTCATTGCTTGTGCTTCCTCGTCAAATATTCTCAAAACATGAGCCGAATCACCATTCTAGAATGTACATAAATCATTTAGATAAAAAGTAAACAACAGTGCTATGATGAAGAAGGGAACAATTTAAAACTATATACAGCTTTTCCAAGCAATTCTGCTCTCTCCTGAGCTTCCTTCATTCTCCTTTGACTCCTTGAGACATACTTATCCAGACTTTGTTTCAATGACTCGGCCTCTTCTGCTACTTGTTCCACCTTTCTGTGCAACAAAAGTTGAATCATCTGATTAAGGACATAATCTGTCATTTGCATCATTTATGAAAAATGCACACAAAGAACAGAGGGAAGAGAAGAGGTTCGTTGAAAGAGATGGATGCAAGTAAAACATTTTCTTGTTGATCCCTTCTAATACTTTTTTTTTCTGTACAGCAGAAATGAGGAATAGAAAATTTATATAAAGTTGTGGTATAACACATACGGGCACACAGACTTGATTATGCACCACTGCTCCAAATTGAACTTTAAAATTTTAATGTTCTTGAAAGAAAATAAAAAAACTTCAAGAAGTTTGTTCCAAATAAGCCACAAAAGTTGAGTTTATTACAAACATGTCAAACCAGCTATAAGTGATCCACTTAAAACTACCAGCTAGTGCAAAACCAGTGAATAACTTTGAAGAAATTTTATCAGGTATAGAATACACTTAGATTGTGTTTGGTACAATGTAATGGAAGGTGTACCGTAATCATTTATTCAATTGTGCATAAAAGTCGTAATGTAATCAAATCCATCTACATCATGTCTAAAACTATGCCTTTCATCCATGTAATTCCTATTACGTAGCTTCCTTCATGTAATAGAAAATTATGCCTTTCATCCATGTAATTCCTCATTTCATACAACCCTTAATTTATTCATGCCATAGCCTCGTACTGAGCATAAGCTGAAAGTAAAAATTCCAAGATAATTCTTTGAACTGGAATTCAATAGTAATAGAAAAAAGTAACATTAATACGAGGCCCTTAGATTCTGGATTATATGTTGTACAATAGTATCTCAGTTCCCTAAAAACAGCTATAAAATGAAAAACACACAAGGACACAACTATTTGCTGGCAACTCTCCTTGTGAATAATAACCTAGAGTTCAGAAAATAAAATATAAAAAAAAGGCGCTCAGACAAAAATCACGCACTTGAACTTCATGCGTAATCACTTCTGAAGAAACGCATTAGAAACTTAGGCCACGTTTGGTGCAGCGTTGATCAGCTATTTTTTCAGCTGTTTTGACGATTTCAGCTGTTTAAGACTATTGACCAACTATTGACCAACAGCTGATTGTCCATAAATCAGCCGAATATGAAAACGCTGCTACATAGCAGCGTTTTCTCCAACAAGCTGAAATATTAAACCTACAATCACCGTTTAACCCTTTTAGAGATTGATAATTATCTTTTTATTTTTGTATATTTTTGTATGTAACGAAAAATAATAGAATTTATTGTTGAAATATAACTATATAGACACAGACGCATCTTGTAACTTGTCATATAAATAGGTGTAGACAGTAATAGGTTAGAAATAAAATGTTAACTTTAATTGAAAATAAAAAAAGAAAGATCTACATAAAATTTTCATGAATGATGAAATAATACAAGTAAACATGACTTGTTTAAATAACTTGAAATAAAAGTTCTATAAAAACCAGAACAAAGAGATTATTATTATTATTATATGTTCTATGTTTTTTATAGTTATAAATTTAATTTTTGTAGAATTAAATATCCAAAATCTAAATTCTTAAAAAAATATTTAACAAAATACTAAGATATATAATATTCATACCCTTATAATTTTTTAAAGCCATGCCCTCATAAGTCATTTTACACATAAACAGTTAATACTAAACAGCTCATTTTACCAAACATCTCTAACAAACAGTTAATGCAATCTGCTGGTCAAATCAGCTAATATAATCAGCTATCAGCTACTAGCTGATACAATCAGCTGATTGCCAAACAGGGCCTTAATCTCCTAGAGATACAAGAATTTGCTGCTCGTGCACAAACACATACATAAAGTAATTTGAAGAAACTCGAAATGTGAATCAGAGACTTGGAGCTTTAAAGAAAACGCAAGATCAAGCGGTCTGTCTCACCCATATCCAACAAAATTAAAGAACACCTAATCTCTAATTCTTAAATCGACTAAAGTAAGGATCTTGACAATTCAATAGAAGTATCAAATAATTAACATAAGCACATCACGTAGATTTAGATACAAGCAACTAACTATACAAATAAATAAATAAATAAAGAAGTAACATGGCAAGTACCGTCAAATTCATGCCTCAAATTTCAATCAAGCATGAAATCAAAGAGAAAAGTTATCGAAAATTTGGTATCTCTCTGTAGCGCCACCAAAGAAACGAGTGGTTGTACCTTTTCCAGAGATCGCGTTGGGGTTTGGAGGGAACGGAGCGCCAGAGGCGATCCATGTCGACGCAAAGGGACTGGATCTGGGAAATATCCTTCTTAACAGCGAAGGAGAGCTCCGGAGAGTCGAAGCCGCCATTAGAAGTGGTGCTCTCAAGACGCTCCAATCTCTCGATGCCGTCACGAGCTCTTAGTAAAAGCTTCTTTGCGCTTTGGTATATCTCCGATAACGTGCCTCCTCCTCCGCCTTCAAATGCCATGGCTGCCATTCTCAATTTGAGCCTTCTTCTTCTTCTTACTCTTCCCTGAAAACAGTAATTTTCAATTTTTGGATTTTCGGTAGAACTGCAAATGAATCGTACGTGGCTTCTTGGCTTTGATTCTTTTGTTGCTACGATGGTAGGCAATGCTTACAACGTATCTATCCAATCAGCATGTGCCACGTCACAAATTTAGCCACGTGGCTTTCCAATTTCCTTTAAAACTGTTATCTAACTTGTACAGCTGTTGGACTTCCTTTCCAATTTCCTTTGAAACTGTTATCTAACTTGTACAGCTGTTGGACTCCCCATGTAGGCTCGGTTCCAGAACCAGTAGCTTAGGGCCTACTTCAAGCTCGAGTTTAGACTTAATTGGGCTTGAGGCAGTTTAGCCCAAATTTAATTGGACTAATGGTCGACTTAATCAGTCCTGCTTAATTTATTATTTTTAAAAATAATTTTCAAAATAATATCACTCTGTAGTCTGTACTTACCTGTTAAGGGCCTGTTTGTTTCAGCTTTTAGTAGGTGAAAAAGTACTTTTTTCCACCGCAAAAGCTATTTTAAGAAAAAAAAAAAGAGCGTTTGGCTGTAAAATTTAAAAGCACTTTTAGA
>JAOQMS010000002.1:10093936-10104883 GCA_027563885.1 Erythroxylum longipes | reverse complement strand
TGTTTTAATATTTATTTTTCATATTAATTTTATTTCCTACAAGAAAATGAGATATCTCTTTAAATAATTTCCTACAATATGGTTATAGAAAAAATATGTAACCGTAAATATAATATATTGTATTTTGCATATTGTTTAGTATACTTAATATTATTTATATGCATATATAATTTTATTATAAAATAAATTATACTTGAAATTAATAAAAGTGCTTTTTATTTTTATGTTTCCAAACAGTCTACTGTATGAAGCTCTTTTTAAAAAGCTGTTTTTTTAATTGACAGCCAAACAGTCAACCAGCTTTTTAGAAAAGCTCTTATCAAAAAAGCTCTACTGATAAAAGCTCTACTAACAAAAGCTCTATTGATATAAGCTCATCCAAACGGGCACTAAGTCTCAAATTAAACTAGAGCTAAGCAATCAAGACCCGAGCTAGTCCTAAGGCCCAATCAAACTCAAAAACTTGATTTGTTAAATTCAAGTTGAGTTAAATTTGGACCTAATTGTCAAGCCTACAATAGTGGACTTAGAAAAGAATGATATAAAGCTGTGATAAATAAGAAATCTTGAAGATATTTATAATATTAGAATATATCCTTATCCTTAATTAAAAAGATTTTTTAAAGTTGCCGTGTCAAATTATATCTTAAGATTGTAAGCGATTTAATCTAACTATGATATTTTAAGAATATTTAAATAAAATTCTTCGAAAACAAAAAAATTGCAAATATTTTAATTATTTTGTCAAATCATTAAAAAATGTAATAGAAATACATTTTCTAACATGTTATACTTATACAATCTGACACTTTAATAAGATTTATTTATCTTTCAAAAAAATGATCTAAAATTAATTTATTAATTTTATTAACTTTAAATAAAATTAATTACACTAATAAAATACAATTAACTTTGATCTAAACTTTAAATTGACCAAATATTTAATTTTATCTCTAACCTTAAAATAAGTCTCGACTTCTCTACTTTAAGTGTCTCCTTTATTATTGTTGTTTTTAGTTTTCAGTTATCTATTTAAGGACTTTACTCGTCTCTTTCTTTTCGGTGTCATCTTCATCTTCTCGACGCAGCTCTCCCTTCTCTTGTCCTATGCTTCCCTTCTCAATACATTTTATTTGGTCTTCTGAAATTAGTTTACTGGTTGACTAGAAGATTACGAGTTTTTGTTGGAGAGAGCGGACCTGCATTTCATTTTAGTGATGTATATGAGCACATTGTAGATGGAGTGCAGTTCAATATTAAGAAAGCATGCATACGATAAGAAGCTTTCGACTGAACTTCTTAATGGAAGTTGTGTGGCAAACTAAGTGTAGTCTTAATGACCATTGCGTACATTCGGGTGCTGAGTTGTTTATTATTCTCTTTTAATTCCTTCACTCAGTTATAATTTAGGTTGGGAAAGTCCGGGAAAACTCGTTTGAAGTCATAAAACTGAAATTTGCTTCATTTTTTCACTTTTACTCTTTCACATTTGATTCAAGATACATAATTAAGGCTCCTATTACTTACTACAAAATACTCAAAATGTGGTTTGTTGTTGACTTATTGTGGGTCAAAAGTACTGCTAAAAAGTTCGTAAAGTGATCCTGACTGAAAATTTTATAGATGTCCCAATTATTTGATGAGTATATATTTGTTATTAATTTTAAAACTATTGTGTTTAATTTCTGGTTAATAAAATAAAATTTTTAAGTTAGGAGATACAAGTTTTTTAAATAGTATGATGACAAATTTATAGAAATATTTGTTGAAGTGATTAATAAAATTAAGAAAAAAAAGTATCAATATTAAAGAAGATAGTATAAACAAGTACAGCTAAAACAAGCACTACTAAAGAGTTTTAAGGGGGAAATGAAGTTCATAAAATAAGACAAATTTATTTGCAAAAAAGAAAAAAGGTGTTAAAATTTATGTTAATGAATATTATAATAAGATTTATTGTGTTTGTGGTACTTGTTATTTTCAACTATTTGATAAGAAGATAGCATTGAATTGTAATGTTAAATATCAACGTATATGGAATATAATAATTGTGCATTTGACAACTATATTACAATAGCTTGTAGGAGTGGTCAAGTTCATAGAGTGAGAGAACATAAGGTCAAAAGATTCTGTGTTTAAATCTTTTTTTTTACACTTTCTCAATCGAATTTGTCGTACAAGGCTTATCTAGTGCGAAATACTCGATTGGTGTGTTGCATCAATAAAAAAATTTACCCAATACGTATTCAAATGATAACAGCTACGAATTTTTCCGTTTTCGGAAAGGAAAAAAAAAACTGTATTACAATGATTATGTCAAACAATTAGCCATCATTTGCCATATTAGTAAATATTAATAGACGACAGAAACCATTTATTCTTCAGCTGCATATACTCCGCTACTGTATGGAGTCAACTACTCCATAAGCTTCCATCTTCTTTTAATTCATACGATTGAGTCTGCTTTTCAACACCGCTTTTTCACTAACAATCTACAACATATAGCGTGAGATAGCAAGGAGCGAATCGGTCCATATCAACTTGTCGAATTCATCTTCGATGAGATTTTTAGTTTTAATGAAATTAACGTTTGAACATTTGTTCGTTGTTTAAACTTTGTTTTTGTATATTTTAATTTATAATATACGAGGTTGTTAGTTCTTTATAACATATTATTACTATTAAATAAATAAAAATATTTAACTTTTTAATATTAACTGTTAATAAAAATAAAATTTTACAATTTTAAAAAATTAAAATTGCACTTACCATTAGAAGTATTGTACGGACTCGTATAAACTATTAACCAAAATCCTCACCAGCCTCATCTAAAAGTTGCACTCCTATTCCCAGAAGCTGGAAAAGCTTGCCGTCTTTTACCTTGCCTAAATTCCGTTGACCCCTCAACACCACTTATTGCCGAACTTTTTCTCCCCCCCTTAGAATCATGCTTCATGTTCGGACTCTCGATTCCGCCTTCTTCGCCATCTTTCACTGGTCCTTGCCCAAATGTGACCTGTTTTCTTGCTGTAGAATAATCAAATGGCTTTAGTTGCAAAAGACCAGTTGCTTCTTGGGGTTTGTTAACTTTTGCAGCTTCTCTTGTTTGCTTATTAGGCTGGAAGCATTTTTCAAAACTTGAGGACAATTCAGATAGGGAAAGGGGCTCTTCACTTTCATCTGTTTGCAAAGCAGTGCTCACATGTCCTTCATCACTGCTGGAAAGATTTGTTGTTTCTACATCAGTGTCCTCTATTTTTCCCATCATAGAATCATTTTCCAACGGTATAATGTCAACTGGATTGCAAGTGCTCAGAGCTTCTTCATTCCTACAGGCTCTTGTAGTTTCTACATCTTCCTCTTCAAGATTGGAACAAGCAGCTTGAGAAGCAACATAATCTTGGGCATTTGATAATGATCCTATTGGCTCTTCCACAGCTGGTTTTTGCAGCTCACTTCCACCCAAAAATGAATGAAATGGAAGGTTCACTGAAGATCTGATCTTCTCCAACTTGATCTTTTCCCCCTCCTAATTATTAACAAGACAAATGAAATTAGTGGCCCCAATAAATAGCATCACATAGCTCAATCGAATGTCGACAATTGAAAGCCTCGATTCATAAAGCAAATTAAGATCACAATCAAAGGTTGTCAAAGATACTAGGTCAAGACAGTTAGAAATGGAACAAGTCAAACTTTAAAAGGCAAAAATCACTTTTTTATAATTATCATCAAGAAAATAATTATGATTCTCTCCACTTTGTATCACCGTAGCAATCATGTCTCAAAGCACTTCAAACAACAATAACGACTGATGCACCTCGTAGAGCTTATCAGGATTCCAGAGCATGAGGTAAAGTTGCAAGAGCATAGAATATTTACATTTTTCTCTGTATCAAACTTTCTCCTTGCTGCTGCACCACCGAGCATCGCCCCAAAACCACTGGTTGTTTTCTTCAGAATCTGAACTGTTGACCCAATAACCTGCAGAAGAAAGAAAAAACATGTCAGATAGCAACTCTTTATGTATGAAAAAAACTTCAAAAGCCCACCAAAAACAGTAAGACCTTTGCTGAAGGTAAAATGTCTGCAGAGCTAGTTGTATCCCTACTGTGAAGTGAACTGGAGTTGCTTTCTCTTGAAATCTCTGGCACAGAGGCACTAGGCTCAATCTTCAATTTACCACTCTCAACTTGAGGGTCTTTGGATCCAGCAGTAGCAGTTGCCGTGTTTGTAAGAACATCAGAAGCAACAACGTTGTGTACTTCATCAACCTCTATATTTACTTCCGATGTCTTCGCAGATAAAGTTCCAATCATATAAAATAGGAAAGAAATTCATTAGAATCATTTGAAAGAGAAGGATAGCAAACACTTCTGTAGCCCTATCACTGAAAAAGTTGCCAAGACTAATGCATCACTGACTAACAAGATATACATGAAGCCTCCTGACTACTAGGTAAAACCATACATACAAACCGGTAGACTTATTAATTCTAATAGCACAGAATCCAAAGGGGCTGCAATCAAAAGATTTGCAAGCTTGATTACAATTCTAATGGACACAATAAAACATCAGGATGCATACAAAAACATATATATTTCTTAAAAAGAATTTTCTTATCTAATTACATATCGTGATTTGATTTTCAGCCCATCCTATTGCCTTTTGTGGGGGCTGACCCAAGGCCATTCACATAAGTATAATGTTCATGAATAATATTCAAGTTTAAGACCAACTTGTGACCAAGACCATCAAAACAGTGTGAATCTTACTTTTTGGCCCTCTTTCAAAAGTTGAGCAGCAGCCTCGAATGCAGAAGCATTCTGCATGGAGTGCCTAATAATACTAACAATAGAACCAAGATTTCGCTCCAGGAATGGGTGCTTTGATCTCAGTAATTTTCGTAACTTGCTAGTTGTAACAGGCATCTGCTTGGCTTTTAACCATTGCAAATAAATGAAGATTTGGAAGTCAATATTCTAAAATTAAAACAAAATATAGTTGAAAGGTTGAGGAGATTACTACCAATTTCAAGAAGAGTTTTGTTTGGCAAAATATAACCGGTACTTTCGTCTTCTGCACGAGCAACAACATCTCTCCACTCAAAAAGTCCCTGAAGGTGAATTTTGTAAAGAAGAGAAGCAGATAACAGTATCCAGTTTTCAACAAAAGATGCAGGATATAGTCAAACTTTGCACTTTCATCCAAACGATCAATATGGAAACTTTGCCATGCAGATTACTAATCTTTGATTCTTACAATCCAAATGCTTGCATCTATTAAGAAGACGTAGATTACAATGGAAAAGCTCACAACTTACTGAGACTACAGCTAGCTGCTGGGCATTGAATCCAGCATCCTGCAACCTATATCATGATAAAAAGCAGAAAAAGCATTATGGTTCATATATGCTAAGATGGGCTAACACAAAGCAAACTGTTGAAAACACGAGAGAGAGGGAGGGGGAGGTAGGCGATGAAAAATTAATATGCAATTCATGCAACAGTAAATGGCAATCTCAGGTGAAATTGCCAGCAACTGTACCCATATATATAGAGATATGAAGTCTCTGTCAAGAGCTCCTTCTCGTAAAGCTGCATGCATACATCATGACTGCGTTTGTAGACCTGTAATCAACAAGTTACAAATTGCTCAAGCTGGTGACTACAGAGTAGTGCGTCTGCAACCCAAAAAGCATTCCCTATAAATCAGCCTCCCAACACCACAAGACTCAAAGGAGCTGCAAAAATAACTAGTAACACTCTATTACTAATTTTAAGAATTGACATCGAGAAAATGGTATTGGTATCATTTTGGTAACACCTGACTGTTTCAAACCAAAACAAATAGGAGAAAGCTTACTCAGGAACTAGTTAAAATAAACAAAATTCAATCTACAGAATTAGATGGTAAGACAAAACACAAAAGTTACAAATAGCAGAAGCCACTTTTAAAACTATTTTTGGTCTCTAATCAACATGACACCACTAAGGAACGAGAGATGGCACCTTCGACTATAGATGTACAGAAATGTTATAACTTCGCAAGAATGTACCTGAACCAAAGGAGGATCGGAATTTTCTGAGTCACCAGGCATTGAATGTAACATGGTTTTCATTACATCATATATATGCAACAGATAGTGGGTATCTTCTCTGGCATATCTGCATCAAAAGAGAACATAAACTGTAAAAGAAGTGTGAACAAATTTTAGTTAAGTTACAATGCAGGTTATCAGTACAGCTGTTAATTATGTTAGCAGTACATTCTTACAGAACATTACTACAGAGATGAGTGTCTGTCTAAGTATATATTCCAATAACTAAACTAAAATCATAATCTTGACCCTACCTGAATATAAATCCATGTTCTAATTTCTCAAGTTACTAAGAAAAGTTAAGAAATACATGATAAATTGAGGAGAAGAAAAAACCCAAATTTCTAGGTACTTCCTCAATCTCTTAGATCTGGCTTTAAAATCTCATCCATACATAATTGTAGGTGTCCCATGTTCATATAATACGGTACAAAATAAAACCTAACACCTTAACTAAAACTAGAAATTACCTAAGCATCTCTTCTGGGAGAGGACGTAATCTCCAATCTGCATTCTGATATCTACAAGAAAGGGCAGATGAGACTTATATCCAATGAATGGGAAGAAAAAAAACTGATGATAGATGGACCTGCAGTTATAGGACTTGAAATAGATAAAGCACTGAACCTCAACGCCAAAAGGTGAATGCAAGGTGTGCAAAAAAGCAAGCAAAATCCTTATGATAATCAGACTACAGGAAGCAGTTGGAGTATATTACATGAGGACTTACTCTTTATTGGCGATAATTCCACAAAAGTGATGCAAAAGATACTCCAAACTATTCCTCTCCAACTTCAGCACTCTTGATGCCTAAGAATAAAGAGAAAATTGACAATAGAATCTAATATTAACAGCATGTGAGAGAGAGAGAGAGAGAGAGAGAGAGTCCAGATGGTAGGTGGAGCAAGAAGAATTCCAGGCTTAAACCAGTAACATAAATCCATCTTGATGAACCCGATAAATTAAGCAGATTCATATCGTTTAAGAGGTCCAACACATTTATCTCTAGAACACTTCATAGGATATTGGGTACCAAGGTCAAAAAATTTTGTGATTGAATGGGGCAGTGTCATAACATAGTTGACATTTCAAATATCAACATTTTTCATAGTTGACATTTCAAATATCAACATTTTTCACTAGCATGGTTCAGGCCATTACTCAGTCCGATTTTTTCATTGACAATGTTGTTCAAACAAATTCCAGTTGACATATTGCTTCAGTTTCTTAATGTCAGATTCATGCAATCAAAGTACTAAACAAGAGGAATAATATATTTCCTATTACAAAATTATTAAAAAAACTAATAAAATGATCAAGTTATTTTCACTAAACTACAAACTGACAATAGGAATAATAAAGCAAATGAATATTGCATATTAAACAACAGAGCAAATTTGGAATAGAAAACCTGTCCAGTGTCAAACAGATTGCAGACATATATGCCAAAGTCACGTTGAAGCCATACGATATCTCGATCTGCTCCATGCATGACCTAGTTAAATTAACTCCATCATAAATAAGAACAATCTGCTAAAAAAAGCAACTAGAGCATCAATAGACAAACCTTTTTCTTGGAGGGATCTTTGAAAAGTTCCCTAAGATAGGGGCCAATTTGTACTCGAAGCTTTAGTGTATCCACAATAAAATCCTCAGTTCTGGTAGATATTTGCATCAAGCACGTCAAACCTTGAAAAGAACGATACTGATTGTGTTCCAGATCAACCTAATATCATAAACCAAGAATTTAAGTCAAGTACATAATATTTCAATGTCCTTCCGGAAAGAACGCAAGAAATAGAAAGATTACTTCGAATAAATTCCTTTTTTTTTAAGCAAAATACAAGTCCTACATATGAAGATAAAAATAATAAAGGTCACCAAGAAAAGCACAACTTGATGAATATTAGGACGTAAACGCTGGACCTATGCCAGTGTGTTCCAAGATTAAGTAAACAAATAAACTGGATGAATGCTCAGAAATGTGTGCTCAAAAGTACGACGGCCTCATGTTTAAAGACACCACTCAAGACTTTCCAATTACATACGCACATCAATTTGTCAGGAACATTAAAAGAAAATTGGATGAGTAGATATAATTCATTTTCAAGATGATGCAAACATGAAAAATGGAACAAAATGCTTAAAGTACAAAAATGAACACTGTGAATAGTTATTAAAATAACGAAACCAAATAGCCAGCTTTTACATTTCAAGACCCCAAAACAAGCATTAATACCATTCAGAAAAGATCTATTTCATAATTCAACGGCTAACAATTGGAAAGATACATAAATTTGCATAAGTAGGCATACCGCAAATTCATTTACACAACGCAGCTTGGCAGCCACTTCCTTCAAATCTTTGACTTCTTGTACAAGCTTGAATGGAGTACTTTCCATTGGGGGTGGTGGAACAGGTTGAACACTCCCAACATTTTTGTCAACAAAATCTAAAACAGATAGCATTTCCTATGTGCATTAAAAAACAATAACAAAAGCAATTCAGTAACCTTTTCTTTCAGTAGGGAAAAAAGGGCTAACACATATAAACATGATGGCCAGAACTCAAAATTTCAATTACCAATTAATAAATCCCATTGATCACAAATCACTAAATCCCGCTAGGCAAGAGCATGGAACCAAATATTTTTTTAAAAAATGGTTGCAGACTTAAGAAGACAGATGATAATGAGCTCAGTTTTTGCAAGTCCCAAATAACATTAATGGAATGTGTTTGCTGTAACAGTGAGCAAGCTATAGGAAAGAAGCGGAGGAGCTATTCTAATATTAACAAGATAGACAAGAAATTACTCAGAACGTTCAAAAGAAATAGTTTCCGATTATTGACTAACTGAAGCAAGAAATATATATAATGCTCAACTTGTGAAAACTACCCATTCTTTAAAATAAAAGACTAACAGATTACTAACCAGAGGATGAACACACCGCGATCCATCAATAGTTCTGTCCAACCAAACATGTTGAAAAGGATGGTTCGAGTTATTGGCCACTATATTATACTCATCCTGAGGCCTCCTTATTGTCGGTATATGAAATGGCACCTTCGCTTTAACCCCTGCAATTCCCTTCTTATTATCAGCCACCTTCACTCGCGATTCACTCACCACACTCGCCGAACCACTACCCCTCATTCCAGTCTCTGAATTGATCAACCCCTTTGTTGCTTTCTTCTTCCTTCCAGAAACCAACTGAAACCCATTTTGACTATCCACACCTGAAACCCCATCCAACTCCTCCTCCTCCTTCCGAACCCTTTCGAAGTCATCGACCGACGCTTGAAAACCCTCGAGGATCTCGTCGTTGACGTTGAGGAGCCAATCGTAGGCGTCTTCCACATCAATATCGCCAGGGTACTGCATTTTCTCCTTGAAAAGACCACCGGCTAGGCCAATCGACTCCAGCAAAGATTGGGACTTGGAAGTGATTCCGCGGATTGGGAGCTTGAATTCGTTAAAATTGTTGTAGAAGTGGAAATCTTTTTCGGAAGGGATAGCTTGGGAAGAGGAGGCCAAGCTGGAAAGGGAAGAGGAGAGTGGACCAGAGGTTAATGCTTGTAAGGTTTCGGATTTTCTGGGAGATTGGGTTGGTTGGTCCATGCCTCCGTTCAGGGAGGGTTTAACGATTAGGGTTTTAGAGACGATGCCCTATTTTTCACACAGCTATTTACCAGAGAAAGTGAGAAACTAGCTAGCCAAGGCAGCACATTAGCGCATTCGCTTTTTCTTTTTCGTTTCCTTTTATAAAAAGATACCGATTTAATTAAATAATTCAAAATAAATTTATTAAGTATATATATACTAAGGACCAATAAAAGGGATGACTACAAAATTCCGTCCTACCGTCTATTTCGTTAACGGCTTGTTCCCCTTTGTCACACACGTCTCATCACATACATGTTATTAAGTAAATATATATTAAAGACGACTGAGATAGACGATTATGGAATTCCATCATACTGTTCATTTCATTAACTATTGGATTTATTCTTTTTAAAGCGTCTTAAAATCTTGAGAAGACCATCCATTTTAGAAGACTCTTGAAATATCCTGACATCGTCCTTTGAAGAACCCTAAAGCGAATTGTTTATTAGTCTGTTTGAGGAGATTGTAGCAGTCGGTTAGAAGAATTTCTTTGATGTTTATGAAACAGTTTACATGAATGAAGTATATGATTTGTGGAAGAATGTGGAAGTAGTAGATGATACTTTGGTATGAATGGTAGACAGATTATCGGTTATTGTTATATTGAAATGAGACGAAAGTCAGAAATGAGACGCAAGACGTAAGACAGAAAATGAGACGCAAAAAGAAGCAAAGAGTGACGCAACCAAAAATGAGACGTAAGATGAAAAAAATATGAGACGAAGTGGAAGAAGAAAGTAAGACGAAAGGAAAATGAGAGGAAGGGGAAGGAGAAAATAAGACGAAAGAAAATAAGACGAAGGGGAAGAAGAAAGTAAAACGGAAAAAAATGAGCGGAAGCGGAAGTGGATAAATAAGACGAAGCGACAGTGAAAGTAAGAGAAAGGGCAAGTCAAAGTAAGAGGAAGCAGAACTAAAAGTAAGACGAAAGGGAAGCAGAAAATCAGACGAAGCGGAAGTACAAAATGAGACAAAGAGAAAGTAGAAAGTAAGACGAGAGAAAATGAGACGAAGCGGATGGATCAGTCAAATTATTGTGTCAATGTTTAACTAATAATAATAATCAGACTTAGTCTATATATATATATATACTTGTTATTACTACATATATATATATATATATATGTAGTAATAACAAGTATATATATTACTGAATCATATTAATTAACATATTAATTAATAT
>JAOQMS010000002.1:10082071-10093836 GCA_027563885.1 Erythroxylum longipes | reverse complement strand
ATATAATTCATTCATTAATTAAAATATTGTAATTAATTAATTAATTAATTACAATATAATTAATTAATTAGATAATAATTAAAATATAATTAATTAAAATATAATTAATAATTAATTAACTACAATATAATTAATTAAAATATAATTCAATCATTAATTAAAATATTTAAATCAATTAATTAATTAAAATAAAATTAATTAAAAATTATTATTATTAATTAAAATATAATAATAATAAATTAATTAATTAGCGACAATATAATTAATTAAATTAATTACAAGATTTTAATTAATCAACATATTGTAATTAATTAATTACAATATTATTAATTAAATTATAATTAATTGAAATATAATAGATTTTTATTTCTCAATATTTTTTACAAACCAACCACCGTAATGGTAATAGTAATCATTCCTTCCTCTTAACCAACCATCATAATTATAATGATAATATCCGTTCCCATTCCTCACTATATTCATTCTCATTCCTATTACCATTCCTCTATGAGAACCAACCGCCCCCTGATATGAAATGGAGTTCTAACTATTACAGAAAACTAATTAACCAATACTAGTAGATCCTTATCTCCTTATCTGTTAACATATTGAAACAATAACACATAACAAATTGAAGTTCAAAGAGTATATATAAAAACTGTTAATAGAGTATATAATATAGTTCTATTCTAACTGTTACAGAAAACACAATAACAATAAAACTTGAATAAAATAGAATATTGAAACTAATCAACTATCACTGCCTTATCATTATCTTTTAACAGAAACTTGAATCAAACAGTACAAATTGGAACTCTATACAAATTGGGGCTTTATACGATATGTTCTTCCATCCTCCTCTCCAGTAAGAAAAGCGTAGCAGCACCAAGCAAAAGAGTAGTACCCCTTCGAAATAAAAAAATTAAAGCCTAAAATAAAATAGTATTCATTCAAAAAATCTTTAGCCCAAATAAAGTGATACTTTGTATAATAATTTTCTAGTATCATTAATGAAATCAATTATCAATAGTAGAGAAACTCAAATGGAGTAAACATTAATTCCATACTTTAATCAAAATATTATATAATAAACATATTGAATTATAAAGAAAATTTGCACAAAAAGGTAGTTAAAATCATTTTGATATTTTTAAATATTTGGATAGTCATGATGCGCTATTAGACACGATCTATGAATATAAATTATTTAATTAGATAATCAAAAATGAATTAAAAAGTATAATTTATCTTATTTTAAATATGATTTAAGATTATAATTTATATTTACTGTCAATATATTTAAGAATCTAACGTTTTTGATACAAATACAAAAAAAACTGATTTAATCAAGTTGATTATTTAATAAATAAAGACCGTTATCGGATGTTAGATCTTATTTCGGCCTAATTATTATTTAATTGTAATCTAACTAAGTTCAATTAAAATTATAATTCCAATTAAATTACCAAAAGTTCTAAATACTATCACAAGTAGACCTAGACTTAGGGATGGCAATAGGCCTAACAGAGCGCGACCTCGAGTTACTCCACCCGTTGACTTCTAGTCGGGCTGAGCTGGCCCTGGGCCTAGGCCCATTTGCTATCCCTATTTAGACTTCAGTAAATTAACAATTCTTGTCTAACTTCTTTACAACAGTTGTATAGTTCTCTTAACACATTATATGGATACCATTAAAGGTCGGATAATATTGCCTCGGGCCTATTTAGGGTTGGCTTAATCTTGGCCCAGGTCTTAGCAATAGCGATCGGGCTGGGCTTAGGCTTAGGTGGACTCGGCCCATTGCCATTCCTAATTAAGTTATATACGATGGAGGGTATGAGGTTAGAACTTTCATAATGAGAATGTAAAACATAGCCAATAGGCTAAGTAAGGTTCAAGTTTCAATATTATATTCTTTCTTAATCCATTAGGTACTAAATTCTTTACCATCTAAAAGTAAGAGAAGGGTGACACCATGAATTTGGTAAATGGATCCTTTAAACCTAAAGGAAATTATAATAATCAAAATAAGAAGTGGAAGAAGAATAAGGGTTTTAGAAAGGATGAAGAAAAAGTCGATAGGGCTATACGGCAAGATTAAGAAAAAGAATGGCAAGTGCTGATATTGTGATAAGATTGGACATTTGAAGAAGGATAATAAAGTATAAAGCTTTTTTAAAGAAGCAAGAAAGCAAATCAAGTAACTTTAAGATTCTAGTTTCAACAACAACAACAACAATACTCAATATAAATTATGTTGAACTGTGAGGTCTGGGAAGGTCTAGTTTATTCTAAGTAATGTTTAATAGATATAGCACCAAGTCATTGGTTGTTAGATAATGATTTCTCTTTTCATATTTCTAATATATTATAAACACAAATAAACAAAAGTTGGACAAGTGAAGGGGAGTTGAATATGTTCACATACAATAAAACTATAATAAAAGTATAAGGCATTGAAAATTTGGAACTATACTTTACATTAGTAATAATATAATGTTGAATAAAGTGACATGTGTGCTATCTATTATAAAATTTAATTTTACGTACCAAACTTGATGATGTTGGATATTAACTCGTTTTTAATAATAAAAATGATTCATTATCCATTAAATTCATTGTCATTGGTGAATTTTTATTGAATGATACTATTTATTGTTTGGATTTTAAGGATTTTAATAAATTAGTTGTCAATGTTAAGAAATAAGGAATTAAAAAAAGTTTAACCAAGGAGAAATCTTTCACTTTAAATTATTTCAGATGAAATGGTTGATAATTTAATTTCTCAATTTGTCTTCTATTAAAAAAACATATCTAATAGTTTTTTATAAGCTCTTTGTCTAATATATATTTTATGTGACTAGTGAAACTTAAAAAATAAAAATAAATGTATTTTGTCTTTTTCTCTCTCCTCTCTCTTCTTTCTTCTCTTTCTCTTTCTCTTTCTTTCTTTCCTCCCATTTTCTTCTTCTTTTATCTTAGCATTGTCTATTTATTGTTGGCCTTTTGTAATCATGACTCCTTTTGCCATCATTATCATTAAAAAAGTGTCTCATTTACTTTCATATTTACATTCAGAAACTAATATACCTCCCCCATCTTTATATTCCTCATTCTTGTCTCTTTATTTTCACACAAATTTGTTACATTATAATCCTCATAAAACTCCATCTTTCACTATATCTTCCTTCTTTACTAGAGATTATAATTCCATATTGTAATTCTCATAAACTACAAAAACTAAAGCTTGTTGGAGTTCAAGAAAAAAGTACAATAACTCTTCAAATATTAACCCACAACACCTTACAATTTGGTAACAATAGTTGTTAAAAAGACATAACATTTGACAATATTATCGCCATAATAAGTGAGGTTCTCCATAACTTATATATTGCCTAGATGTATATGAAATTATAGGTTGAAAAAGGCTTTAAAAGAAGCAAAGAAGAAGAAGAAGAGAGTAAAGAAAACATAGATGAAAATGAAGAGCTTGAAATTGTAAAAAAAGAAACCATATAATAAGAGAACAAGAAGTTGAGGAAAACGTTTCTTCATAATCTAAAGAACCAAGTGGAGATAAAAAGATGAAGAAATAGTAAATACATAAGTTGAAGAGAACGAACAAGAGAGAGAGAGAGAGTCTTTAATTTTTTATAAAAATATAGAGAGAGAAAGCCTTTAATTTTTTTATCTCCACTTTCATATAATACTTTTTGTAATATAAGACTGCTAAAAAAATTAAGTTAGGGTTCAAATTAAATGTTCATTAAATGTTAAGGTTCTTTTAAACATATCGAAATGTTTGAGTTTAAATTGAATTCTGATGAACATGTTAAGATCCAATTTAACCTTTTTTTTCTGTACATGTATTAGGTTTTTAATGGATAACTTCCAACAATTAAAATTGGTTAAATTGTTGTAAGTTGAAAGAAGACGATATATCAAAAATAGGTGATTTTTCTCAAAACTTCTTATTGGTCTCTCTCTCTTTCTCTACTTCTCCTCGATTCCCTTCTTAACTCTTTTTAATTATAAATTGTCATTTACCCTAATACCTAAATCAGAAATCTTAAATCAATTAAATAGAATTCAGTCATATTTCAGAAAAAAATGATGAATAAGATCTGACGATGACTGTAGGAGAATAATGGTCAATTTTTGTGGAATTAGGAGACTATTAATTATAAGAAGAATTCAAACAGAGGTCAATAATTCTTTTGGAGAAGTATGTAGATGAATTTGATCAACCAAAAGAGCTACCTCTGAATGGATTCCATTATTATAGGATTCTTCTTAAGAAAGGAACAAAGAACATTAACCTTATGACGTATACGAGTATCCAAAAAGAAGCTATGGGAGAAACTCATAAACGAGTTGCTAAATCAAGGAATAATAAGGCAAAGTGTGAGTCTATTCTTTACACGAATGATCTTGATTAAAAAGAAAGATGGATTGTGACACTTTTGTGTAGACTACAAGTCTTTTAATTAGATCACCATTAAAGTTAAATTTCCCACTCTATTAGTTGAGGAGTTGTTTGATAAGTTGAATGCTACAAAGTGCTTCTCCAAATTAAACTTCAATTAGATAAGGGTACATACAGATGGTGACAAATTTTAAAATAAATAAAGAATTTTACGAGTTTCTAGCGATACCCTTTCGCATTACAAACACCTCAGTGACATTTTAAAGCCTAACAATTATACATTCAAATTATATTTGCACAAATCTATGCTTATCTTTTTTAACAATATATTGAATCTCTCACATTTGAAACAAGTGTTGTAGATTTTAAGAGATCAGCGATTATATGTCAAACATTTCAAATCCTTTTTTGGAGTGTTATAGGTGGAGTACTTAGGGCATATAATAAGCCTTGAAGGGGTAACAACAGAGCAACGCAAGATTCAAGGAATGTGTGATTGACTAGAAGCTAAAACACTTAAGCCGCTTCAGAGATTTTTAAGGCCTTATGGTTATTATAGAATGTTTATTTGAGGCTATGAATATCTTAATGACCCCTTTAACATCTCTATTCAAGAAAAGCAGTCTTTTTGTGGAGTTAAGAATCCATTATTGCAATTTTTGGCATTGAAGGAAGCTCTGTGATCTGCTCTAATATTAGCCTTAATTACAATATATTTTTAAATCATTTGTGTTGGAAGCCATTGTTTGTGGCAACGACATGGTACCAGTACTTAAGCGAGAGGGTCATCCCATTGCTTATGTGTTGGGTTTGTCATGGATGCATGCATCACATGTACACGTATGCAACAAAAGTGTCGGAATCAAGATTTTAACACTATGACAACCCAAAAACCATAGAATCAAACATGCATGCAAGGATATATAAAAGAACATGAAATATAAAGCTTTTACCTTTTGTTTCTCCTCCTTTCTTATTTCTTCTCTTTGTTTGGATTGTTGCAAACGCCACCCTTCCTTAATCACCCAAGAACGCGCAAAGATCAAGAAGAAATAATATATAAGGGTGATTTGAGCACTAAACTAGATGAGTTCTAGTAGATGCTCAATATGAAAAGATAGATCAAGAATCTTGTTACATGCACTTTGATTCATTCAACTCTTGCACAAATTGCAAGAACAAGACTCTTGATTCCTCTCTCTCACTCTAGAACTCTTTTGGATCCCCTATCTTTTCACTTGAGTGTATAAGAAGTGTAAAAACCTTGTGTAAATAAGTGAATAACTCACTTATGTACCTATTTGTTCCCTCTATCGATCATGGCCTGGCTCGCCACCAGCCATGATAGTGGCCTATGAGTCATAATCGTGGCCAGTTTAAATATGGCCATACATACTATACTTTTCATCTGATCTTTTATGCGTGTGACCCTTAGGTTCCCGATTATTTTAGGCACTTGAATTAACTCTTAATTCAATCAAATCATGAAGGGTTTTATGATGTCAATTTGCCGGAATATAAGTGGATTAACACATGAACTCTTCGATACTTAATTATCCAACTTATGAACCTATCCATAGACAATTACCGTACAATTCGTCCTTTCACCATACTATACTCCACTTGTTTCGGAGTATAGGCTATGTATCAACTCCCACTAGATTGACTACGTCACATCTAGTCTAAGTGATGTTAGTTCTTATCCTAGGATCTCATTTCTCTTATTTGTCATTGAAGGCTCTATTCATGACACGTAACTGCTCTAGTCAGAGACTCCCGAGTAATGACCCCAAAAAGAAGCTGTGGGTATCATGTCCTTCTATCAAGAGTGGTGAATCCTTTATTAGTTACCCATTTACTTCCGAATACCAATAGATGTGCCCAATCATCACCTTAAGAGCGATCTCGTCTTGAGGTAACAAGTAATGATATCAAAGCACAAGATTAATATCTAAGATATCCTTGAGTACCTTAAGTCTAAGGATATTTGCACCATTACTATGATGAGATTAATCATTAACATTCGATAGATCAACCATATGATAATCACATAGTGGGTGGGTCATCCGATGTACTTACTACTCTTAGTAAGCATCCACATATTAACTCTAAACAACTCATGCTTACAGTTTGTGAGATCCACTGCTTGATCAAATCAAGGAGTATAACATGTGCTAGTGTTTGGATTAATAATGCCCTACCTTATTAATCCTATAACTAGGGATTATTCAGATACTAAGATAATTGCATATGATAGGAATCTCATTATCATGATCTCATCATGATTTCTTTCATGCTATGTTTTGTATCATGGACTTCATTAATTCGATTTAAGATCAATATCAATTCATATATAAATGAATATCAAATCAACGAAAAATTCCTTTCACTTTATTAATCAAAATAAAGTTTGTAGAAAAGTGTTAAAGGTGATTGCCTTTAGAGCACTACTCTAACAATCTCCCACTTGTACTAAAGTCAATCACCTTTGTATCTAATATCATAGGCGAGTGCACAAGAATCAAATTTTGCTTGAAAAAGTGGCTTAGTCAAAGGATCAGCGATATTATGATTTGTGGGCACTCTCTCTATCTTCACATCACCTCTATCAATTATCTCCCTGATCAGGTGATATCTCCTAAGTACGTGCTTGGACCTTTGATAAGACCTTGGTTCCTTGTCTTACGCAATAGCCCCATTATTGTCACCGTACAATAATATTGGGTCTACTGTGCCAGGAACCACTCCAAGTTCCATGACAAACTTCTTGATCCAAACAATTTCTTTTGCCGCTTCCTCAACTGCAATGTACTCTGACTTGGGCGTCGAATCTGCAATCATCTTTTATTTATAACTCTTCTAACTGACTGCTCCACCATTCAGTGTGAAAACATAACCTGACTGGGATTTGGAGTTATCCTGGTCAGATTGAAAACTGGCATTTGTATGCCCGCTCACTACGAGATCTCCATTTCCATATATCAAGAATACATCATTAGTCCTTCTTAAGTACTTTAGGATATTCTTGACAGCCACCCAGTGAACCTCACTAGGATTCGATTAATATATGCTCATATGATATATCGGGTCTTGTACATAACATAACATACAAGATTGATCCTACTGCTGAAGCATATGGGATCATACTCATGCGAGTCCTTTCATCTTGCATCTTGGGACACATAGATTTTGAGAGTTTTATCCCATGAGTCATAGGAAGAAATCCTCTTTTAAACTGCTCCATGCTAAACCTATTTAGCATTTTGTCTATGTATGTTGACTGTGAACTTGAGGAAGTGGCTTAGTCAAAGGATCAGCGATGTTATGATCTGTGGGCACTCTCTCTATCTTCACATTGCCTTTATCAATTATCTCCCTAATTAGGTGATATCTTGTAAGTAAGTGCTTGGACCTTTGATGAGACTTTGGTTCCTTGGATTGTGTAATATCCCCATTATTGTCACAGTACAATAATATTGGGTCTACTGTGCTAAGAACCACTCCAAGTTCCATGACGAACTTTTTGATCCAAACAACTTCTTTTGCTGCTTCCTAAGCTGCAATGTACTCTGACTCGGTCGTTGAATCTGTAGTCATCTCTTGTTTAGAACTCTTTCGACTGACTACTCCACTATTCAGTGTGAAAATATAACCTGACTGGGATTTGGAGTCATACTGGTCAGATTGAAAGCTGGCATCTGTATGCCCGCTCACTACTAGATCTTCATTTTCATATATCAAGAATACATCCTTAGTCCTTCTCAAGTACTTTAGGATATTCTTGACAGCCACCTAGTGACCATCACTAGGATCTGATTGATATCTGCTTGTAACACTTAGAGCATACGATATATCGGGTCTTGTACATAACATAACATACAAGATTGATCCTATTGCTGAAGCATACAGGATCATACTCATTCGAGTCCTTTAATCTTGCGTCTTGGGACATATAGACTTCGAGAGTTTTATCCCATGAGTCATGGGAAGAAACCCTCTTTTGGACTACTCCATGCTAAACCTATTTAGCACTTTGTCTATATGTGTTGACTTTGAAAGACCTAGCAACTTTCTTGATCTTTCTCTATAGATCTGTATTCCCAATATATAAATTGCTTCTCTAAGGTCTTTCATGAAAAAATTATAGGACAACCACACTTTGACTGATTTCAAACTTGAGATATCATTTCCTATTAGTAATATGTCATCCACATATAACACAAGGAATATGATGGCACTCTCACTAACCTTCTTGTACACACAAGGTTTATTAGGATTTTGTGAGAAACCAAACTCTTTGATTGTCTCATCAAATCAGATGTTCCAACTCTTCGATGTTTGCTTAGACAATTCAGATGTTCCAACTCCTAGATGCTTGCTTTAATCCATAAATAGATTTCTGAAGCTTACATACCTTTCTGCCATTTTTGGATACAAATCCATCAGGTTGTATCATATATACATCCTTAACTAGGTTTCCATTTAGGAAAGTTGTCTTCACATCCATTTTCCATATTTCATAACCATAATGAGCAGCAATGGCTAGGATTATTCTAATAGATTTAAGCATGGCTACGGCGGCTAAAAGTCTTGTTATAGTCAACTTCTTATCTTTGACGATAACCTTTAGCACCTACCCTCGCTTTATAGGTAATCACATTAGCTTCTATGTCGATTTTCTTTTTAAAAATCCACTTGTACCCTATGAGTTTTTACCCTTCAGGTGGGTACTAAAGTCCATACTTGGTTTTCATACATGGAATCCATTTCGGACATCATGGCTTGAAGCTATTTTTCAGATTCTGAACTCTTCAGAGCCTCTTCATAGGTTGTAGGCTCATCGTCCTCTATGAGCAATACGTCATTGTGTTCACTTACGAGAAATCCATATCTCTCTGGAACATTGCGTATCCTACTTGACGTACAAACAATTTATGTGTCAAAAGGTTCAACTATTGTCTCATCTCTGTGAAAAACAATTTCGGGTTTAGGCAATTGATCTGCGTCTGTTTGAGTATCATGAAGTTCATTAAGTTCAACTTTGCTCCCACTGTCTTCTCTTGGAAGAAACTCTTTCTCTAAAAAAACAACATGCTTTGAGACAAACAACTTTTGCTCTAAAGCATTATAGAATTGATATCCAATTGTTTCCTTAGGATATCCTATAAATGGATATTTATCAGATTTCGTTTCAAGCTGGTCTGATTGAATCCGCTTCACATAAGCTGGACAACCCTAAACTTTCATATGAGAAAGATAGGGCCTTTTGTTAGTCCATATCTCATATAGAGTAACTTCAATTGCCTTTGAAGGGACTCTGTTTATCACATCTCTTAAATGCATAACCCCAAAAGGATTTCAGTAGATTTTCTAAGCCCATCATTCTAAGCCCATCATTAACCTTACCATGTCCAACAAGGTTTGGATTATCCTTTCAGCCACACCATTATGTTGCGGTGTGTAACGTGGAGCCCACTGGGATACTATCCCATTATCTTCGAGATAAGTTAGAAACTCCTTGTTTAAAAATTCACCATTTCGATCTGATCGAAGTGTCTTAATACTTCTACTGAGTTGTTTTTCAACTTCATGTCAAAATTGTTTGAACATTTCAAATGCTTCATACTTGTATCTCATTAGATACACATACCCATATCATGAATAATCATCAATAAAGGTAATAAAGTAGATAAAACCAACTCTGGCATGAATAGACATCGGACCATATACATCAGAATGTATTAGGTCTAGCAACCTCTATTCACTCGTTCACCCTTTCCTATAAAAGGTAATTTAGTCATCTTGCCTAACAAGCAAGATTCATATGTGTCATATAATTCATAATCAAATGACCCCTAAGCTACCACACTTGCGTAGCTTAATCATGCGTTTCTCACTTATATGGTCAAGTCGACAATGCTGTAAGTAAGATGATTTTAAGTTATCTCGTTTTTGTCTTTTATTTTCATTGATATTTAAAATTGGATTACACATATCTAATATGTAAAGTCCATTGCACAATGTAGCAGTACCATACAACATTTCATTCAACTTAATTGAACAATCATTGCTTGAAAATTTTAAATGAAATCCAACTTTATTAATACATGAAACAGATAAAATGTTCTTTGTCATAATGATTACATAAAAGAAATTATCCAAAATTAACTCTAGCCCACTAGGAAGATACAAAACATATGTCCCTACGGCTAATGCAACAACTCTTGCTCTATTTCCCGCATGTAGGTCCATCTCTCCCTTTTTGAGCGGTCTACTATCCCTGAGACCCTGCATATCAACACATATGTATGAGGTGCATCCAGTATCTAATACCTAAATGTTATGAACATAAATAGTATTAACCTCAATGACAAACAACATATCTTAAGTAGACGGCGGGGCATCTAATGCCTTCTTCTACTTCAGCGACTCCAGATAAGCTTTATAGTGTCTCTTCTAATGTCCTTCCTTATTGCAATGGAAGCATATCCCCTTTGAAGTTGTCTCCTTCACCTTCTTCTTAGCTACACCTTCAACTAGCTTCTTGGACTTCTTCTTCTTCTTTTGGTTCTTCTTACGAGAACCAGAAGAAGAGTCCACTAGTATCATAGCCTTACTTCTTTCTTGACAGTTTGCTCAGCTGTTTTGAGCAGATTAATCAGCTCAGGTATCGATGTGGATATTTGGTTCATCCGATAGCTAAGCACAAACTATAAAAAACTATCAGTCAAAGCAGTCAGAATTAAGTCTATACTTAACTCATAATCCATTACGAAACCTAAACTACCTAACCTCTCAATATATCCATACATCTTTAGCGCATACTATATTGAAGATGATCCCTCAGCCATCTTAGAGTGAAAAAGCAACCTCGAGGTCTCAAACGTTTCATACCGAGCTTGCTCATCAAACAATTCCCTTAGCTTGTAGACTATAGTATGAGCATCCATAACCTCATGCTGCTTTTGCAATTATGGTGACATAGAGTGTAGCACCCCACTTTGGGAAGACACTTACCTCACATTCTGAGTGATGTTTGAGAACATACCCCACGAGGTGGCAAGGTTGCACAGTCAGTCAGTAAAATCTTGTTACAATTTTTTTTCAACACACATATGCGAAAATCAATATTCAAATTGGGCCCATTCTTTTCTTTAATAACAGCAAAATCACATTTATTATTATTACTGTAACATCCCACTACCGTATGGTACGCACCTAAGTTTTTAGGAACATAACCCACGATAATGGTATGTTAAAGCAATAACACATCTAACTCATACATGACATTATCCAACATACTCGAAATCGTTGTCATTTTCTCTCAAAACATTCACTT
>JAOQMS010000002.1:10069309-10081971 GCA_027563885.1 Erythroxylum longipes | reverse complement strand
TAGTCTCTCACTACCAAAATCACCAAAGCAAAACATGAACCTATCCACACTTCTCATGTACTGCTCGAAATTTTCTACGAAAAGTTTCAGGATCCAACAGTATATCCTTGTATTCTTTTCAAATTTGCATCTTTGGTGCGGACATGGGGCTTCTGCACTTGATATGTATAAGATGACTAATTTACAAGTTTATTTGAAGTACACAAGTGATCTGTTCCTTTAGGACAAAAGAGAATGTTGTAAATTCTAGTGTTACTGTCGATACACTTGACATATTTTGCTATTTGTTAGTAAACTCATGGATTGTATTGAAACAGCTACCCTTATGAGCAATATTTGTTATGATTTTCCTTCATTATGTTGGTAATATGTTCGGGAGACTGATACTAAATTGACTGTTTTGTTATCATGTGTCGTTGTTGGTGCATACCTATTGGGTCCTTTAACCTTATTCAAGATTAAACGATGTCTTTTATACCAATCCATCTTGTGATAAGAACTTTTTTATAGGATCATTAAAGTTGGTTGGGGGCCAGGATATATAAGAACTATAAAAATGTGCTGAAATAAGTGTGACTGCATAACTCAATAATGTCTCAATGGCATTTAATAGTTATATTTTTATGATACTTTTATAGACCTCATTGATAAAATTCAAGTTATGTCTTTATATGTGGTCAGAACTATTTACTGGTTATCTTTATTTCAGCTTTTTTCATAAGTTATATTACCATGAAATTTTGTTTTTGATTGACCGTTTTATTCTCTTTTTTTAGCAGGACCCATCAGAAAACCATAATCAATGCAATGGTTATCAATAAGGATGGTGTGATGGCTACATGAGGTACATGATATTTTATTCGTAGTCTTGATGTAATAATGCTATAAGTTATGAGTAATTTGTTATTGACATTCTGGTTTGTCATAACCTTTACGTAGAGTATTAGGTTGCAGGTCAGGTCTTTACTCTAAAAGAGGGTCAAGTTTATGTAGAAACAACCTTAAATATGACTAATGAGAGACTAATCTTCACTCTGCTTATTTGAAAACTAGTACTTTCTCAGGCTAAAAAGCTAGGGGGCCTTAATCCTCTTCCTAGTCCATGATCAACTGTTAATATAATTGAGTTCATCTTTTTCTTTTTCACCTGCAACCTTGGCCTGCATTTGATTTCTTACTTGTTAAGTGGTGGTTAGGAGGAGTACCTATCTCTTCCATTCAGTGAATAAGATTTTCTTACGAGTTTCCATTCATTGTATTGTAGGTGACAATGGGAGTTTGTGGTTTTGGGATTGGAGGAGTGGTTTTTTGGGACTTACTTTTAGTCACGGGTGTACGTATGTGACTCATTAGTTTTTTTTTACTTTTTTTATCAAATACTATAATAAATTTATTTATTTAAATTTCAATCACGAGTGTGACTTTTTTTTAACTTTTACCTCAAATATTATAATTAATTTATTTATTCTTATCTATTTATAACAAATACATTACACTATACATTTCCAAATTTTGTCTTATTTTTTCATTCCTAATTTTTACTAACTAATTTTATTAATTCATTTTAAATATTCTAAGCCTTATATTTTTACTTATTTGCTCCTGAAAAATTTTATCCACATTCATGAATTTTATTTTTTTCCACAAATTTTAAAATTTAACAATATTTATTTATACATCTTTAGCCATTCATAACATAACATATTCATAAATACTCTCAAATTCTCTTAAAATTTTATTTTAATTTTTTCTATATGTCACAATTATTACACCCATATCTCCTTAAAAATTTTAAATCAGGCCATAAATCCTTATTTTTGCATATTTTTGTATAAAATTTTATCTTTATTTTTTAATTATGTACTAAAATATTATAACACATTTATTTTCACATTTTCCTTTACAAAACTATTTTATCTTTTACACTATATAAATTTCATAATATTCACTCACATATTTTATCTATTTATTTTTTTAATTCATTAGTTACTATATATTTCCAAATTTTTAAAATTTTAAAATTTTTAATTTTAACTTATTTTATTAATTCATTCTAAATAATCCAACTATTATATTTTTACCCCTTTTCTTTGACGAAATTTTATCCACAATTACACAATTCTATTTTTTCTCACAAAATTTTAAATTACAAAATATTCATTTATACACCTTTAACTATAAATAATATAACATATATATATATATATAAATACTTCTTCATTTTAAATTACGGGGATATTATAATTATTAGGGGCATTTGCGCAGTTAGTCACAAGCAAGCGACAAGTAAAATAAGCATAGTCTTTTCTCTTTTGACCCGCATTGACTCCGTGAGTGTGACCCTACTCGACTGCGACCCGATTCTATAAGCCCTATACGTCTGTTCCTCAAAACCTCCAAGGTTTTTCTGGTTAAGCTGTCTCTCGTTTCTAAGAGATGAGGTTCTTTCTGTCTGTTTGTTTATGTAACAAAAACCTTGTTTTCTATGTATTTTAAAGTGATATTTACTCCACTCCTTTTTCTTTTTTCTTTTTTGTTTGTAGTCGGAATCCGGAGGTTTTATGGGCTCAGCGATCGGATAAGGTTTACCTGACGGTGGCTTTACCAGATGCCAAGGACATAAGGGTGAAGTGTGAACCGGAGGGTTTCTTTGGCTTCTCGGCTGTTGGGGTCCAAGGTGAATCTTTTGATTTCACTTTGCAGCTTTTGGGACCCATTGTACCTCAGGTTATCTTCAGCTCTCATGCTTCATTGCACGCTTCTGTTTTGGCTTTCGCAGTTCTGGTGACAAAGTTTGTGCCTTTTTCACTTCTTGAAAATGGGTCTTTCTTCGATGTTTGATCTGCTGTTATTATTTGATTGAGCGTGTGGTGAAAGTTGTGTCATTTTGTTTTGAGACGTTGGCTGTTAAAATGTTGTATTGTTTTCAGGTGCTTTAAGAGAGATAATTATTCACCGGAGTGTGTATATTTCTGCGTGTTTTGTAGATAGGTGTTGCGGAATTTACTGAGTTAAGAAAAAAGGTTTCTGAAATAATTAACCTATGATCTTAGAATGAATGCTTGTTGCTTTAGTTAATTGGCAAAATAAACTTTTTTGTTACTATAATCAATAAAAGAGATTTACTCTTTACTTCGATCAAAAGAAAAATGGAAATTTGTTGATAACACGCAGAGAGAATGCTCTTGATTTTGTTTCTTCTCCATTGAGAGAACTTTTATTTGGTCAGCTAATAATGATTTGGGAGCACCCTTCCTACCCTAGGACGGGTCATGCCTTTGGAAACAGTAGGAAATTTCGTGAACAAACTTGAATCGACTTTCTTCTATGATCCATTGGAGGTTCTGCATGCGTGCAATGATTTTACAAACTACGAGGAGTTTGTTTATGACTTCTAACAATCATCTTCACTGTGTGAATCATAGAATTAATTTTGATTAAAGAATATAAACCATGCATCTAATTCTGGTTAGGTCAAGTAATGATGCATTATTTGGGACTTGTGACAACTTTATTAGGTCACTTCTAGAAGTTTTGATTATGGATTAGCATAATTGATTTAAACGTTACATCAAGCAATAACTGACTTGTTGATAAATCTAAATCTTTTAGACATATTATGTTGATCAAATATTGCTTCTCAATTATATATATGATCAAATTTCTTCTTAGCCCTGTAGCACGAGGTTAACTTCTTGTTTTGAAATCCAGCTGGCCGTTGCCTGAATCTTTCTTAGTTTCCATACCATTTCTTTCAATTCCAATAAGCTTGGTGTTACGTGGTCAAGTTGCAGGACATTTCCTTTCATGTTGTGTTTCAAATTTCCTATCCTGAACTGAGGAATCTCTGTCATCCTCATTCACATGCTTCATAGGTTCAAGCTTTTGAAAGATTCAATGTTTTGTGGTGCAGGGTTGTAAGACAAATGTTGGGTTAAGGAACATTAGGTGCTCAATCCAGAAAGAAGAGAAAGGTTGGTGGAAAAGACTACTTAAATCAGAAGAAAAGCCTGCACCTTACATTAAGGTTGATTGGAATAAATGGTGTGACGAGGATGATGAAGAGTCAACTTGTAAGTACAATTGCAGTAATGGTTTAATTATGAATGCGTATGTTGGTTTAAACCTTTGGTCTTGTTTTGGCCCCTTTAGTTATGTTGACAAAAGAATGTGACATGGTTGAACCCTGCCACCCTTGTTTATCCCTTATAGTAAGGCAGTCTCTTTTCTCAACATAGATTGAATCTGGTAATTTGTAAAACCACGCAACAATATACTTCGGCAAAGTTGCACCAACTTGTCCATTACTCATGCTATAGCAGCTGTATGTTAGTGACTAATTTCGCAGGATATATTTTCAATGTTTGTACTAGTTTAGCCTTTACTATTGAGCCAGTGCTTAACTGACTTTTCATGTGAATGTTTATTTGTCTTTGCAGCTGATTTGGCTAGCGATGATGACAACCCTGTGGTAATCCCAATTTCATGCAATACTATCTTGACGTGGAGAATTGATTTTAGTGTTGCAAGATTTTTGTGCTGACTCACCAAATATGTTCCCTTTTTTGCAGTACGCTGAAGATGACGAAAGCAGCGATGGTGAAGGAATGCTTTGTAAGTTTTCCTTATGTAGAATGTCCTTAAACGCATAGTAAGCTGCACTAGTTGTGTGCAATCAACAACAATACCAACGTTCATATTCATTTCTCTAGCGATTGTTTTGATGAGGTGTAACTAACTGGTCATACATGTTCTGCTTGCCTTGGATTATGATTTTTGTTAATGTCGGGCCCTTCTTAGTAATATGGACAATCTGGATTTCAGTCCTCAGCCAACCATAGCCTGTTTCTGCTTGAGCCCAGAGCAACTTTTACTTTAAAGGAATTGTTTACGCTTGCTGTTACGTTAATGTTATAATTTCCGTCTGTGTTCATCTTTAAATGCAGACCTTCCTGATTTGGAGAAGGCAGGAGGAAATACATGAACCCCAGGTGCTCCAAAGTACTGACTTTCTAGTGGAGTTTCTGTGGAGATAGAATAGGAACCCAAGACGAATGGGAAATGACCGCTGCATTTTTGTGGTTGAAGTTTGTACATGGTTGAACATCTATGGCGATTCTCTAACAGAAACGTTGTTCCTGTTTGTAGGGTGTTATTGGTTAACCGTTTGTAAACCTAATTTTCAGCTTACAAATGAATGCTAATTGAGAAATAACTAAAAGCATTTCCTGTCCAATATTGACGAGGTTTAAGCTTAATCGACAATGGATTGCTGGAGAAAACGTTCGTATGTGCGCATTTTTCTGCTAAAGTCGATGAATTATGGGTTCTATATACAGCCTGCCATAAAACAATCAGCTTCCTGTTGATGCACGCAACAGACTTCAGGTCAACGGAGTGTATGGACAGAAACTGCGGCAGACTTCAGGTTAACGAAGTGTATGGACAGAAACAGGATGAAGACAAGATAGGAAATAGAAGACGTGTTATTTAAGGGAGAAAGCAATTGAAAGATTAAGGTTTAAAGGTATGAATAAAAATTTAATCTAAACATTAACTTTTCAACTCATTCAAAAATAATTCTAAGGTTTCTTAAGTGTTAAAAAACAACCCTTTAAACATTCAATAAAAACCCAAGTTCAACAGCTCTGTCAATCCCCCGTTACAAAAAATACGTCTAACATATTATATTCTTTTTTATGTGGACCCTATTCCACATGTATATCTTACATGGCAAGACAGCCCAAAACTTAATTTCTCCACGGTCAGTTGTAGACGACAACATTTAGTTTAATGTTAAACGTTGTCATCTAGCGATGAAGGTAGAAAAAAAAGTACCAGTCGACAATGTTTGGCATTAAACCAAACATTGTTGTCTGGTGATGACAAGATGAAAGACAAGGCCAGATGACAGCGTTTGGCATTAAACCAAACGATTTCATCTGGTGATAAAATTAGACTAAAAAAAAAAAGTTAATTAAAAAATCTCAAATTTTGATTTATTTTTTAATTATAGCTCGAACTTAAAAAAATAGCACTAAAATGTTCAAACTTTTAATTTTTTTAATTCTAATTCGAACTTTAAAAATTGACAATAAAATACTCAAACTATTAATTTTCCAATTTTAACCCAAATTTAGTATCTTAATTAAATTTATTGACGTGCTTATCACGTGTTCAAAAAACGTCATTTAATCACATAATTAAAATGAAGTCGTTGTTTAAAAATTACCTAATTCAGATTATGCAGCCTCGACAATCTCACGCTTTGATTCTAATTTTTTCCCTCATTTTCATTTTGTTTTCTCGATTTTTTTACCCTTTGATTTTCGTAATACGCAGCTCTAACGCTCTCATGCTGAGGGCATTAGGAGAACAAATTGAAAACAAAGAGCCTACTGTTGCAGTATACTACAACGCAAGAGTAGTTTGGGCGTAAGAAAAACAAACAAAAAACAAAGGGCTGAGGGTGTTAGGAGATCAAACAAGTAACAAAGAGTTGAGGTTGCGCAAACTGATTTAGGGATTCGATTTTTAACAACGACACCATTTCATTAATAACTTCACATAGACATTAACGTCGGACTAGAATTGAAAAAATTAAAAATTTTGAACATTTTATTGTTACTTTTTAAAGTTCAGGTTAGAATTAAAAAAATTAAAAATTTAAACATTTTATTGTCATTTTTTAAAGCTCAGACTATAATTATAAAATTGAACAAAATTTGAAATTTTTTATAATTAGCCCAAAAAAAAACCTACAGTCGACAATATTTGGCATAACTAGAATTAGCGTAGAGATAATTCATAACATCATCTTCGCGTTTTTCTATTTTGTGGGTGTTGAAATCCATAATCCTTCATTAGGTCCATCTCTGTTTCTTGGTGTAGGCATTCATCAGTGGTTGGTATGGTGGGCTTATCCCTATTTAATGATGTGGTGTGCCTTCTCCCTATTTTACAGTGTGGTGCGCCTTCTCCATTTCTAAGTGTCTATGGTTTGGTTATGTTAAAGAATGTTTTATTGGTTTAATTTCAATTAAGATATCTCTTTATATATGTTAGCATATGAGCTAAGTGTGACAACTGTAGATCCATTTTGTCTATTACGGCGGATTAAAGGTAAAATGAGGTCCCAACGCCAACAAGTAACTTTTCTTTGTTGATATTTTCAATATTATATGCCTTCTCTATATGTCAAAGATGCTTGCATTTTACATGATATTGCATGACTCCATGCACTTTATTGTGGAATTTCTTCTGCAAAATATTTGAATTCTTTATGTCCCATGCTTATGAATAGTTTTAAAAAAACCTATGAACTTTTACTATGGACTTTCATATTCATTTTCTTTTAAACTTTTAAGCTTTTGTATAAGTTGAAATGCATAAAAAATACCTCAAAAACTATGCATTCCTATGAACATTTCTGTCATCTATATCATCATATCTCTATCTAAATGAGTTTTTGTATTTTGTTACTTGATCATCATTATATTTTTAATCCATATAGTGTTTCTATTTTTTACTTAGTTAATATTAATTAAAATAGCTTGAACATGTGATTATTTACAAATTATTATTTACTTGCCATTTGCAAGGTTATAATAACTCAATACAAAACCTTGAAGTTATCTTATGGTGGATACTTTAAGAAAGATACTAAGTTGAATTATAAGGTTGGATTGTCAAGTTATTTTGATAAAATGGATCTTGATTTTGTCGACTATAGACACATTTGTGAAATGGGGAAGGAACTTAGATACTTATAGGTTGACAAAGCTTATTATAAGCTTCAGGTTTTAGATTCAACAAACCTTAAATATTCAGTGGATCTAATGAAAGTTACATTAGGTTAATTAACCTTTAAAAAAATAGGACAATTAAGGTGTATCTTATACATAAACTTGACGATCTAATTATGGCTCCAAAATTTTTGGCTATAACAAATAATGATGAGGATTTGAGGTTTGATGAGGATGTTGTGCATGATGAAGTTAACGTAGATATCAATGAAGAAGAGACTAGTAATGCTAAGGATGTGGGCACTTGCAATAATGAAGCATAAGGTGATAATGATCGAAGATTTACAAAATACATTTAATTTTTAAATTCCAAACGGTCACCAACCAATGGAGATTGATTATAATAATTATAAAAGTTTCATTAATAGTAATAAGTAACCTAATGGAGAGGAGCTTGGGGAGCCAATTAGAAGAAATAACATAAATGTTAGACATGAATCGTGTGGTAATATATTACATTAGACATTGGGTAGAGCTTGGCAATGCTAAAGAGTTCAAAGATGTTGTTGATTATTCAATAGCAATAGAGTTTAATGTCTAGTGGAAAAAAAAGTGAGCCTAAGCGAATTAGAGTTGGATGCATTGAAGGATGCAAATAAAAATTCTATGCAACTTATGATAGTAACAACAAATGTTTCAAAATAAAAACATATAGGTTTGAGCATACATGCTTCATAATAAACAAGCCTAAAATAATATTAGCAAAGTTTTTGGCTAGACATTTCCAAGATAGAATTCTAGAGAAGCATAGCATTACCAATGCCAATATGATTAAAGAATGCGGGAAAAAGTTGAACATATTTATGAATTTTATTATATGAAGGGCTACTAAGAGGAAGTTAAAGAAGGAGTAATCATTAAACTATGCTCATTAATATTCGAAGCAGCAAGGTTATATCCAAAAGTTGAAACATAACAATCCTGGATTAACACTGGAATTGCTTTGTTAAAGAATCAAGCAATCTCTTTTTTACAGTTCAAGATGTTATACATTTTTTTGGAGCTATGAAAGAAGGATGAAGGCACTTGAGGCCCCATACTTAGGATGGTTGGTTGTTTCTTAAAGACTGAAATTCAGAGGAAACTAATTAGTGTAGTTAGAAGGGACAGAGATGAAGGCATGTATCCTGTAGTGTAGACAATTGTTAAAGTTGGAAACTTGGAATTATTAATTCATGGAGTTGGTTTTTGTCACTCGTATTAGTTGATTTGTAGTTGGAACATAGAGCTGGAGTCACACTAATTTTTGACATGTAAAAGGTATATAGTTATTTTTACTTGTGTTATTAATATGATTTGCTATTATATTTTGTTATTTGACAATTATTTTATAACTTATGTATGCAATGAATAGTAAGAGATGTTAATGAGACACTTCCAAATGCATGTCATAAAATGTGCACCATATATATTTACCATAATTGGCATAGACGATGGAGCCATAACGACTTGAGGAGACAATTACAGGCCTGTGTATGGTTAACATACATTGAAGACTTTAATTAGTAACTAAAGAAATTGAGCAAAATTAGTCACATGTATGTTTTATTAACAATAACCTAAGTAAGACTATTAACAGAAGGATCCTACCAACAAGAAGCAAACCAGTGATTAGTACGTTAAAAATTATTAGGACAATGGTAATGAGGAGACACGTTAAAAGGAGGGTATATGTATACATGAAAATTAGTTATTGCACCTACAGTTATAAAGAAGCTGGAAAAGAAGAAGAAGGAAGCAATGTAATGGGGAATTGTATGGAATGGTGATAGAGCATATGAGGTCAGTAAAAGGATGGAAAGCATCTTGTATGACTAAGAAGGGACAATTGTTGTAGTCATAAAGCATGAAACCTATATAGATACCAATGTCAATATGATATTAGTGCTATCAATCACTCTAAATAAAAATCGAAGCCATTTGAAATACTTGCTACAAAAAGAGTACGTTGTTAAGAGTGTATGATTAAGTGTTATAGCCTATTAGGGGAGTGATTTTTGGCTATTGAATGATTATGAGGAATACATCTACTAGCTAAGTGGTGACACTAGGAAGGCCAAAAAAGAATAGGAGGAGAGATAATAATGAGCCAAAGAAAGTACCAAGTGCAAGTAAGGTGTTACAAAAGGCTCAAGTGCAAAAATATAGGAAATATGATGCTTAGGGACACAACAGTAGAACATGTAATGTAACAAGGTCTAATGAACATCTCAATGTAAGTGATTAATATTTTTTTTTATCTTTTTTAAATTTAATCTAACTATTAATGTTAACATTATGCATTTTGTAAGTTGAAACAATGTCAACCGAAGGGCCTGGTGTTAGAGAATTGTCACAGGTAACTATACAACGATAATTTAGTGATTTTTATATCTTACAAATTGCAATGCTACTCATTTATCATAATTTATATTCAACAAACTCATATTCAAAGTTGTATGTCAGCTACTCATGAATGTCATCCTAGTTAACAAAGCATCAATACGAGTTATACTCATCTTAAACTTATATGCATATTCATTAGCAAGCTGATCAATATTAAACTCATATATATGTTAATTAACTAGTTGGTTCACAAGTTGCTAGTTCTACTTAAAGGAAATATAAACAAGTCTAAACAAGTTCTTTTAAATTGTTATTTAAACAAGAGGTATTAGATTTAAGAATAAGTTGAGCACCTCCCCAAGAAAATTACAAGCTACTACAAGTAAGAGGAAAGCAACAATTGGGACTAGAAGCTAACAAGTTGACAAACTAGCAATTTATTTAGTGTATCAAGGTATTTTAATCTATGACAATTCATTTGATGTATTTTATAAATAAATCATGCGTTTACTACTCAAATTGAATGACCATTGTTAATTTGCTTAAAGGTTGGTTGTATGTATGATAAATACACGATAAGTATTTATATATGATTGGTCTTATGTATAAGGAGATTTGATATTATTTGGATTAAATATTGTATCAACTATCTAACTAATGTTTGTTTTTACTTAATTATACGTTTTAGCATATTACATTCAACTATACTTGTTTTCTGGTAGCAAAACATTTATAGTTTGATTATACTTAAATACAGTATCACGAGGGAGAGCAACTAGTAAAAGTTGCTCCTTAGTGACCATAAGGTCATAGGTTTGAATCATATAAATAATCTCTTTGTAAAAATTACAAAGAGAAGGTTGCGTATATTGATGACCTTCCTTCGACCCTCGCAAAGCAAGGAGCCTTGTGCGTTGGGGTACATTGACTTTGACTTTGAATACAGTCTAACACATAATTTTATATCTTAATTTAATAATAAAAACGTAAGTATATTCGCAAGTACATTAAAACTAGTCGTACTATAACCATATATAAGACTAATAATGATAGAAAAACTGAAATAAACCCTACAACTATATTGAATGACATAAATTTTAACTCGTTTTTCTTTATAGTCAATATATCAATGTGTTGCTTCATTATTTTCAATTACTCGTCATCTACCTTTGGTTCATATATACTTCTTCTTATTCGATGCAGATATATCTTTCCTTAATTTTTGAATTACATAGATAACTCTCTTAAGAAACTGCTTATCGTACCATTAGAAAAATTTACAATTACCAACAGGATCACATTATTATAATTAGACCTGTTAGATGTTGAGAATTTTATCTGCAAAGTTATAACAAGAGCTTTATAGTCATTATGTTCAATCAATAATTAGGGATGTCAATTTTGGCCCGGCTCACCTAGCCCAACCCAATTTTGGCTAATGTTGACGGGCCACAGATGGCCCACGGGTCAAAATAGTTTGACCGACCAGGCTACAGGCCAGCTCGACCTGGCTGGAATAACAAAAGCGACGTTATTTTGTAATTTAAAAAAAAAGTAAGGATGGCCCGGGTCAAGCTAGTCAACTCTGGCTCGCAGGCTACTTAGCCCAGCCCGGCCTGACCCATTGACATCCCTATCAATAACTTGATTATTTCAAAGATAACAAAGAAAATAATGCTTTCAAGAACATTTATAAAAGTCCATCATTTTGTTAAATATAGGAACATGCACAAGGGTCCATTTTTTTGTTTAACATAGGACAACTTGAGACGATGATAAGAAATACCAAGGGAAACTTAAATGTTACTTTTTAGCATTTTCTAGACTTTGGTGTGTTTTAAACATCATGAACTATGTTTTTTTTTATTGCTTATAATTTCACTCATCTCACATTCCTGACAAAATATTCAACTATTCCTAATTAAAATATATGATTGGCACTAAAATTAGTAAACAAATGTTGACTGAAAACTAGACAACTGATCACAAAACTATAAAGTGATCGAATGTTCTACATGAACATCTACCATTATAGTTCCTCATTGATCACTTTGACATTAAGTTGAAAAGAAGGTTGAAGCTTATCTATACAAAAAAACTAATATCAAAATGCTCTAAACAATTAATAAAATATGTTGACTCCATTATTTGTAAACAAAGACTAATGAAAATGTTTAATTAGAACTGTTTTCAAATATTTAAGAAAATTTTAAATTATTTTTGAAATAGTTCGAATGTTAAAGTTTAAATTAAATTTGAGTAAAAGTATTTAAATCTTATTTAACCCTTTTGTCTATACAGTTAGGGAAGTAATTCATTTTCCAGCTCCTACCCTTGTTTGTTTGCAGCATTATTTGGACCTCCAGCAACCACCACAAGTAAGGTTTTAGCCAATACGCAATGCCTAAATAATGTTATGGACATGAATCTTTTTTTTGATACTTTAAAAAATTCATTAACAAAATTAGAGAAGTTTACAACAGGTGGGACTCTCCCACGTGAGACATATAACATGTGAACACACACACACAC
>JAOQMS010000002.1:10046158-10069209 GCA_027563885.1 Erythroxylum longipes | reverse complement strand
TAAACCTTATGATAATCACACTCATCTTAAGGGGGAGTATTTCAGTGAGGAAGATGAGAGATCTAGTGGAAAAAAAACTGAGATATTGAACCTAGAAGGACCAGCAGTAGACAAGCTTATTGGTCAGGAGGAGGAAAAAGAAAATTAGGAAGAAGACAAGGTTGACGAGGAGGCAGGAAGAGAAAAGCAAAGAACACTTCACGGTGCAGTATATAGCAGGGGAGCAAGGGAAGTAATCTTTGACACAACCCAATTATCATCTCCGAATCTGAGTCCTGACATCTCACAATCCGAGATTGAAATTACTAGTACCCAACCAGGTAACTCAAATGATCTCCTTGGTGATATTTTTCTTCCAATTACAATGAGAAAAGGGAAAAGCTCATGCACACAATACCCTACTTCTAACTTTGTCTCTAATGCAAACTTGGCTCCAACTTTTTCTGCCTTTATTTCCACACTAACCAGTGCAGAAATTCCAAACAATATACATGATGGTCTAGCTGTTCCTGAGTGGAAGGAGGCAGTTTTGGAAGAGTTAAAGGCCCTGGAAAAGAATGGCACGAGGAAGAAAACAGATCTTCCAAGAGGAAAAAAGTTGGTTGGATGCCGGTGGATATTTACCATTAAATACAATGCAGATGGGTCAATAGAAAGATTTAAAGTTAGGTTGGTGGCAAAGGGTTACACCCAAACATTTGGGGTGGACTATACTGAGGCATTCTCTCCAGTGGCAAAGTTGAACACTATTAGGGTCCTATTATCAGTGGCTGCGTGCTTAGACTGGTCTCTAATGTAACTAGATGTAAAAAATGCTTTCTTGAATGGTGATTTGGAAGAGGAAGTGTACATGGAGCTACCTCCTGGGTTCAAGAAAAGCTTTGGAGACAAGGTGTGCAAACTTAGAAGATCCCTGTATGGACTAAAACAGTCCCCAAGAGCCTGGTTTGACAAATTCACCAAATTTGTAACAAGTCAAGGGTATTCCCAAGGCCAATTAGATCATACCTTGTTTACTAAAAGGAATGGGGAAGGTAAAATTGCTGTCCTAATAGTGTATGTGGATGATATCATAATTACTGGGAATGATCTTGTGGAGATAGAGAAGTTACAAGCTCAGCTCGGGAAGGAATTTGAAGTGAAAAACTTGGGGCAGCTTAGATATTTTCTTGGCATGGAAGTAGCTCGATCCAAGAAGGGAATTGTCATGACTCAAAGAAAGTACACTTTGGATTTATTAAAAGAGACAGGTTTGAGTGGTTGTAAACCCTGTGATATACCAGTGGAACCAGGAAAGAAACTTGGACAGCCCGAAAATGGTGTTCCAGTAAACAAAGAAAGGTACTAGAGGCTTGTTGAGAAACTAATTTACTTATCTCACACCAGGTCAGATATAGCATTTGTAGTGAGCTTAGTAAGTCAATTTATGCACCCACCATATGAAGAACACTTGGAGGTTGTTATCAGAATTTTGAAATATCTAAAGGGATGTCCTGGTAAGGGATTGTTTTTTGAGAAGAAAGAAGAAAGAAGCATAGAAGTCTATACGGATGCAGACTATGTTGGCTCAATTACTGGTAGAAGATCAACATCAGGCTACTGCACCTATTTATGGGGGAATATGGGAACATGGAGAAGCAAAAAACAAAATGTAGTAGCTAGCAGTAGTGCAGAAGCTGAGTACAGGGCTATGGCTCAAGGATTGCGTGAAGTCTTATGGCTCTGAAGAGTTATGACTGAGTTACATTTTGGAAGTTAAGCCTCCCATGAAGTTGTATTGTGACAATAAGGTAGCCATTAATATTGCACACAATCCAGTACTTCACGAAAAGACAAAACATATAGAGGTTGATAAGCACTTTATCAAGGAAAAAATGGAAGATGGAAGCATATGTATTCCATTTGTTCCTACTAAAGAACAGAGAGCAGATGTCTTCACAAAGGGGTTGTTCAGACAACCATTTGAAGAGCAAATTAGCAAGTTGGGCATGATAGATATCTTTGCACCAACTTGAGGGGGAGTGTAGATAATCCCGTAATAATAGATAGTCCCTTAATTAAGGGATTATTCTTAGAGATTATCCTTAGCTGTAATATCTAGCTATATTAGGGATATTTCCAAATACGGAGTCTTCCTAAATTAGGAGACTACCAAAACTATGTAACCTAGCTCTATATAAGAACCTATGAGTCTGTAGCATAGACATATAACTTTCAATATATATCAAAGTTGTTACAGAATATTTATTTTCATATTATAGCTAAAAGATCGAACCAAGTATCCATAGTTAAATCTGAATTTCTTAAAGAAATGAAGAACCAGAGAAAAGGAAGAGAGATGATAGAATTCATTATATATGAGCTAAAATTTGTTAAACTAATTCATTTTATGAAAATTGTGATCATGTTACCTATGACCCAAACCAACCCAACCGTGAAAACTTTTCACTGTTTTTAGGTCAGGGTTAATTATGGGTTTGGATTGAAAATGTGAAGTTGATAACCCTAAACTTTTGGATCGGTTAGGGTCAGGTTATTTAGTTGGGTTATTTTGGACACCAATTGCAACAGGGAAAAGGTGTGCATTTACTTTAGTAAGGACAATATTTTGAATTGGGCCAAATGTTTAAAGATTTTGGAAGGATGGAAAATGTTAACATTTCTCATCAAATTCAGTTGGAATAAAATTGAAATAGTTAGAAATATTAGTGCAACTTTGTTATTTGAGTTGATTCTATTGTTGCTTGTATGCCTAGCAATTTAGCATTAGCTTTTGCCATCTATAAGTTACCTGTATTTGATGAACTAATAGGTTTCTAATATTCAAACAGAATGTGGATGCTGAGGGTTCCATATTCCTTAATGCAACTTTACGTGAGTAAGATGCTCAAACAGAAACTGTAATGTATCTTTCCTAAGATTATATGGTCTTGCAAATTGGTTTATTGATGATTTTATAATGCCTAGGGAAGGTGTGAATTCACTGATGCAAATCTTCGTGGAGCTTTATTGGCTGGAGCTAATCTCCAGAGTGCAAACCTACAAGGTGATTGATATGTCTTCTTTATGTTTAGAAAAGGCAATGTACTTTTAAGGTTTATCTGTTTTCTAATTAATCTATTTTTTCTTAGAGATTTTTCTACCAAAATAGTGAGTGATGTTATTACTAGTAAAAACTTGAACTATTTGTTGAAACTTGAAAATATGTCATTATTTTATTGTTCTTGGGAAGAAGAACCTTTCTTTTAGGAAGGAGAATGGTGTGGGATCCACAAAAAATTTGAAAACCATATGAATATTACAATTTGAGCATTGAAGAAAACATAAGTCCAAACTAGTTGGTCTCTGTCTGGGACAGGTAGTTTTATATTGAAAAGCCAATTCATAGTTGTATTTTATGCTTAGTTCTTTGACCCCTAATGTTGGACAAATAGAAGTATTAACTAGTAGTTAAAAATAACAAAATTAAGAAGTGTGGCTAATATTAAGTTGTTGGAATATCAAGTTTCAGGTTTGGATTTCGGCTAGGAATGTTGAAATTTTGGATTTGTTATAGTTGGAATTTTAGGATTTGATTGTTGAAAATTTAGGCTTAGAATTTTAGGGTTTAATATCGCTGGAATTTATGTTTAAGAAGGCTGAAATTAGGGTTAGGTTAGGTTTGCAGGAATTTAGTAAAGAACACAGACAAAGGAGGTCAGTAAATTAGGAATCACTCTCAGGATTTAAGAATCACTTTTATAAAAAAGCATCACACCTTATAGTTGAAAACTTGTGTTTGTGGAAAAAATTCAAGATCTATTATTATTGAATGGTTGAGTATTTATTATTGAACGGTTGAGTATACACATATTTATAGAGAAATTCTTAGAACCCTTATTCTAGTAGGAAAGAATTCCTGTCAAATTTAAATCCTATTTTAATAAAATTTCTATAATTTTAAGTTATAACAAATAGGATAACATATCTGAACTAGAATAATATGTTTAACTCACTATTACTTCTTATTTAATAAGGAATCCTAATATAATCTAAATTTCAGCCCTTATCTTTGTTGTCAATTGAGTTATCAATCCTTATCCCTCCAAATTAAGGCTTATAGTTGACTAAATTTTTTCTCTTTTATTTGTTTTATAGACTTTAAGCTCCTTTGTATCAATTCTCCCTGGCTTGTTTGAAGTCGTCCTCAACATAGAATGTGACAAATGCTGGTTATATAAGTTTGGATTCAACTTATGAAATTCATATTCTAAAATCCAAGTACTGTCGTAAATTGGTCTTCCTTCCTTAAAAAAAAAAGAAATTGGTCTTCCTTTCTACTTGATAAGAAATTTTCGATACCCTCAATCTCTTATGACTATAGTTTGTTCATCAAGAACATCTACTATCTCCTTTTTAATATGGGGAATGGTTGAAGTTCTCATAGTTGCAGTGGAAGATTATGTATCATCATATCCATGATAAATAGTTAAGTTTGCAACATTAAAGATAAGACTAATTAACATATCACTTGGTAATTTCCAAAGCATAAGCATTAACACTTATTTTCTTGATGATCTTATAATGTCCAACACTCTGTGAATAAAGTTTCTTATGTCTCTTTCGGACAATGCTTTAGACAATCCTAACCATCACCGTATCTCCTCCATTGATTTCCACTGGTTGACGATGTTGATCAGCTTGTTCTTTATAAGACAGCTGGTTATATTTTGTCTTATCTCATTAAAGATGTCTCTCATGTGTTGTGCAAATCCTTCAGCTTTAACACTAACTCGTGTTGTTTGTGGTAAAGGAACCAGATCAATAGGCTTTCTTGGTTGAACTCCTGAAACTATCTCAAAAAGATTCTTTCTACTCAAAGCATCTGCTGTCTTACTCTTAACTCCTACCTAATGTTTATTAACAAAGTTAAATTGTTGCAAAAATTCACTCCATAAGGCGTGCCTTTTGGTTAAGTTCTTCTAGGACTTGAAGTGTTTAAGAGATTAATGATTTGAATATAGAATAAACTCCTTGTATGAGAGATAGTGATGCTAATTGTAAAGAGCATGTTGTACTGCATAAAATTCCTTGTCATAGGTTTGAGTATTTATGTTTCTCTTCACTTAACTTCTCATTGTAGTAAGCAATTGCGTGTCCCTCTTGGCTGAGTATGCCTCCGATTCCTACATGAGATGCGTCATAAGCAACTTCAAATACCTTAGAAAAATTAGGAAGTTTCAAAAAAGGTGATTCAATCATCTTTTTCTTGATTCTGCAAATGCTTTAGCTAATGCCTTGGACTAAGTAAATTGTCCTTTCTTCATACAATTAGTAATGAGTGCCATTATGGTGTTGAAATTACAAATAAATCGCATATAGAATGTTGCTAGACCTTGAAAACTTCCTGTCTTATGCACATTCTTTGGAATAGGCCAATTAAGGATGACCTTAATCTTCTCAAAGTCCCATGTCCACTCCACAGTAAGATACAATAAAACCCAAGAATATAATACTTGATTGCATGAAAGAAACACTTCTTTATAAAGTTACTCTTGCTTTAGAACTCTAAGATTTGTTGTAGATGCAATAGGTGGTCTTCTTTAGTCTTGTTGTATATTAATATATCATCAAAAATACCACCAAAAATTTGCTCGGAAATGGTGGAAACACTTGATTTATCATTCTCTTAAAAGTGCTAGGTGCATTGGAGAGTCCAAATGGCATCATCAACCATTCATAAAGTCCTAGTCTTGAAAGTCGTTTTTCATTCATCTCTAGATCTTATTCTAATTTGATAGTACCCACTTTGTAAGTCTATCTTGGTTGTGGGAAAGAATTTTCATATATTCTCATATATTGAATAGGAAGTATACAACCACATATAGGACATTACAAGTAGGAATTTAAATCTGGAAAGTTATCTAAAGCTATCTAATGTAATCCTTTAATTTAAGGGATTTCAAACTTATTCTATCTTATCTATTTCCAGCTGTTTAGTATCTCAACACTCCCCCGCAAGCTGAGGAATAAATGTCTTCCATTCCCAATTTGTATACAAGATCATGAAATCTTGAATTGTTCAGCTCCTTTGTTAAAACATTAGCTACTTGACGTTTTGATAGAACATAGGACATACACACTAACCCTTCTTCCAATTTTTTTTAATGAAATGTCTATCATTCTCAATATGCTTTGTCCTATCGTGTTTTATAGGATTATGAGCAATATTGATGGCTGACTTATTGTCACAATAGAGCTTCATAGGCGTGTCCCATTTGACTCTCAAATCATCTAGAATAATCTTCAGCCAGAGTAGTTCAAACAATCCTCGAGCAATAGCCCTAAATTTTGATTTTGCAGATGACCTTGCCACCACATTCTGCTCCTTGCTTCTCTACGTTACCAAATTTCGTCCAAGAAATGTACAGTACCCTGTAGTTGATATTCTATCCACTATGGAATCTGCATATTTAGCCTCGGTGTAAGCTTCTAGAGCAAGAGTATTATTTTTCTTGAACAAAATTTCTTTTCCCGGATTGCCTTTCAAGTAATGTAGCACCCTATAAGCAGCTTGAAGATGAGGCTTTCTTGGATCATGCGTGAATTGACTGATCATGCTTATCGAGTATGCTACGTTTGCCTGAGTGTGAGTAAGATATATGAGTCTACCAACCAGTCTTTGATACATCCTTTTATCAACAGCTAGTTCTTCTTTAGCTTCTCCCAACTTGTGGTTTGGATCCACTGGTGTAGAAACTGGCTTACACCCAATCTTCCTTATTTCTTCCAACAAATCAGTCACATACTTCTGTTGAGATATACAAATCCCTTGTGTGGAATATGCCACCTCAATATCGAGGAAGTACCTTAGTTTCCCAAGTTCTTTTATCTCAAACTCTTTTACTAGTCTCTGCTTCAATTCATGCTTCTCTTTCTCATCATTTCTCGTCACTATGATGTCATCCATATAGACTAGAAGTGCGGTAACTCCCCCTGCAGCCGAATGTTTAATGAAAAGAGTGTGATCACTTTGGCTTTGCTTATACCCAGACTCCCTCGTGACTTTTGTAGATCTCTCAAACCATGCTCTAGGAGATTGTTTTAACCCATAAAGGGCCTTCCTCAGCTTGCAAACTTTGTTCCCCGTGTCTCCCTCAAATCCTGGGAGGATGTTCATATATATTTCTTCATCTAAGTCTCCATGGAGAAATGCATTCTTAACATCATATTGTAGGAGCTGCCAATTAAAGCGGGCAGCCAATGATAACCTAATTCTCACATTGTTCATCTTTCTAACTAGGGCAAAAGTCTCTAGATAATCAATACCATAGGTCTAAGTGTACCCTTTGGCCACCAATCTAGCTTTATATCTCTCAAGAGATCCATCGGCCTTATATTTAGGTGTGAAAATACACTTACAGTCAACAATGTTTTTCCTTTTCAGTTTATCAACAATCTCCCATGTTTTATTCTTTTCCAATGCATTCATCTCTTCGCTCATAGCATCCCTCCATTCCCTTTTTGACAATGCCTTAGAAACCATGTTAGGGATAGTAATGGTATTTAAACTCACAATGAAGTTTTGGTAGGTTGGTGACAAGCACTTAAGAGAAACATAGTGAGATAGAGGATAAAGTAGTCATTTAGTGCATTCTCTAGTTCCTTTATTAACAACAATATGTTTAAAAAATTGTGTATGTAACGGTGAGTTAGATCTTACCATGATTTCAGTTCCAGAGTCTGAGTTGGATTCTTGGACCTGTGTCAATTCTAGAACAACCTTTCTCCTTGAATGCACTTGAGTAATGTTGGTTGGGACATGTGATGACACAGGTTCAGTAGTAGAACTGGGGAACTTAGATGTAATTGGTTTAGAGGGCTCGGTTGTTTCAACAATACAAGCTGGAGCAGCAGGAAGGTCAAGGGTTTTAAGTGGTTCGAAGGACTCATAAGTGCTATCTTCCATCATTGAAATCTCGCCCTGAAGAGAGGATTTGGAGAAAAAAGGTTTATTTTCTGTGAAGGTGACATATGTAGAGGTATAAAATTTCCTAGATGATGGATTGTAATACTTGTATCCCTTTTGAGTAGGTGAGTAACCGAGGAAGACACATTTTATGGCTTGAGGTCTAGTTTGTCTTTATGTTGGTTATGAACATGAACAAAGGTGGTGCATCCAAATACCCTAGGTGTGAGGCCATTTGAGGTTCTGACGTGTGGGTATTAAGAATTTCTATGGGAATTTTGTTGTCTAACACACGTGATGGAAGTCTATTTATCATGTATATGGCTGTAAGAACTGCCTCTCCCTAATAGGATTTAGGAACATTCCCTTGAAAGAGTAAGGCTTGGGTGGTGTTGAGTAAGTGCCTATTTTTCCTCCCTGCTACTCCGTTTTGTTGAGGTGTGTTAACACATGATGAATCATGGATAATGGCTTGTGATTGAAAGAAAGGTGACAAAGTTTAGTTGAAGTAGTCTCTAGCATTGTTTGTCCTAAAACTTTTTATTTTAATCCCAAATTGGTTTTGAATCATAGAGTGAAAATTAGGTATAATAACGCTAACATCAGATTTTTGTTTAAGAAGAAAGAGCCATGTTACTGGAGTGCAATCATTAATTAAGGACACAAACCAACGAGCCCCAGAATCATTAGGCATAGTAGAGGGACCCCATATGTCACTATGAATCAAATGAAAAGGATGAGAGCTTTTTTTATTGCTAATAGGAAAAGATAGTCGAGTATGTTTTGCAAATTCACAAACATCACAATGAAATTCATAAATATCTAATCCTTGAAACAAATGAGGAAACATGACCTTTAAAACTTTAAAAGATGGATGACCTAGGCGTAGATGATACAGAGAGATGGTATCTTCATTTGAGGATCTGAGAAATGACAAAGATAGGTTGCTCCTAACTCTTTGAGGCAATTCAAGTACATAGAGGCCACCCTTTCCTTAGCAAATCCAATACTCCTCCTTGAGACTTGATCCTGAAAAACACAGTGAGAAGGAAAGAAAATAACATAACATTTAAGATCATGGGTAAGTTTTTGAATAGAAAATAGGCTAGTCGACAGTTTTGGAATATGTAGAACCCTTTTCAGAATAGGGGTAGGTATGATGTGTATATGTCCGAAACTTGCAATAGTAACTAGAGAGCCATTGGCCACTACAATCTTTTTGTTACTTGGACATGGGGTATAAGTGATGAAAGAGTTGAGATGTGGGTGTCATATGGTCTGTGGCACCCGAGTCTATTATCCAAGAATTGGTATGAAGATTTTCTGAGGCATTCATGCAAATGGGGAGTAAAGGTTTACCTGAAAGAGCCAAAGAACAAGTCTTAGAAGGTTTTTCAATAGTCCCCAACAAGCTTCTTAGCTTCTCAATTTCTTCACTGTTTAATTCTATTGTTCCTAAATTTTCCTCAACTTTGGGCTGAACTACCATATGTGCTTGGGACCTCTGTTGTCCCCCATGGTTTCCCCATTCTTGGCTTGGTGGTTTACCGTGTATTTTCCAACATGTTTTCTTTGTGTTCCTCGGTTTCTTGCAGTGGGTGCACCAGAGGTTGTCCTTATTCTCCTTCCCCTGGTTTTATCTACTAGAATGCTTAGATAGATCGCTTTTTCCTTAGTCCTGATGATCAGTTTTTGCTAATAAGGTTGACTAGTCCATGGTTTGTGGTTCAAGCATAACACTCCTTAGACTTTCTTATGCTCGAATCAATGAGATTGTCTCTTCTAGAGATGGAGTGTCCTCTTTTCCAAGGATTTGGATCCTAACCTAATCAAATTCAGTATTCAATCCGGCCAAAAAATCATACACACTGTATTTTTCAATGAAGTTCTTCAAGATGACAACATCCTCGGGGCATTTCATCTCAAAAACTTGATAATGATAGAGTTCTTGCCCCAGATTCTGCAGCAAGTTTGCATATTTTGTGACAGATTTATCTCCTTGCTTAGCTGTTGCAGTTTTGATCTTGATCTCATACACTTGAGCATCATCACGAGCCTTCGAGTATGTGTGACGAAAGTAATCCCAAATCTCCTTTGTAGTGACAAAAAAATGCATGTGCCACTTATCATGAGATCCATAGAATCCCATAGCCAGGACATTATCATGAAATCCTTCTCGTCCCATGCTTCAAACATTGGGTTATCCTTAGTCAGTCCTGTTTCGAGAAGATGACTAAGTCTTCCTTTGCCCTTGAGGTATGTATGGACAAATTGAGACCATTTGAGATAGTCTTCCCATTAAGCCTATAGGAAGCTTGAATATTTTTTAAATCTCCAAGTTTCTGAATGTTGCCGAATTCTTCTGGAGGGTTAGATCTGGTGGAGACAGAGGTTTGAGAGGTTGACATGATTAAGAAGAAGAAATTGCAGTGAAGAAGAAGAAACTGCAGCAATTAAGGCTACCTTAATGAGAATCACGCAAGAGAAGTAAGGAGGAATGCAGCAATGAAGGCTGGAACACACAAGAGAAGAACCAAAAAATAGGGTTTCGGTAGTGCAGCAATGAAGGCTGCTCAAAGGACAAACCATGTGGGAAAGAATTTTCATGTATTCTCATATATTGAATAGGAAGTATACAGCCATATATAGGACATTACAAGTAAGAATTTAAATCCGGAAAGTTATCTAAAACTATCTAATGTAATCTCTTAATTTAAGGGATTTCAAACTTATTCTATCTTATTTATTTACAGCCTATCTATATGTATTTACAGCTGTTTAGTATCTCAACATTGGTAAAGATAGTAGTTCCAGTCAACATGTATAACATGTCATCCAGGCGAGGTATTGAAAATCTATTCCTTATTGTGATCTTATTTATTGCTTGACAATCAAGACAAATTTGCCAACTTCCATCCTTTTTAGGAGTCAATAGTGCTAGGACTGCAAGTGGACTAAGAGTTTCTTGAATAAATCCTTTTTTCAGCAACTCCTCTACTTGTCTCTTCAGCTCTTCATTCTCAATAGGATTCAAGCTATAGGCTTGAAGATTTGGTAAATTAGGTTTAAGTACTAAGTCAATAGCATGTTTAATATCTTGTAAAGTAGGTAATTCACCTTGTAAATCATCTAGTGTAAGTTCTAAAAAATCAGTAGCAAGTCACCATCTTCTTTTGGTAAGGTAAGGAGTGTTTCAGGTGTTGTTCTTGTTACTTCCCTCATTACCATTGTAAACACAATTCTCTTCTCCTTGCTAACAACTTCAAATCCTCTTTCATTAAGGATATTAAGAGGCTTTTTTTTTTGGCATTTATAGCTTTTTTGTTACTTCCTCTTTGTTCTTCTACCTTGTCTACCTTCATGGGCTTCAAAATTATCTTCTTTTCATGAAATATAAATTGATAGGTAGTATTGCACATCTCGATCATAAAGTGACAATCGACCAAGTAAAATGTGAGATACTTGTCAGAATCAGAGAATGATAATTGAGGGCTTGGTAAGATCTCAAGGCCCTCATAATGTTTATATAGAACCAATTAAATAAGGTAAAGATCTTAAGCATAAAGAGGAAATCATAGAAAGTCTAACTTATCCTAATATAGATATGACTTGCCTAACACTCCCCTTCAAGTTGGAGCATATGTATCATAAACTTTAAGCTTGTTACATATAGATTTCAACTGAGATATGAATGGCTATTTGATTATCATGCATCAAATTCATTGGAGAGAAGTGCTCGAAACCAAATCTCCCCAAAAAGATGCCTCAACCAAATTAACTTACATGTAGCATATGCCATGGCCCTAGACTCAAACTTAGCATTATAAAGCGCAACAACTGACTGCTTCTTGCTTTTCCATGACACCATGTTTCCACCCATAAATGCACAGTACCCTAAAGTAAATAGTTGGTCATAAGAGGCTTCAACACGAACTTTCTTAATAATATCATCCTATTTGTTGTGTGTTTCAACTCTATTGTGGCCTCTAAAGGCTCGCATGCGCTCTCAATGTGTTATTGGTTGATTTCTTTGTCTTGGATCTCTTGGTAGGCGTTGATTTCCTAACTCCATTCGCTGTTGATTAGTCGCAATCTTGGATTTTACTTTCTGCACCCTCCACTTCCAATGTAGTTTGCTATCCAATGGTGTTTTCTAGACTAGTTTTTAGAGCACCTTGTGATTTAGGGTCATTAAAGTCCCAATTTTCCATAATTCTCGAAAGTATTAACTCTCCCTCTTGATCATTGAGCATTCTTTTATATGCCCTTTTGCTGTCAAGTTGGTGTAGGACAAATAGAAGAAGTATTAACTAGTAGCTAAAATTCACAGAATTAGGAAATATGAGTAATATTAAGCTTGATGTAGGACAAATAGAAGAAGTATTAACTAGTAGCTAAAATTCACAAAATTAGGAAATACGAGTAATATTAAGCTGCTGAAATATCAAGTTTCAAGTCTGAATTTTGACCACAAATGCTGAAATTCAGATTTGGTATAGTTAGATTTTTAGGGTTTGATTGCTGGATATTTGGACTTAGAATTTTAGGATTTAATATGACTAAAATTTAGGTTTAAGATGACTGGAATTAGGGTTTAGTTTGCTAGAATTTAGTAAAGAACACAAAGTAGGGTAAGAAACTAGGAATCCCCCCTAGTTTCTAAGAAGCACTCTTATAGAAAAGCCTCATACCTTCTAGTTGAAGACTCAAGTTTGTAAGAAAAAATCAGGATCTATTATTATTTAAGGGATGAGTATACATATATTTGTAGAGAAGTTTTTGATGTAGTTTTATCTATGGATAATCTATCATTTAACTTTTTTTTTATAAAAATTCTTAGAATCCTTACTCTTGTATGAAAGGGTTGCCATCAAATTTAAATCCCATTCTAATAAAATTCTCTTTCAAATTTAAAAGGGTTGCTATCAAATTTAACTCTTTCAATCTCTCTCTCTCTCTCTTGCTTTCCCTCTTTTCATGCGAGTCAATTGGAAACAACCTCTCTACTAGTTACTGATAAGGCTGCGTACTACCAGATCTCTCCAAACCCTTACGTATCAGCGAGATTCATACTGGTTGTTGTTGTTGTTGTCTAATAAAAATTCTATAAGTTAAGTTCTAAAGAAATAGAATAACATATCATCATCATCATCATCACACCCATTCCGAGTCCCGCATCAAAGCGGGGTCTGGGGAGGTCTGATAGTACACACCTTTACCCCTACAGAGTAGAGAGGTTGTTTCCGGTAGACCTATATGCGAATGTGATAATGAAAAAGTGATGCAGGTTAAAAGAGAAGATATGAAAACTGATATGCTAAAAGAGTAGGTAAATATAATTAAATAAGTAAATAAATAAATAAAATAAAATAGAACCAAAGAAGATATGAAATAAGAACCAAAAAGAAAAATAAAAGAACAATAAAAGGTAAGAAGAAGCTTCTCTGTTTGGCTATTCAATAGATGGAGAAAAGATTGTTGTTGTCGAGGATGGTGCTGAGCAAATCATGGTGCTGTACAGAACTGACAAAATCCAAAACAAAAACACAAAGAAACAACAGTTCTATACCATCATCCCATTTTGTTAACTAATAAGGAGCACAGTGATGGCATTAAATGGCACAAAGTCATAGCAAATTGAAGACAGAAAACAATTATGTTATTATAGTATAACCCATCCATGCTGCACTTTGCTTATCTCTAATGGCACAAATTGATGGCACCAAAAAAAGGCTAGCAAGAAGCACAATAATACTTCCAAATGAGCAACACAATCACAAACCCACAACTCATAATTCTATCACTAGAATGGCTATACCCACAACTCATAATTCTATCACTAGAATGGCTATGAGGTCACATAACACATCGCAATATGAAATGATAAAAGCCATTCAACCCTCATGATCAAAATCAAACATAATTGATGCAACTAGCCCGAATCCAAAACCTAGTTGAACAATACTCCCATAGGCAAAATCGAGCAGAAGACAGAATTGAGAGTAAGAAAGCGTACTTGGTATGGGAATTCTGGAGCAAAAATTGAGCAAAAATCAAGTGAAAATCACTAAACCTATTTGAAATTGAACAAAATTAATCCATGTATAACACTCAAGAAGCTGATTTCAAACTTACCTGGGTATTTCAAATTTACCCATCTGTTGAAGGTGCATGTGCAAAACCCTAGTCATTGATACCAAATCCAACTTCTTGTGTATGTGATTTTTGCGAGCATACATGATAAACAAAATTCAAATAATAAGAGTTAAAACAAAAATAACAGCTTGCTTAGATAAGATACCTTTAAGAGCTAAAAGAGTGCATAGACGCTGTAAGGCCAAAGCTCAATTCTTGTGTTGTGATCGGTCTTCAACAGCTTGAGCAATATTCCTAATAAAAAATTAAAGAAAAGGGGGTAACAAGTGCCAACTTCGTTGCTTTTTCTTCTTCTTGCAGATCCAGACATAGAATAGATCGAGAAAAACTACTTCGGCCAAGTTTAGTGGTACACAACTTGGATTTGAGGGTACTCACTATTATCTAAACTAAATATATTTAACTCACTATTATTTTTTAGGGTTAATTACTAAAAAAAGCTCAAACTTTCTTCAAATTTTCAATTATAGCTCAAACTTTAAAAAGTAGCAATAAAATTCTCAAACTTTTAATTTTTTCAATTTTAGCCCGACGTTAGTCTCACTGTTATCTTTGCTGATGTGGCACTGCCACATGTTAATGACCCTCACTAATCAGAAACGTCAACATCATTGGGAGAAGTCAGTCTGATTAGTGAAATGACGTTGATAGTAAAACGACACCGTTTCAACAAAACTGAGACAATCTCACTCACTTGGTTGTCGTTCTCAAGCTGTAACCTAACGTCACGCTAGAATTGCAAAAAAATTTGAAAATTTGGGCATTTTATTGCTACTTTTTAAAGTTCAGATTATAATTGAAAAATTAAGGAAAGTTTGAGCTTTTTTTTGGTAATTAACCCTATTTTTTATCTAATAAAAAATCCTAACATAATCTAAGTTTCAACCCTTATCGTTGTTATCAACTCAATTCCCAATCTTCATCCTACTAAATTAAGGCTTGTAGTTGACTTATTTTTCCTCTTTTATTTCTTCCATAGACTTTAAGCTATTTTGCATCACCCCCATTTTATAGAGGTTAAATTTCCAATTTCTGTTTATTTCTCATTTGAGAGGTTATTACTAAAGAAAGCTATTGGGAAATATATTACAAGTAATCTATAAGCTATAATTGGTAAAAGTTGACACATCGTGCGATGGAGGAAAGTTGTTGAAAATGTATCCTTGTTTCCGGATTCCAATAACTCCACTATTTTTATCTATGTGATTAACAGATTTAACTTCTGTGATATGTTTCTACCATTCCTTCATACTAACTCCTCTCATCTTGAGTACTGCCTGGCCAAATTATATTATTGTTTGATAAAATTTAATTGTATTGAAACAAAATCAAATTTCTATAGTAAATGGACTTCTTCTTGTAGGGTACTAATACTATAGTTCAAACCTGTTTGTTGGCATTAAAGTCATGTTCTGTTCTTTATCTCATGCCACTTGGGATGACTGGGTTTACACAGATATACTGCTTCTCCTAATTTTTGCTTCACATTGATATTTGGACTTCTAAATTTGATACTATGCTGTTACACTACAGATGCTTGCTTGATAGATTGCAGTTTCTGTGGAGCTGATCTACGTACTGCACACTTGCAGGTTCAACATCAGTTACATATCTTTTTTTTTATTTCTTTAATTATCGGTGTTAAATGTATAAGTTGGGATCTTACCAGTTACTTTAGTGAATGTGCTTAGTAGTAAACCTAGTTAACATGCATGTTTGGAGTATAGTGGGAAAAATTCTTTCTACAGAGAAACTGAATACTAGCATGGATTAGAAGTCTTGCAATCACAGCATGCGTCATGTTGTATTAGAATCTAGCTTTACTACTAAAAAAAGAGTAAATCTAAATGATTTTTTGGTCGAATTATTGTGAGCTATCCCTTCTCCAACATCTTTGTCATGTTGCTTGTGAATTTTTTATGGGAAAAAAATACTAGGATAATCTTGAATTTTGATATCCTTGATTCCTTGTTTGTAGGCTTTTTTCATAGATTAAAAATTGTTTGACTAATTTCAGACTGCTGATCTGACAAATGCCAACTTGGAAGGAGCTAATCTGGAGGGAGCCAACCTGAAGGTACAAATCTTTGAAGTTAATATATAAATCCTTTCTGATTCTTATGAAGAGGATTAGATAGAGGGAGTAAAATTAAGTCAAGTTAGATGCATTTCCTAATTGGTTGGGGATCTATGCTAATTAAGTTGAGAGATGTTATGGATTGCTTGTATAGATGTAGATTAGACTGTGTGGCTGTTAAAAGATCAAGGAGCTTGATTATAAGGATGTCATTTAGTAGTTACCTAAATAGTTTTTGAGTGTTGTGTGTGTGTGTATCTACATATATGTAGCTGCATACTTTAAACACAAATTAATCCTTCACTTGATTGCAAGAGCTAATGATGACCTGACTTAGACTGGGCAACCGGTCGGTAGTTTCAATAAAAAAAGTAAGGTAAGGAGGGCCAGAATCGAGGTTTGGTGATTGTATTAAACTCTATGAATTAATATGTATATCATATTTACTTCAGCGTGCAAAGTTGAATAACGCCAATTTGAAGGGTGCAAACCTTCAGCGAGCTTACCTTCGACAAGTCAATCTTCAAAATGCTGTGAGTAATGAAAGATTAGCTAATTGTACATTTTAATATTTTCTGCTTAAAATTTGAAACTGTCAAATTATTGCAAAATTTACCTGTAGACGAATGCCATATTGTCTATGCATCTGATGTTCCTGAATTCAATTCCTACATAATTCTTCTCAATTGATGCTTATCATATTTTGTCATTTCCTCTCCGTTTTTAAACAGCTGTCAATTTTTAACAGAACTGATATTTGTGCTGAACTTTTGAAAGTCTTAATGGTGGTTGTCTTTTCTCTACTTTTTTATTGCCAGAGTTGGATGTTTCTGAATTCTACTTGGTCTTCCTACTTGACAGTAGTTGTGAAAATATATGCTAGACACTTTCATGACATAATTAATGGTGGTACAATTATATGTTGACAAAGGTTCCATCTGACATACAACTATCCAGAAGTTAGTCATATTATTCGTTTTTGACGGCCAATTTTGATATGTGTTTTAATAGTTCCCTTTTTCATGTGCACATACAACTCTCGGAGATGTGAATTTAACTCGCGCATATTTTCTTAGCATTTGGAAGATGCAAAACTTGATGGTGCAAATTTAGTTGGAGCAATACGATGACCTTGTTCAAAGCTGTGAACTTCCAGTATCTTTTCAAGCATATTAATCTTATTTGTATGTAACTTTTATCATTTCCACTCTTTGTGCGTGGAGAGGTAGTCCTTCTGAAATGAAATGGATTAATTTGAAAAGAGTTGTTAATATGTGCTGTTAAGCATAGTTGTCTAGTATAATGTTACTGATCATGTTGCTTGGATCCTTGGGATTTTAGTTGTTACAATTTTTATAAATTGAAGGGGCAACTTCTCTCGTTTGTGCATGATTAGCACGCGTTACACTTGCTCTCTCTTCTTGTTATGTCTATGCTTATCGTATTATTGAAACACAAACTTCCGAGAGAGTGAAGATCGTAGCAAACATGTGGCCAAGGCAATAGTAAGCATAAACGTGTCAATTGATTACGAAAGTAGTAATCACGTGTATAAGAGAAAAAGATCAGTGGTGGTGTGGCCCTTTTTCATGTAATGATCATTAGCTAAAATCATTGATCCTCCTCCATCTTTTCAGCAGTTCACACTATACTTACATTTTCATAACCTATATAAGAAACTTACATACGACAAGAATGTGGATATGTTTGCAGTTTTATAATTGTCTGTGTTACAATGACCTACTTTTCACATTCATCCCCTAATTCCTTTTAAGGTCTGTACGTTACTTTGACCCGTTTTAAGCCCAGTTTTATTAATTGTGCTGATCACAAGGCGATGTTAAAACCAAGCCTGCGTTACCTTCATTGGCATTGAAATTGCTAACAATAATGCTTCTTTTAGTGCCACTTTGGTGTTGTCTAATTTAAGTTAATTCTTTCATAAAAGTAGAAAAAATGAGACAGTTCTGAATATACGATGAAGAAAGATGGAAAGAAAAACAGGAGTGGGAAGATCTTAATTTACTGCGGAATGGTGTCATTCATGGGACTGATTTACTAAAGAAAATAAAGAAAACAGTACAAAGATTGTGTTTGAGGAGATACAAAAAGCGGAGAAGACTTCATTCATGATTTTGTTCAATGTGCTCAAAACACTCGAAAGGAAACTTGAAACTGGTATTAGTTGATCATCCATAGGCAACCATCAATGGACAGTGGCCCCTCATCTTAGTTATGATACGATGAATAATACCAAATTTAGTTATGGTACAATATGTTACTAGTATGAGTCAATATTAGATATTGTTTTGAATAATTTTTTAAAATTACAAAATTGTCTAAATTTTATAAAATTGCAAAATAATTTTTCAGTAGATTATATTATAAAATTTTTTACTTCATAAATTTAATATAATAAATATATTTTTATTTTATTAATATTATTTTCATATTTTTTAATAAATTAAGATTAAAAAAGATCGTTTAACGCGCATATAAATATAAAATTAAGAATAATTTAAAGTAAAAATATGCATTTATAATAAGTAAATTTAATTTCAAATATTATCTTCATATTTCAAAAGTTATTATAATAATTTTCATATAAATGCTCTAAAAATTATATATATATATATCATAAATATAAAATATATAAAATATAAAAATATTTACTAAATATATTTAAATTATTTTAAATTAATACATTTAGCTCTATAATATATAATCACTTTGTATAAGTTTAAGTGTATGAAAAATTATTTAATATATGTTTATTTATATTTTTACTATTTATTAAATAAGTTCTAGATTATTTTATCCTATTTTTAATGTATAAGTAGTTATTATTTTATATAGGAGACATTTTAAGTTTTTAATTTAATTTTAATTTCTTAAAAATTAAAATTTTGATGGCCAATACTAAAATCCGACTCAATGCTATTCTGTGGCTGATACCACCTATAAATCGTACTTTGCAACTTATCAGGTATTAGCAGATCTGGGCATCATATTAGGTATTTTATTTATTTATTTATTTATTTTAATTTTATTTATCTACTCTTTTAACATATCGATTTTTTTAACATATTTACTCTTTTAACCTGCATCACTTTTTTCATTGTCACATTTGCATATAGGTCTACCAAAAATAGTCTCTCTACTTTCTAAGAGTAAGACTACGTACTATCATACCTCTTTAGACCCTATATTGGATTCAATGATTCACTTTGTTCTCTAGCGCTTCGTATGTTTCGTTTTTACAACACTTTTTTTTTGGAATGGAGGAACCCGCAAATGTTATCCTTTGGATGGGCACTGGGTAAACCTCTGGATTGACGCAATAGTCTGCAAATCACGTCAACCAGGTACTAGGCAAGCCCTGTACAATAGGTTCGATTGAGAGAGTGCAAGTAGGGGATTCGAATACAGGACCTTTTTGCCACATGCCTCCCACTCCACCAACTCGATCACTTCCTAAGGGACAACATAACATGTTTGCTTCTCCTTTCGGATCCATATCATACCGGTGGTCTAAGCTCTGGATAAATGTGAAATCAGTACAACCTTATCTACTGTACACCCTTCGGTTAGAAGAAACTAAATGAGACATGATATAAGGAAAGAGATTCATTCAAACTTTAAATATTTCAGTTACTCTCTCTCTTTTTTTCTTCCTCAACTTCTTACGATAAAAAAGTTAAGCGTTATGGTGCCAAAGTCGTTACAAGAGTTCTTTGACTAATCACACAAGCTTACATGTTTTGAAAATCAGACTAGCTTAAATGTTTTGAAAATCAAACTAGACATTAAACTTTTCAAAGAAAATGTCTAAGGTTTGACATTAAATCGTTATAAAATTAGTATATAATAAAAAGAAGTAAAAATTATAAAAATAAGTAAAAAAATTATTTTTGTATAATGAACTAACAATAAAACAAATATTTGTATTTCTAAAGGAGGTTGTATCTTATCATCATCAAAAGTTTCAAATTCTCCAATGTTATCTAAGGACTCGTAAACCATACTTTACATCAACTTCTTTTACTACATTTATATAAATTATAAAATAGCGATGTAAGAAATTATTCTTAATTGTAAATTTGTAATACATTATACATTTAAGTTAAATATGGTCAGAATAAGAGTAACCATCAGTAGATGTTCTTAATTTTTTTGTTGTAATAAATGCATTTTTTTTCATACATTGCCTTCTCAATTTCATTATAATCAAGATTAGGTGATAATTTTCCTTCTTTGATCTAAAAATCAGTATGGTTAATACAATTAATATCAAGTAGATCATACGTTTTCTTCTTACTAAGGACTTTGAATATATAATAGAAAAATTATAAAATCAATAATAAAAATAAATTAATGAAATATAAAAACAAAACTATAAAATACATGTTCTTCATTCTCACATTATAAGTAACGTAAACAAGGTTATTAAGTCTTTGACACTCTAAACGATTTTTTCTTCGTATGAATACTTTAGAAAATGCTCCAATTATATTCACAACCAGATGTAGAAGTTATTTAACTGAGTAATCAAATACTGAGTTTTCTCAATGTTAGAACAGTTTCACCAAATAATCTCCACGACTCTTCCATATTTTAAATTAATATTTATGAGAAATAAAAAAATATATTATTAATAAGTAAAAATGAAATAAAAGTATAAAAACTTACTAGGCTATATTTTTTTCATCATAAGTTCTCTTTTGCAGATGATCTAGCATAGCTCTCTAATCTTTCACAATACAATTTAATTTTATTTATTGCCAGTGATTGCTTTTCAATGGAGAAAATATCTTTGCATTCAATCACATCAAATAGACTGCCCATAATATCATTTGTACATATGTCTCCACTATATAAGTAATAAAGATTGAGAAAACAAGCTGCTAAGTGGATTCTTCGAGTAAAATACTTATCTAATTGTCCATTAGGAATATCTATATAAGGTTTATACAATTTCTCCTTCCATTTAAAAATACTTTTAATTATTTTACGAGTTCTATACATACCATCACATATATATAACCTAAAGATGGCTTCTCATGTGAGTCAACAATTTTTAATATCCTTATAAGCGGAGCCACAATCTTTTTTGAAAAATAAAATTGAATTAATAGAGATAATAAGTAGCATACAATGTTAGGAGAAGATACTCTCTTACAACCAAGCAACAATGTTAAGACATTCTCCTAAAGAGTGCTAAAACAACAACGTATACAAAACCCTGCAAAAGGAGCCAAAATGACATCATATAAAGCTTGGACAATAGCAAGCAATAACACGACAACTTTAGAAGAACAATGAATATTTCGGAGCGACATCGAACATAAAATGATATACAACAATTAAACAAAAAGGGTAAAAGTTACCCCTCACCCCCCACTGCATAACGAGGCTACTCTTTACCCAATTAGGGTTGGGCAATTAGAGAGATCTAGAGTTGATTATCAGCTCAACTCGCTACTAAGGTAAGAGATTTTTATTTGGGTCCATCTCTTCTTCTTCAAGCCTCTGTTAATCATTATTCCATGTTTGTTATGTAAAGATTAATGCTTGAGGATCTCGCAAAAGAGTTACATGCAGTGTCGGGCTACTCATTCAGGTATGTGCCAAAACTCCGACTTTCTTCTCAATTAAGCATGTTTTATTTCCTAACAAATAAGTTGTTCCCTGACTTGTTTGTATTACTGCTTCCTTAGAATGTTCCTTATTTTGGAAATTCCTCTGATTTCTCTTTTACCATATCTCTTATGTTGTCAAGGCTAGAATCAACACGTTCCTCTTCCAGAGTGGAGAGGAAGCTCGTGCCACAGAAAATGTATTGCTGAGAATCATGAGCAAATTAGAGGGCATGCTATGAGAAAAGTTCTCTGATCCTATTCCAAATAGTAAAGGAAGAAGGGCAGATAAAGAAGAGATGATCCCTTGTTTCTAGAGCTTCTTTACATAAACTACATCTCTCATCTAGATTTAACAAGTATTGTAATCTGTCTATAGTTGTAATCCTGTTCTTAACCATTAGCCATAGTAGGAAGGTAGTATTAGGTCTAAGAAATTTGTTCCAAATAACTGTAAACTAGGGAACATCTTGTTCAGAACTGTAAACCCATCTCCTGTAGAGTCTGCCAGAAAATCTCTCAATAGGAATTGTAAACCAAAGATAATTGTCCTTGGTGTTAGGATAAGGAGAATAAGGAGGTTTTAGCTATTGAGCTTCTATAGGAAAGTGTACCCACTCATTATGGTTTATAAGAACTGCAACCTTAGCCCTGTGATTAAGCCCTGAAAAGGCTAATATCGCATTGGAGTTATGAGTAAGGGGACTACGACCAGTCCAGTTATCATGCCATAAGAAAGTAGCTTTTCCATTCTCAATTTTACAGTAAACCTCATTTGCTACTTCATCTCTTTTCTTTAAAATTTGGTTAAAGAACCAAGAGAAGGATGATCCAGGTGAAAGGGACCATAGGCTGTTCCTTTTCAAAAAAGAGCTATGAAGCCATCACATCCAAAATGAGTGCTTATCTTGAAGCACTCTCCAAATTCTTTTAATCAAAAACACATTGTTTGCTACTCTTATAAAGATGATCTCCAACCCTCCCTTCTCCTTAGGGCCTGTTTGGTTGGATGTTAATTAATAGAATGGAATGGAATGTAACGGAACGAAATGGATCAGTTTATAATGGAATGGAATATAACACAGTGAAACGTTGTGAGGGAGGGATGGAAGGGTTCACAATGTAATATAGTGAAATGTTGTTTGGAAGATGGATGAAATGTATAATAAATGACTATTATACCCCTTATATTAAAATGATTATTACAGGAACTTTATTATTTTATTATTAATTA
>JAOQMS010000002.1:10022866-10033984 GCA_027563885.1 Erythroxylum longipes | reverse complement strand
ATGCTTTAAATATCATGGGTATGGTTAAATGAAGCTAGAATGATGAGTATATTAAGATTGATGACTTGATTATGCCAGTTTTATATATGTTTCGTGAGTGATGAAATGTGTATGTAAATGTCTTGCTTTTGTATATGTGTATGATGATTAATGACCCATAAATTATTATATTGATGATTTTGAGGTAGAATGGTCATTAAAATGGTGTTGGATGAGTGCATAAAAGTGATGATGAATGGGTACATGTATATGTTCTGTTTTTGGTTAATGATCAAATATGGATCATAAGTTGTTTGTGATTGATATTAAGTTGAAATGGAGTGGAGAATGAAGAGGAAATGAAGTAGAAAAGGTGATCTAGGTACAAGGTAGGTTAGATGTAAAATGTTGGAAGTTATAAAATCTGGAAAATTGGAAGATGAGTCCTGTTTACTACTTTCTGTGAAAGTTCACCGCAGCCAACTCCTTGTTTCGCCGTGGCCAACTTGCAGGATTTTACGAGGATTCCTCTCGGGACACTTTCGCCACTGCCAACTTTTCTGCACAGCTTAAACATGCTTCAGTATTTTAACGATATCTTGATATGTAGTTATCATATTAGGATGATTTTTGATTTGAAGTAAACTAAAGACATAGGGCTACAATTTTTTTTGAAGAAATCGAATTTTAATTCTATCTCTAGAAATTTCAAAATCTGGATTGAAATTGAGTTTTGACTGAGGCTGTAGCATTACCTGAGACAGAAATCATATCTAGCTTATATTGAATAAACTGTATTGATAGTTTCTTCACAAAAGTTGTATTTTATTCTCTTATCTTTCAACTAATATAAAGTTCATAATTTTTGAATATGGGAATTGAGAAATATGAGTTGTACAATTTGACGGTGATCATGTACAAGCCAAAGTTTCAAATGTGCTCAGTATGTAGTCTTTTGAGCATAAATTTTGAAATACTGAATTAAATTGAATAATCTTGGTGTCATTAGAAACTTAAGAGATATTAGAACAATTTTTTAGAAGAAAGTATCCTCAAATTTCTTCATTTTCTTGGTCAAAAAGAACATAGAAAGTTGACCCAAAAGTTGTTATAGGAAAAATCTGAATTGACCAAGGAATTATGAATTTCGATTTTAATGGTTTTATTGAGGTATAAAACATTAGTATAAATGATACTTATTTGAGTTTGGAAATATGAATGTGTATATGATGAGAATAATAGAGTGGTACCCAGGATTGTCATTGAGCATGCATTGTACGTAGTCTATATACACATTTGTCCATAAATGAATACTTAAGATTGTGTAAATATTAATGTGTGTGTAACGTGTGTATTGTATAATATTGTTGTGCAGGATAAAATGTCTGCATCCAGAATTTTCCAGATCTTGGACGCAAATGCTAATTTGGAGCGTACTGTGAGTCGACCTAGATGGTCTCATTTCATTGTTTGTTTTGTTTTCAATTTCTGCATTGAATTATTACTGATGTGAATGTGATTGAGATAGTTTTGGACATTAATAGTCTGAAGAGTTTGATAAATGTGAGAACATTGGAAGTGCTCATTGTATGTGAATTTGATGAAATATGTGTTTCTTAATGTAAATGTTGAATGCTGGACTAAGGTCCGATGACATGTGAAGGCGAATATGATTGTGGGATTTTGAGCACTTTCAATTGACTGAATATATGTGATGCATTTCATTACATGAATGCATAAAACATAAAAAGCTGTTGTGACCGGATTAGCCACCGAAAAAGATCTTAAAGCTTAGAATGTGAAAAAGACCTTAAAACTCAGAACATGATAAAAGCCTTTGTCTCAGTTGTGCATGTACCCGGTATCCACTAATGGATATGGGACATTATTCGATATAGCTCGGTATCCATTAAGGGATATGAACTAGAAAAAAAGAGAGGCACTCGGTCACAGCAATAATAAAAGAAAGTGAGTTTCATGAGCACTGCATATGCATATGATATGTATAGTTTAAGTAGTTGACTGATTTTTGAATGTGATATATGTTGAATGTGAAATGTGAAATGAGCGACTAAGTGATATGCGGTGATAAATGATTCTTAACGAAATGATGTGAATTATGTGATTATATGAGTTGTATGTGTTATGTGATTGAGTGAGCTATTGAGGACGGTCACTCATTAAGTTTGCAAAACTCACCCAAAATTTGCAATATTTTTCAGTCTCAGAAGTGTCACTCTAGTTAGACAATTTGGAGTATAGCCACTGCATTCAAGCAAGAGAAAGAGGTTGGGATCAGTTCGCGTCTACATTAGTATTTTCTTATTTTTATATCGAATTGAGTCTTCCACAATTATTGTAACATGTATATTTGAATATTTCTATTTTATAATAACTTTTCATAGTGGAAAGGTTTGTAAATGAGATTGATCTTGAGTGTAATAATAATAAATGTGATTTTGATGTTATTAAAGAAAATAATGGACCAATTTGATTATCAATTTTCACGTACGCGTGTGAATTTTTTTTTAAAAAAATTTGGTACTGAGTTTTAAGTATCTGACTGATTGATTGTTCTAGCATGCCATCTTTGCGAGGTACATACTCGGAAATCACTTAGGATGTCGGGTAAGTGTCTTGCGAGAGTGGGATGCTACAATAATAGTGCATCCTATTGATTCCCAACTAGACTTATATTTATCCATAATCAATTGAAATTCTATTTTTAAATCTTGAAACAAAGGCATATGAATCTTATAATAAGAAGGTACCTTAAATCTTAAACTTATATTTGTTGTAACATCTATTGCTTCTTGAAAATATGGTGAATTTAAAGCATAAAGGAATACATGAATGATAAAATCATCTAGTTCATGCTTGCTTTACATCACAAAACAACATCCTAATTAACCAAAACACCTTTTAAACTAAGTTAAGAACTAGGAGTATTCTTGGAGGAAAATAAGAATTTATGTCAATAGTAGCTTTCCTTTTTTCTCTATCTAATACTTCGTGGTGCTTTATTATCTCCAAAAGATACATCATGAGCTTCTTTATTTTCCTTTTTTCTTACTTGTTGCTGCAAATAATTTTCAATCCTCTCATGTACATCAAATGGTACTTTTTTTGTAAGAAGCAATATTACCTTTGATACCAACAAAATGCTCTTTCATTCTATAAATTCCTCCCCTTTAAATATTCTACTACAAAACATACAATTATATTAGATGTTCCCATCATACGCTTGAGAAGAAGAACAATAACTCTATGCTGGATCAAACTTACCACATGTAGAGAATGCTAAGGTCATCGAATCTTATTCTGATGAATCCATGTTCTCCATTATAATGTTAACCTAAAATATGAGAAAAAGATTTTGTTAGTTTTGTACAAAAATAATTCACAACAATAAGTGCAACAAAAATAAGTCATAAACTATTGAAACAAAGAAGAAAGATGAAAATAAAAGATATAAATGAAATGATGAAAATGAAAATAACCTTTAATTTTGTCTTTTTGATTCTTGGGACTTTTATGTCTAATATGAGATTTGACTTCAATCATTGCAACCAACAAAAGAAATAATAATAAAAAAGAGAGTTAACTTGTGATCCTGGCACAAGGAATCAATGTATATATAGAAGAAATAGAAAAAAAGTTGAATAAAAACATTAAAGAAAATCAATTCAAATAGGAAACATAAATTGAAATCTTTTTCAAAATTGAATAAATCTAAACATGATTTGGATTAACGATACACACATTATAGGTTTAGTTATGTGCTATGTATTTAAAAAAATTTGTAATAATTTAAAATATTAGTTTATATATTTTATTTACATTAATAACGTACAGTTATCATAATAATTTATTTTTTATATGAAGGCTTCAATTGTACATGTATTTAGGATTGTATCATATGCTTCTCTTTTGTTTTTTAATTTCTTTTTTAAGTGTATATGACATTTAATCATTTTAAAACTAGATAAAGGAAGTATAACTTTTAAGTGTTGATGGATTTAAATGTTAGTTACTCAATTTTATATGCTAATCCATACGTATAACATGGATTTAAAAACTTTGTATTTAACACAGATAAATTTGATAATAATGTGAATATATTGAATTATCACATTAGTTGATTTTTATGATGCAATACTTGACTAATAAATTTCCAAATTTTAAATATTTTGAATGTAAAGTAGGTAATTTTCTTATAAATATATAAGTAAGCTGATTTTTTTAAACTTTGCTAAAGTTTTTTTAAAAATATATAATATGGTGCAAGAATGGTTATGAAACACTAAAGAAAGAGAGCTTAATAATTCACTCGTTTGATGAAGGCATATACTGGTTTCATGCTAATGTCAAATTTGCATTGATAAGGTATTATCAATGTAAATTTGACAATAGAGAGTGAATTAAGAGTGAGTGTTACCTTAAAGAAGAAAGTTCTTCTATAAGATGCCAGATTATTATAGGAAGATGCTTAAAATGAGGTACTATTGATGATTCAATCCCTTGATTAAAAATGGACTCATTTGTGCCTTTCTTTTACATTTTCCTTCATTAAAATAGTCATCCTTTCATTAAGTTCTCAATAATCTCTTAGTTATAGGCTTGTAGTCCAAACCTATAAATCTCACCAAAACTTTGTTGGATTTTCCTTCACAAATTTTGGTAACTAAAGGACACACCTGAAGAGTTTGGAATGTGACCTTTCAATTGTTAAGCTTAATAATCATTTAGCATCTTGACATTATCTGTAAATATGAGATAATCTTCACTTAAAAGAGCTAATGATAATCTTCAGAAAAAACATATAAATACTTAGTTGATATGCATGTTTATCTATTGTTTATCATTTTAAAAATTTTAAATAGCTTGATGAGTTATTTTTTTCAAATCAAATCCATATAATTGCTTTATTATCTTCACAATTTAAGACACGTGTGAAATTTGACCTCTTTGATTGCACATTGTTATTCTGTTGCAGTATACTTGAAATCCAAATGATACTAGCAAAACAACACAAACGTATTTGGAATTTTGAAAACTAAAAGAAATGGATATGATGTTTCTGGTTGTTTAGAATTGTAATAAAAGATAAAACTACTAGATTTACATCCCAAACTATTCCTGGGTCTATAGATAGAACCAAAATCTAGATATGTTGGTTTTGACCTAGATGATGTTCACTGACTACAAGGGACAAACTATTAGTGATTTTTTTAAATTGGACAATAATTAATTACGATTTTTTGATTTTAATGATCTTACAATTACGCAAATCAAATTTGATTTAGTTAAAAATAATAACGTAACCTAATAAAGAATCTGGTTCAATGGGCTAAAGTTTAGTGAAGAAAATAGAACGTAATCAGTGTAGGCGAGACATTATTGAGTCTATGATGGGAAGGCCTAATACGGTTATTATAAATAGTTACTAAGATCTCCTGTTGTCTAGTTAAGTAAATTATGAATGTTCGAATTTTCTAACTCGTTAAAAGGTTCACGCCTTAAGAAAGATGCAGAAGGATGTTAGAGACGTTCAGGTGATTGACTTTAGTAAAGGTCTTCGAGAAAGTTTGAAGATTTTGGTGTGGAAAAGCTCTTGAAGATATGGAAAGCAAATAAGGTATTTTTTATGGTTTTTTTCCATTTATTCACTTTTGCGTTTGATTCTAGGTGTGTATCTAAGGCTTGTGCTATGCATTATAAGTGATATCAGAACAATTAAGTGATTGTGTGAATTTAAATGGAGTATTTCAAATTTCTCCGTAAAGATATCGAAGATCAATATGTTTTTGCTTTTTAAATTGCTTATTGTTGTTTGAAACGATGTTGAAAGAGACTGGCATTGAGCAAAGGGCTTAAAATGAGTTTCGAGAGGGAAAAGGGGCCTGAAAGTTGTCAAAATTGCCTTTTTTTTGGCAATTAAAGAGAGAAAGCTGAAAAGAAGCTCTTAAACTGCCTCTGGAAGACATCATGCGTCTAGCGCATTTAACACACGAATGCCAAACAGCTGGCGTCTCTGGAGGTTGCTTATGTATGGTGCGTGTGTCTCATATGTCAGACTGAAGATGCACACAAGTGAGGACGTGTGTACGATAAGTGTAACACACACGTCTGGTAGGTGTGTCTTCGTGTTAGGAGCGTGAGTCACACAAGCTCTGAAGATTACGCGTCAAGTATAGCGCAGAAGCTACACGCGCCCTCCACCATGAACAATGCTGATGTCATCTGTTGCCTTTAACTGTTGAGACCAACATATTACAGGACACAAAAACCTAAAAAATTTTCAATTCACAAAATAGTCCCTCAATTTATTTTAGGTCAGTTTTGGGGTCTTATAAACTTATAAAGTGAGTTTTATAATCTTTTTAGATTTATTACATTGGTAATAAATAAGGTTTAACTACGAAAAAATCAATTAAGGTTATTAGGGCCAATTTTGAGTTAAATTTCTTGCTTTAGACTTGAAATAAAGGCATTACATATGGTTTTGGTATCTCATATGGTAGATTTATTGTTTGGTATTATATGATTATCATTGTAACACCTCACTCTCATCTGACACATGCACGTGTGCCCTTGGTCACACGTGCACATGCCTGACAAAAATGACGTGTTAACTATCTCACTTTTACTTTATAACATGACATCATAACTAAAATCATAAATCACACATTTGCTAATATCCAAAATTTCCTCATTTTATATCATACCATCATATACATTGTAGCTTTAAGTTCATCATCATCCATAATTATACAACATCGTCCTATGAGCATAAACAACTTAGTCTACACAGTATGCTACAAATATGAGGAATGCACAAAAGTTATTAACAAACTATGTCTTCAATTCCCAGTTAACTGACCTTTGAGCCATATTTGATCGTCAAAGTTGCACAAAATAAGCTTCTATAGAGTCTTAGAAACTAGGTCGTCTCACTCTCGAACCTGAAATTATCAACAGTGCAATTTTGATGAGTTTTGCGAACTCAGTAGAGTAACCATCCTCGATGGTTCACTCATGCATTAAAACATAATCAATCATAAACATATTATCACATAGTTCATATCAAATTGATTAACATTAAGTTCTATCACAAACAAATTGTATTTCACTCAACAATTCAATCAGTCTATCACTTCATTTCAGTCAAACAATTCAATCAGCCTATCACTTCATTACACTTGAATAAAACACAGTCATTTGTTTAATACCATTTATTCAAACATGTAACATTCTTACAACTTTGCAAATCATTTAACGAATTCAAATCATACGTGAATACTATATGATCATATGTGATTACTATATGTATGAGACTCACATTCGTTTTTTTACATTGTTGTGACTATATGCTTTTTCAATGTCCCGTATCACCGGGTTCATTGATCACAGTGAGCCTTAGGCTCTATATGTTTGAGCTTTAAGCTCTTTTTAGTAGCAGTCTCAGTCAGTAGCATCACCAGTTACAACGGCCTTTATATTACATGTATTGAAATGAAATGCATGCCATAAATCATTCAAATACAATCAATCACTTTCATTCACATTATCTCAGTCAATACAATCATTCATTACATTCGTTCACTTTTAGTTGAGAATCATTTAGGCAGTCTCATTCACATACAAGTAGCACTTCCAATAATATTCACGTGCATCAAACACCTCGGACAAGTATTATCCGAAATTTAGTACACAATCAGTACATATTCATCATATATCAAATTCAATTCAGTAATTATCAGATTAAATTAAATTGAGACCATTTTAGGTTACTCACAATTGCTCCCTTAAGCCTATCGGCTTAACGTTCTTGCGATATCCGGAAGTGGTCGCGCTACTTACTCTCTTATATACATTAAAATAATTTCACATTAATGTACTGCTTATGTAACTAGGTAAACACATATACATCGAAAGGTGTAATGTATCATGCATATGCAATGAAAAATTCTCGGGTATATTTCTATAACAAATTAATGTACATATCAATTGTAATCCAATTGTGCCAAAATTCACACATTAAATCACTATTCTAGCTTTTGCTGAAAGCACCTCATTTGGGTTAACATTCCATAAGCAATAAGATTAAGAAAATGATATATTTCTGTAACACTTTCTTCTAGAAAATTGTTCCTATGTGTCTTAAGTTTCTAATGATACTAAGATCATACAATTTGGTTTATTATTCTATGAGTTATGCTCAAAATACTACAGACTGTGTACATTTGGAATTTTGGCTAGAGCACGATCATGCAGTCAAGTTGTACAACCCATATCTCTCAATTCCAATATCCAAACATTATGAACTTTATATCAATTGAAATCTAAAAGAATAATATATAACTTTTGTGAAGACACATTTGTCTAATTCTACATCAATATAGTTTATTCAGTAACTACAGGACATGATTTCTGTCACTTGTAGTGCTAAAGCTTAAGCCAAGACTCACTTTCAAGCTAAATTTCAAGACTCTTAAGAATAGAATTTAAATTAAATTTCTCTTAACATTTGTATACAAATGTTTCTAGTTTATTTTTAATCAAAAATCATCTCATTTAGAGCTCTACTGACCAAGTTATAATCAAAATACTGAAGCATGTTCAACATAATATCTCCAGTTCATAACATTCCAGTACATACCCTCACTTTGATTCAATTAATCCTTTTCCAATCCATTCAGATAACTCTAAATTTTTATGAAGAAAAGTAATAATGTCTTAGGAATCCATTAGTTCAAGTTTCATGTCGTTTGGAGGTCAAATGACAAAGTTATGGTCAAAAGAATCAGAGGTGTTCAGGGTTGAAAAACCCCTTCATGCTACAGGAGTGTCAAAGCCGTGCGTTAGCAACGCACGCCCATGCACACTCCCTCAAAATGTCCATAATATTTTTCTTTTTATATCCGTTCTTCCCACTAATTTCTTCATTCCTAAATCATATCTTCTGCATTTCTATAACCAATACAATCTCTAAACAGATCAAGTGCAACATTATGTGATAATAATCAAAAGTCCGAGACCTCGCATATGCTTTCTCTCACTACTGCGTTTCCATTCTTACTGCACTTGTTTAGTTTTTCATTATATACACTCTAAAACAAGCAAAACCTTATTCACTATTCTACACTTGTCTAAATCCCATAACTTTAAATTCACTTACTTCAGGTTTTAGACACTCATACAGATTCCCACATATTCACAATCAAGAAAAACATAACAAAGCACCATGAATAACAACTACTATTTTTCTGCACTTCTCTATTTTTCTGTATCACATGCAACAACATTTTCATTTCATCATAAACTTTTCATCTTAGTGTATTTCCAGAACTCTAAATTCTCACTTCACAGAAACATATTCAGTATGATTTCTGCATACTTTTCCAGTTCTCATCAGTTTTAGATTCTTCAGTTTAACAACACCGAAGCTACCCTTCATGCATGAATTCATTTCTAACACTAAACATCATCAAAACCATCTACACAACATCCAAAAAACTTAAATACAACTTACTTGATGTTTCCATAAAATTTTTAGTACTGCCAGTAATGAACAGGGATTCGGTGGTTGGGGAAGGAAAATAATGAAATTATATAGAATCAAACACTAATCGGGTTAGTATGTTTGTTTTGCACAAGATAAACTGGTGTAAGAATCAAAACAGTGTTGGAAAATTTTTATGAGGCATTCGGTGACCCACCAAATGCTTTCTTCTCTTCCCCAGAAATATATGTTACTATGTGCATCCCTTGCATATGAGCCAAGTGTCAACATGCAAGGTTGCTACATTTCATTGTTTCATTGGTCTAAGTCCTAATCCAAAAGACCCCAATTTTTTTTCCAGAAATTTCCTAAAATTCACCAAAAATTCCGAAATAATACTAATAGTCTCCAAATAAAATTTTAACGCAAATAAGTCACAATTCAAATTTTAATCAATCAATCATACCCTGAAAATGTCAATGAATGCATGTACAATTATTTTAATATATAAAAAATAAATATTCACATGTGTGTGAACATACTATGATGCATAAGCATGAAATGCACTTATAATTTCTCACTGTACTCTCAATTCACTATTTTGGGGTCTAGCCCTAAACATGGGATGTCACAATCACTTTGATTGAGATTTTCCTTGTGATGAATTCTAAAATAAAGTTAATTGATAATGTTCTCAACACTGATACATGCATAACGATTTTGCATTTATTGATGATACATTGTCACATATTATATGCCCATATAGAATGTGAAGATAACATATAGGTGTATCCCTTATGCTTATGGATCCATTTAGGTACTAATGAGAATGTAGTCACTACAGTGGCCTTTTAAGTTAGTATTTAAATTGTTCTGCTTACATATTTAGAGATGTCTCTAGACTTGTGTTTGACAATTCTACCTATAGTATTGACCTTATATGAGATTTTAAGATGTGAATAACGGCATAAGATGGAGGAAACTCATCGCTCGAGTGATCTATTCACCCACAGGTGGTAAAATCATAAGAGTTAATGATGTGTACTCTGATCGCTTTTATGTGAAGGTCTTATCAGGATGTATAATGTGTGGCACCCTACCACTATCGAGTACATACTGGAACACCCTATGACATTCCAGTACATACCCTATAACAATGGCGTGTCAACTATCTCTCCTTCACTTTATAATAAGGCAATATATCGTACTTAGTCATAGCATCAACTAAATACATGAAAGTCACCAAAATTTTAAAAACAAATTTCCTCTTTTCATTTCATAAATATCAAATATACATACATTGTAGCTTTCAAAAGTCTATACATGTACATCATCATAGCCTAGTACAAAAAGTGCTACAAGTAAGAGGAACTACACAAAATCTAACTACATCCTTCAGTCCAGCTGACCAACCTTTAAGCCATATCTTCTTCACAAAAGTACAAGAATTATGGTTCTTATACGGTCTCTCAATAGCTAGAATCCTCTCTCGGTCCTGAAATGTCAACGTGCAATTTTGGGTGAGTTTTGCAAACTCAAATGAGGTAACCATCATCAATGGTTCACTCAATTCATGCAACATATCATTTCACATAACATATAATTCACATCATTGCATTTTTGCATATATTATC
>JAOQMS010000002.1:10012123-10022766 GCA_027563885.1 Erythroxylum longipes | reverse complement strand
GGATGAATTTGAGTGGACATATGAATTTGTGTATGGATAAGATTGAGTTGAAATTTGGTATACTTGAAAAAGCTATCAATTAGAGATGATGAGTTTTGAATAGGAATTGTGGTGACATATAAGTAAGATGTGTTATGATATAAAAGCATGAAGATGAATTAATAATGTCCAACAGTTGTGGTATCAGAGCAAGTAGGAGTTAGACTCTGGAAACGGGATCTAACAGTTGTGGTATCAGAGCAAGTAGGAGTTAGACTCTGAAAACGGGGTCTAACACATATTATATCATTTTTTGTTATTTTGATCATCTTACACTAGATTTTAGTTAGTTTGCATTTTTTGGTCGATTGAGACAGTAATTGAAGTTGCATAAAGAGGTAAAAATGAAGAAAATGGGGCTGAAAAATAATAAAAGAAGAGGGGATGGGAGAAGTGGAGAGGGTGAAGATGATAACATTGTTTTGAAAATTTAAGTTGCATATGGAGCCAGAATAAGGAATGTATAATCTAGACTTTAGTTGCAAGAAGGGCATTTTGGTATTAATTGAAATGGATAAGGGTAAAATGGGACTTTTAATTAGTTAAGAGTATTTTAGTAATTGTGAAGGTTAGGTTAGTAAGGATATTATTTTTATAATTGAGAATAAATTAGAAAAGATAATAATGTTGGGTTATTAGTGTAATTGGGTTAGAAATTTTTCGCAAATTAGTCTATTAGAATTTTGTAAATTCTAGGTATGAAAGTTCAATTAAGGAATAATTGGGATTATCAATTAGTTGAATCTAAAATTGATGTAAAGATAACCTTGGACTTTACTCTTAAAATTAAATACCATTTGTTATTAATAAATTATATTTTGAATTAGTCATTAATTTAATTTAATTAATGATTAATAATTACATAAATGAATTGTATTTATTTAATTATCAAATAATTAATATATTATAAGTTGTTTCATTGAAGTATATTGCTTGTTGAGTTGACGGAAAATATGTTAATTAAATAGAAACTAGTGGATAATAAGTTGTGAATAATTGGCAAAAATTGAGAATCCGTAGCTTGCTTAGGATAGGATGCATTCAATGGTCTTAGATGGATATATTGTCTTGATATGAGCGGGGTGGTGGCTAGGTATCTGTCCATAGAGCAGATACCAGGGCATCCTAAGTCTCGAGGATGTCCTGTGCTGATGACTAGGTACCGGAGTGGTACCAGGATGTCCTGAGTCCCGAAGATATCCTGTGTCGATGGTTAGGTACTGGAATAGTATCAGGGTACCAAGAAAGATTGAGAAATTGAGGTACTTTGTGCCGATATTTATACATTTAATTACGTTTCCAGTTATGAGAGATTATGATGAGATGAGCTGGCAGACTATTGGATGTAAGCTTACTAGGTTAAACTGGGCCTAGGCAATTCAGTTAAATATTGGGAAAAAAAAACATAAACTACTGTTGAAATTAATATTTGTGTAATCATCATTTGGTGAAATTTTTGAGATGTTCATTAACTTTTTGGATTAGATTGAAGAATGTTTTGTATATACGCATTATATGTATGATTTAATTGGTTGACTAAGTGTTATAATTGTTTATTGAGTTACTTGGTTTTAAGGGTAAGGTCAGTTATTCTCGTTGAGTTATCAACTCACCGCTTGCCATTATTTTTCTAGGAGATCCAGTAATTGTCGATAATCCTAGTATACGTGATTGATAGAGTGAATATTAGGTGAGGCCAACAGATTACTTTTGTATAGTTGTTGGAATGTATATATTTTCGAACATAACAATTAGAGTAATTGTGTTGTGTAGAATATTTTTGTGTTTGACAAACAATCATCTCTTTTGAAATTAATGAAGAATTTGTTGATTAATAGTTTGTTTTGGGAACTATTTAATTAATTATAGTTTATGAATTTTTAGGTGCGATCCAGAGGAAATGACGATCAGAGATGCTATAAGAAACCCGATTTGCTCTAACTGCGGTGGTCTGGCTATAACTGGTGATATTTCAATGGAAGAGCAGCATTTGTGAATCAAAAATGCTCGATTAAAAGATGAGCTAGACTGAGTTTGTGCTCTTGCTGGCAAGTTCTTGGGTCCACCCATTTCTTCATTAGCTTCACCAATTGGCCCTCCGTTGCCAAACTCTAGCATGGAACTTGGAGTTGGCAGCAATGGTTTCGGTGGTTTAAGGAGCGTGTCTTCAACTTTGCCATCAGCTCCTGATTTTGGAGGCAGGATTTGAACTGCTTTGCCAGTAGTGAGTCCAACTAGGCCAATGACCAATGGTGTCATGAGGCTGGATAAATCATTAGAGAGATCGATGTTCTTGGAGCTTGCCTTGGGCGCCATGGGTGAACTGGTTAACCTCCTTTTGGATAAAATTTTTAAAAAATTCACATTAAAAAAAAAGTCACAGCATTTAATCAATTTTTCCATCCAGCGAGGGACAGTTTTAAAAGTTTTATAAACATTATGGTTAAGTTTTATAAACATTATGGTTAATTTAAACATTCCAGTTAGAGTCCAACTGCTCTTTCGGCCTAAATACTTTAGTAAAAACGTTTTGGCAGATTAAGAGAAGAATATAGGCAGTACGAGCTCAAGACTGCGGATGAGAACAAACACTAATCGAGAAATTTTCATTGATTTCGTGACAACGTAAACTAAGCAATTTAATGCCCGCCAAACAAATTGAAGGTAACACAAAATTATAGACTAGTGAAAAGAGAGAATGAGAAAATGGTGGCCTCTTGGCAATGACTTAGAGTATTCAATCACGAACACAGTTATTGAATCAACAATTCCTATGCTTTGGATTTAAGAATCAACGTGGTTCACTGTCCAGATACCTCTTTGCATAAACAGCTCTTCACTTGGCACTAGCAAGCTGGGTGCGGAGGAGCTTGGCAGCAGCAACCATGTTCTGGAGGGCTGGCTTCACCTCACCATACTTTCGGGTCTTCAATCCACAGTCAGGGTTAACCCACAAGATGTTCTTCTCAAGAACTGCGAGCATCTTGTTAATTCTGTCAGCGATCTCCTCAACTGATGGTATTCTAGGAGAGTGAATGTCATAGACTCCTGGACCAATTCCGGCACCATACTTAACTCCCTCTCGGAAGACAGAGAGGAGCTTCTCATCGGAGCGAGAGTTTTCAATGGTAATCACATCGGCATCCATATCAATAATTGAATGGATAATATCATTGAAGTTGGAGTAGCACATGTGAGTGTGGATCTGTTATTAACAGAAATAAACCAAGTGAGTTGGAAAGATATTGTTCTGCAAGATTGCTGCTAGTACAAGGGTTTTCAAAAGAAACCTGGGTAGCATCTTGAACACCACAGTTTGTGATCCGGAATGAGTGAACTGCCCATTCCAAGTAGAAAGCTTGTTCAGATTTCCGAAGAGGTAGCCCCTCTCTCAAAGCAGCCTCATCAATTTGAATGACATTGATACCAGCCTTCTCAAGATCCTCCACTTCATCCTTGATGGCCAAAGCTATTTGATAGCAGGTTTCAAATCTGTAAAATCAGAATTGCGTAATATTAAAAACAATGTAATCAAATAAGGTACTAAAACTACAAACTGTTCCCTTCTCTTCCAGCCAATACCTGGGTTGGTCATTTCGGACAAAAGACCAGTTGAGGATAGTGACAGGGCCTGTAAGCATTCCCTTCATTGGGCGGGCAGTCATGCTCTGAGCAGCAGAAGACCAGAAAACAGTCATTGGCTTGGGGCGGCTCACGTCACCGTAGATGATGGGTGGCTTCACACATCGAGATCCATAAGATTGCACCCACCCATTGACAGTGAAGACAAATCCTGACAATTGCTCCCCGAAGTATTCAACCATATCGTTCCTCTAAATATCATTTGAACAAAGTTCCAGATCAGAATGTCACTTAAACATCGTTTTGTGTAAAAGCACACAAGCATCAACAAATTCCTATCTGTTCCTTTTCTTACGCACCTCAGGCTCTCCATGAACAAGAACATCAATATCAAGCTCCTCTTGGAGTTTCACGACCTTGCTGATTTCCTCCTTGATGGCTTTAACATAATCATCCTCAGAGATCCTTGAGACAATAACGGAAATCATATCAATGATAAACCTCCTAATTTTGTGGAAAAAAATAATAACATTTCTTATCTTGACTAACTTGTTGGCCTTATATTCACGGCGGACTCTCCTGAGTTCCAACGTTTGAGGGAAGGAACCAATTGTGGTTGTTGGGAGAATGGGCAGGTTAAGCTTCTTCTGTTGAGCATCTAGCCTGGCACTAACGTTGGTAGCACGGCGGTGGTCAGAACCCTTCAGAGCAGCAGCCTAGAAAAAGCAGCATCAAAAGTAGGGGTAAGTACTAGGTACAAAGAATTCAAGCAAAGAAATCATCTGATTATGAATGCCATAAAGAGAAATCACAGAAATACTTACAGCCTTTTGGACAGCCTCATTAGTCACCCTTGGGGAGGATTTTCTTGAAGCCTGGGCAGCAGCATTGGCAGAGAAGAAAGCCTGTTGAAACAGTAAAGTTGAACGTTTAGATTGCAGAAAAAAATTTGCCGACTATAGAAGTGTTATGAGGCAAAAGTAACTATTAGTTTAGGTTCCCCAGCAAAGTCACAAAATGAACAACCACCTAAGTCAGCAAAATATTTTTATTCACCTAATTATCAATCAAGATAGGGGCTCTATTAATTATGTGTATCCGATTCCAAGGGGGAGATTTAACATAAGGAAAATACCTCATCCTTCTGACCACCCAATGCCTTGGCCAACGCATTCACTTCAACAACTTTCTGGGCAGCAAATGCAAGCCACGATTTGATCTCCTTGTCCAACTTGGTCTCATTGACAAGATCAACAGCAGTGTGAAGAAGTGAGCAAGAGGTGGAGACCACCAGTTTGTCTACATGGACAAAGCACCAACAACTCAAAAAGGCTATAAACATCTATTAACATGTCAGGTAAATGTAATAAAGGATACAAAATGGTACCTTTGCCAACGACACTCTCAATTGCTTGCAAGGTGTTTAGAGAAGCAGCAAGGTCGTTAGCCCAGATGTTCCTTCCATCAACCACACCAGCAAAGAGATATTTATCCTTGGGGAAATCAGCCTTGATCAAGTCCAGTGTCTTAGTTCCACGAACCAAATCAAAGCCGTATGCAGTTACACCCTTCAGAGAGGTAAGGGTCTTGTATGCTTCCGCAGGAATATCAGCAAAATAGGTCTCAATGAGAACAGTCAAACCAGATAGAGTAGACTCTAGTTCAGAGTAGGCAGCAGTAAATGCTTGCAATTTGTGAGAATCAAGATCCAATACAAGTGTGGGTTCATCAAATTGAATCCAAGATGCACCAGCTGCTTTAAGCTCTGAGATAACTTCCCTGAAGGCAGTAATGAACATGATCAGAACTTATAGGTTGTGAATAGCATAACTAGAAAATTCATCGGCTGATCCCCTAAACATTGATTTCTTACTTGTAGACTGGAAGAATTTTGTCAAGGAGGGAGAGAAGAGAGAAAGTCTTCTCAACGCCCTTAGCAGGTTTAGACAACAACAAATAGGAAACAGGGCCAATAAGGACTGGAACAGTGTCAACTCCAAGCTGCAACAGAGAGATGCAAACCTTAAAATCAATAAATGCATATAAAAGTTGAACCCAGAAATCAGGAAAATTTGCAGTCTCTAGACAATTATCAAAGGATTATACACGTTTACAGAGCTTATAAAGAATTTACAAATGAAATGTAGCCATGACCTTTTCAGTACTATATAAGTCAAAGTAAAGCACCCACATATGAATTTCAAGCATTAACATTTCATCTCACAAAACAGATAATTAAAGATTAGGGCAATTATGCTGAAGTATGGTAATGAAATAATGTGCCACCAACCTCTGCATTTCCAGATAATAAGAACATAACAGGCGTTCGTGTTAACTGCATCACAATTTGCAAAATTTACATTTATGACTAATTCAGGGTTACTGGGACATACCGCCTTGGCCTCCTTATATTCAGTCACTGCCTTGTGAGAAGCATAAGAGAATTTGACATCAGGTCCCAATTCGGGTACAATAAAGTGGCTGATCCATGAAAACACAACCAAAAACATGGAAATTTTAGAAACTGATACACCAAATTGTAACTAAAATGCCTTAAATTCTAAGGCCAAGATATGCCATTGAGAGGTCACTTACTAGTTGGTATCGAACCACTTGGTCATTTCCATAGCAGGGACAGAGGCATTTCCTCTAGCCATCGAGAAATAAATATCAAACCCAATCTCACCACCATTCCATCCATATCTAGGTGGGACAGCACCCAACATTGCTGTGGCATCAAGCACCTGGTCATAGTAAGAGAAAGTGTTGCTGGGGATGTACTTGATCCCAGCATCAAACATTTGCTTCCAGATGGATGCCCTGAGATCAGCTGCCACCTTTTGCAAATCTTCAGCACTGCTCTTCTTATCCCAGAAAGATTCCAATGCAAATTTGAGCTCCCTTTTGGGGCCCATGCGAGGGTATCCAACAATATGAGATGACATTTTTCTGTTGCATTGTGACAAATACAATTCAGTTTCCTAATCTAGAAAGAAATAAAGCGAAAATACTGAAAAGCAAAAGCTTTAGAACTGCGCACACTGAAGGAGAGTATGAGGACTTGACAGTCAATCTAGAACCTGTAAGAAATCAGTGACATCTACAAATGATATCTTATGCAAGAAAATGTTTCTGATTTATTCTATTCAGAGGGGTTTTAAGTATTACGTTGGGATCACAAAAGCAGAATGTTAATGCCAAATCACAACTCAATTCACTACAGATGCTTAGTACCAACGTCAATAAACAGCAAGACGTTACATTACACCTGGATTTAACTGCCCAAATAGGAAAAGATCGATTAGGAGAGCTACTACAACTGGATCCATATTGTACTAGGTTCGACATACGTTGTAAGCCACAAGAAAAAGTAACCATCCCAGATAAATTACTAAATCCAGTCCTGAAGAGATTAAATAAAGAAGACATAGTGGCAAAACAGCAATATCCAAAAACCCAATAACAGAAAAGCAGATCTAACATCTGAAAATATGAGAAGATGTAGACGGTAAATGAATCGGAAAATATTTTAAAAACCAACATGTGGTTAACGAATGGCTAAGAATGCTTAACAAATCAACATACACAGAGATACGGAACACTTATGATTTGCATAAAGATAGCCGTCGCTTTCAATTTTAGCCTTGAGGAAAGTAAGATCTCATTAATCACAATCGTATAAGATCTATTATGTACTAGATTTACGTATATAATAACCAAATCAATAAGAAGACAACACTAATACATACGGAAGAGTGAAGCCATATTACTATCTCTACTAGCAAATACCAATCGATGCTTGGACAGTGCACCACAGGGGAGAAAGAACAATATGGAAAAAATTAACACCTCCAAAACCAGATCTATGTCAATAACCAGAGACCCAGCACGAGATCTGTAAGACAAAAAACGTAAACAACCAGGATCTACCACTCAAACAGCCAAACCGCTCATAACCAACATCTCAAAAACAGTTGAAGTCCAAACAACCCCTTTTCACGTTTCACTAGAAAGTAGAAACCAATACCAACCTCTAAAAAACAGTTGAAGTCCAAACGGGCAACTAACCAATCACTTAAAAAACAGAACTTCAATTTCCAAAGTTTAAGCACACGACTTGCAGTAGATTCTTCTCTTCACACCACGAGTAGGAGTGCACGCACTGAACAGATCCAGTAACAGAGGAACTAAACTTAAAGCAAAACTCAATGGACTTCAAAACAGAAAACACGCTCTAAAAGGATGGGAGACAAGAACAGTTAGAAATGAAACAAGAGCGGGGCTTAAAACAGAGGGACAAAATGAGTGGATGAATGGGAGTCCAATGGAAGGAACCGAAGCGTACCTTTCGGAATGGAACCGAAGATCAAGTGAGACTGGTTCCTGTTAAAGAAAGCTTGATTGAGAGACAGAGGGAGGGGGGAGCACGAGTAAAAATGATGCGAGCGCAGTGTGATTTATAGAAGGGGTTACGGTCGCCCCCTCGGTAGATCTGAGAATTGTGGTCCATCTGCTGAGCTTACTCGCTGTGATGGAGCGTGTTAAACGATCGAAATTTGGGGTTGGTTGGAAATTTATTGGGTCCCAGTCCCACAAAGTTGTGGTTGGTTTTGGGTGTGGCAATTGGGAATTTGTGGGAAATATTTTATTGGTATGTGAATGTCTGACTTTCGGCCTAATCCCTAAGCCATTAGTTGTTACTTCCATGCACCTAAAAAAAATAGCATTTGATATTTAATATTTTAATCTAGTTAATGAATTTATCATATAATTGAGAGAAATATTACAATTTACAAATAAAATATACTTATTATTTTCTCTTTTTATATATAATATTACTGCCAAGAGTAATACTAATACGACTTGTTGCAAGTTTTTATTATATTTGATTAAATTCCATTCATAAAAGTTTATAAAAAATAAAATTAAATTAAAATAGAATAAATAAAACAGAAAAGTGGCAATTTTCGTAAGCATAGAGTACTAACGTTAACAATTACCTATATAATAATAATAATAATATCTGCAAGCGAGAAAGTTGGTGGCTGAGGTTGGTGGAGAATTTGTGATGATGACGCTAATTTGCATCGCTGCTTTTATGTTTATATATTGCCTAGAATGTCCCTGCGTTTACTTGTAAACAAAAAATGAAAGAACATTTCTCTTTTTTTTTTTAAATGAAAGAACATTTGAGATTTGAGTGAGTAGGTGTCGGGGTCCCATGCCAATATTTTACTTCCCAAGTCTTTGAACACATGATGGAAAAGTTTATTGGGCTTTGGATGGTGAACCTAATTTGGATGTTTTTGCAATTGGCATCATTGGGTAAATTTTATTATACAACAATAATAATTTTCAATTAAAATTTAATTTTGGTGAGACTTAAATTTTGGAGGATAAATTTTATTATAAATATTTGCAATATCAAGTAACAAGTACAAGTACCTGTCTTATGTTGGTGGTCTCTGATCATGGATGTTTATATATACTATTTATTAAATCTTTTTTAGCAGCTTGAGTTAAAGCTTTCAATTTGAAAGCAAAATCTATTGCTTTCCATAAATTTATAACACATATAAACATACCCCATTGCCTAATTGTTGACTTCATTAATTAATGAATACAAAATTATACGTTAATGAGATTCTTTATAACTTTCTAAAACAAAAAATTTAAGGGACATGAATGTTAAATAATTTGGATTGTATCGCAGCTAAACATTTAATTGATTTTATTAAAAAATTATATATTAAAAATATAATATAATGTTGTAATTTATTTCTCAAAATTGTTAGAAGACAGAATTATTTAACACATTAGAAATTTCAGTAAATAGGAATTATATATTTCTTTACTTTAATTAAATATAATACACTTAATACAAATTAATAGAAGAAAAAGAGAAAAATTAGGTCAATTGTTTGAGGAAAAAAAGGATACTATTCTCTTGAACAATAGGGTCCTTAATTTTCAGATTATTTTGTTAGATAAAAAGTTAAAAATTTTCAAAGAATAATTATAGGTTAATAATACTAATAGTCAAAATAAATTAAATTTAATAATCTTGGTATTTTTTGTGTTAAACCACAACTAAAAACTTTAAAAAAAATTGGTTTTTTAATTCTAAAAATCGGAAAAAATTATGAAATGAAATAATTTGTTTCGATTTTTCTTGTCATTTATACACGATTGGTAGTCCATGGGATGGGAAGGGAGGGGTAATTCTGGTAGTTAAGACAATTTATTAGAAAAACAGTAGTAGGTAAGGTAGGCCTAGCCGTGGACGTACCAATCTCCTGGGAACTCCTATAGCTGGTGTGTCCGAGAAAATTGTCAGACTTTTCTATGGTACATTTTCGGGCACTAAATCCTCTTTTTTAGTTAATTATTCTGTTTCAATTGTTATATTAAATATTATTTATATATTTATACGAGGTATATATAAATATATGAATAAAGTTTAATAGAATATAATAAAAAAATTATAATCAGAATTAAAAAATCATTCCCTATTCTCAAGGCTTCAATTTTTTTATCTTTTTTCCCTATGCCTTATGTTTTAACAGGATTTCATCTATTTAAATTTTTTCTCTTTTAATTATTATAAAGTTAAACGTTACTTGAAATATGTGAGGAGAGGAAAAAAAAAAAAAGGCAGAGAAGATTCGAAGCGAAGCCCATTCTCGACTCAAGTTTAGCTTGCATTTTCTCAATCTATTCATCGTATTTGGTACTTGGTGGGCAGCCGGTCAGCCATATTTAGCAATTTAAAAGAAAACAGTAATAATCGGGACACCAGCTTTGCACTGTTTTGTTATACAAACTTATAACACGAGCACAGGCAAACGTACATACATTCAAGAAATTCATAATTTGCTCTTTTTAATCAAGTAAAGAATATTTTAAAATTCTTAAAAGTTGTTGTGTGCTACGCTACCTTGAACCTTTACAGTCTGTTTGGTTACTGTCTCCAATATGCAGAGACGGAACGAGACGGAAATTTGGAGACGGAACAGAACAGA
>JAOQMS010000002.1:10001712-10012023 GCA_027563885.1 Erythroxylum longipes | reverse complement strand
GACAAAAATTGGTGGGGACAGCAAGCAAACAGGTCGGAGACAGAATTTTTCTGTCCCTGTCTTCCGTCCCCACCCATGAAGACAGCAACCAAACGTAGGGTTACATCCATTCGGTAAGTCGTACAGCAACTAGAAAAAGCGGCAATGGGTGGTTGCTACGTGGATTCCATTTCCCACTATGTGACATCCTAAAAGATGGTTTAATATTATATAATCACTTTCTCACAAAGTGGACTATGGTTATTAATACGGAAGCGATTTGTTGAATGTACTTAAGTGGAGATAGTCGACGCTTCTACATGGAATGCATCCATTAACATTTATATTCTAATATAAATAACTATATTTAAATGTTCTTGTCATACCGACTCCAACGTCTCCAATTCAAATTCAACTTACCAATAAATTTAAACAAATATAATTTTTAATAATTAAATACGCAAATTCTTGTTTAACATCAACTATATATTCCAGATATTAGGTTTCATTAAAGAATTTCGTTAACACGTGACGTAAAATTATATGGCATTTGACATTTTGAAAACTGAAATGAAAGCATGTCACCTGTATTAAATTAATGAAATTCTTTACTTGAAATTAAAATAAAATGCGAATTATTTTAATGCTAGGATAATAAATAAAAAATAAAAAATATGAGACAACAAAATTTTAAATGTGAAAATTACGAAAGAGTTCTCATAACGTAAACGATAATGAATTTGAGATTGATGGTAATCGTTTAAGAATATGAAGAGAAATTTTAAGGGTAAATAAATAGCGTCATCTTAGTATCGATTGCTTTGTTTGACAATGCAAAGCAAAAGCATGTGAAATGATTCTTACCAAACCTATCTCTTCTCCGACCGCGATGCGTATAACCAACCAATACTCTTTAAATACTAATCAAATCAAAGTTGGTAAGAGCACAAATTAAGAAATACAAATATATGGATACTAAGGTGGTTCTATACGAAACTAAAATTTACGGCTATGAAAGACATAAACAGCATAGAAACTAACCTAAACTCAGGCTGTGAACATCATTAAATTATCAGTCGATTAATCAATTGACATCCAAAAGCAAAATCACAACTAATCTATTTTAACTCCTTGTCATAATCTACGGCTATAAGCTATATTATATGCATCTTCCTTGTCATAATATGATCGAATTGGTTGTTAGGTGGATAACCCAAATTTTATCGAGCAGTCTTAGTTATAAAGTTTCACATAGTCCAAGTATTATATCTTTAAATTCAACTTTTGCTCTTCTTTATGTAACAAGATTGCTACCTGCAAATGAGAAGTAAACTAAAGTTGAACGTATGTCATCTATTACTCTAGCTTAATATACAGTTGTATAAGCATCTACGTTTTGCCAATTTGTATTTTTGGTAAACAAAATTTCTTTTCTAAAAGTAGATTTCAAGTACCTCAAAATTCATATAATTGCATTAGTATATTGTTCTCCTAATTATTCATAAATTGGACAATAATGCTCCATGCATAAGCAAGACCAGGTCTTATTTATTCATTTATCAACAGGTACTTGATTTGCTTCAACACATAACTTAAAACTTTCCTCGACTAGTGTATTAGCCAGTTGAGATGCTGATACTATTATTTTACAAAAAAAAGTCCAATGTATACTTTCTTTAGAATAGTAAATTCCTTTTCTTAATTTTGAAAGTTTGATCCTTACGAAATATTTTGTTTATGTATTTGTCTATTGTTTTCTTTCAACCATTTTCAAATTCTTTTTTTTTATATAAGTATATTATAAATAACCTCTTTACTAGTTAAGAGTAAAGTTGTATACTTTTAGACCTCCCTATATCCTGTACCTCGTTAAGATTTATACTGGGACATTTGTTGTTATTATTTTTATTGTTGATCCCGAGGAAATATTTTAAGAAACTAAGACTTTTCATTTCAAACTCTTTAGGAAAATGCCCCTGTGGCTATCGCATCATTCATATATGTAAAAGGAGCAGCGATCTTACCTTGTCCCCTTTTCTAAAAATTAAGTATGGTTTGAATTGCTTTCATGGAATCCAAAAGATATTATAGACTTTGCAAATCATCAAAATCATGCTCTTGTGGAATGTTTAACCTATATAATGATTTTTTTTTCAATCTGCAAATCTTTCCATTCTACCTTATTTTTCCATACATCCTGGTGGAAGCTCTGTATAAACATCTTCAGGTAATTCCCTATACACAAAAAAAACATTTTTTACATTAAATTATTATAATGGCCAATCTAAATTTGTAGCTATAGATAACAATACTTTAATATTATTGATTTTAGCTATAGGGAAAATATCTCTATCTAATCAAATCTCGTCGGCTTAGGTATACCCTTTTGCCACCAATCTTATTTTGAATTGTTTAATTATGTCGTCTGCTTTATACTTTATGATGTAAATCCATCAATATTTTAATAGCCTTTTTCTTCTAGATAACCAACAAGCTCCCATGTTTTATTCCTTTACAAGGAGTTCATTTTTTCATTTGTTAGAGCTCTTTAATTTGGACCAATTGAAGCTTTTTACACACTGTTATGAATAGCTATAATAGATAATTGATTTACAAATAATTTATTTGATTATGACCTGTTATAATTTGATATGAAATGACTATGTGATATTTAACTTTGCTTGAAATTTCAAGTTTATAAGCGAGGTTAAGAATGCCTCTCTAGTAATCATTTTTTGGGTGGTTTAAGTTCTAAAATAGGAAGATCCTCAATAAAAAATTAGAGTGATATATTAGTTAGGGACTTAAACTCTTTGATTGATGGACTTACATCTTTTGATTTAACCATTTTAGTTAAACTCTTTAATTGATGGACTTACATCTTTTGATTTAACCATTTTTTCATGTTTCAACTTTCAAGGGATCTTTTAGTTTAACTAAGTTTTTATGCTCTAATTGATCATTAACACAATCATTCAAAGTTTCATTACTTATATTCAAATCACTAACATTATGTTAAAATTTTGATACTAACCCTAAAATTGATGGTTTAATGTCTAAAATTTCTTTTGGTTATAAAGTTCATACTCAAGAGAGGAATACGTTAAGTCTTTATGGAAAACTACATATGTTACTATGAACATACGTGAGTTAGAGGATGATAACATGTATATCCCTTTTGATTTATAAGCATATATTGGAAAATCACAATGTAGGGATTGTGGAGTTAACTCTTTATGTTGATGTTTATAGATATGTATAAATACTGCACATCTAAAGACACAAGGAGGTAAATTGGTACCAGTGGAGCAATTACATCCTTATTAAGAGCTTGGAGTGGTGTTTGATAACCAATAAAGCCTGAGGGAGTTTCTTTTATTAAATATACTATAAAGGAAATAGCTTCTTCCTAACAAGATAGTGATATAACTTGAAATAATAAGGCACGAAAAACTTCCACTAAATGCCAATTTTTCTCGCAACCACCAACGGCCTCTTGTCAGGATCATTACTCAGAAGTCTCTGGCCAGAGCAGTTATATGTCATGAAGAGGGCCTCCAATGACACATAGAATAATAAGATCCCAGGATAAGAACTAAGATCACTTGGACTAGATGTGATGTAGTCAGTCTAGTAGGAGTTAACAAATAGTCCATACTCTGAACCAAGTGGGGTATAGTATGGTGAAAGGATGAATTGCACAGTAATTGTCTATGGAAAAGTTCATAAGTCAGAGAATTTACTATCGAAGAGTTTGTGTGTTAATCCACTTATATTCCAGTAAATTGGTATCATGAAATCTTTCATGATTTGCTCAGATTAAGAGCTAATTCAGGTGCCTAAAATTATTAAGAACTAAGGGTAACACGCATAAAAGAAGTGTGTATGACTTCTTTTAAGTAGGTCACAATCCATGATCATGACCGAAGGCGAGGCTGTCAATTAAGTAGGCCACGATCATAATCGAAGGCACGACAGATGTACATAAGTGAGTTCTTCACTTATGTACAAGAAGTTTAAAAGAAGTTATTACACACTCAAGTGAGAGCATAAGGGGTCTAGAAGAGTTCTAGAGAGAGATAGAAGTGGTCTTAAGTCTTCTTCATGTAATTTATGCAATTGTTGCATAAATATAATTGCATGCAAGATATTCTTTATCTATCTTTACGTTTAAATATCTACTTGAACTCATCAAGTTTGGTGTTCTAACCACTCTTACACACTACTTCTTCTTCTTCTTTCCGTGTTCTTGGATGATCAAAGAAATGTTTGGTATTTGCCACAAGCCAAATAAGGAGAAGAATCAAGAAAAGAGAATAACAAAAGGTACAAGTGTTTAAATTTCATGTTCTTATGGTCTGTCTATGCATGCATGTGTGTTTCTAGATTTTTAAGGTTGTTATGTAGTCGGAATTTAGATTCCGACACTTCCGTTGCATTTTCATGCATGTGATGCATGAATCCATGGAAACTCCAACAACTTTAATTCAGAATTATAATATTCTTCATGATTATTGCTATAAAGAACTTAAACATATGCATTGTAATGAGTTTTAATGAATTTGTGAAAATTTTAGAATAATAAATTCACTTTACTTTTGTACTTCGTTAACCATAACCAAGTCATCTTGTATAATCATCAAAAAAATGTAAAAAAATTAGGAAGATCTCCTAAGATTGGAATTTAAGTAGACCTCATACATTAGAATAATCATAAATATTAAATAACTTTTGATTAAATTTAAAGGAAATGAATTTTGATTAAACTTAATAGAAATGAATTCCAATGACTTCTTGCCAGTTCACAAATAACATGACATAACTTAGAGACATCAATCTTTTCAAATAAACTAGAAAAAAAAATTGAAATGCTTAAAAGATACATGCCCAGGTCATGTTTTGCAACCAGACTTTAGCTTGTTTCTTTTCTCTTAGAATCATCCATTACCAAAAATTAATGTAACTTGTAAAACTCGTTGATTGTAAGTACAATTAACATAAGTTTTGTAATGCTACAACCAACCATATGCTTTGTTTAAATGTCCTTAAAAGGACAAAAGTTAGGCCAAAAATTACAATGCAATATAATGCTATTGTTATTTGAGAAATAAATGAGACATTATAATCTAAAAATGGACAACCATTACATAATCCAAATTCAAGGTATTAACGAGAGTTAAAGATCCTTCTAAGGTAATTGAAGCCTTATTACCATTAGTAGTAAAAATAACTTTCTATAAGGATTGTTTAAGTTTTGCAACTTGTCTAAAATCAAAAGTTATACAATTTATGGCACCAAAATCAATTATCCATGCATTATTACAACATATGTGTAAAAACGTTAGGAGTCTTACCACCATTGTCTGTAGTTGCTACTCGTTGAAGTTATCTCAATACCATTGTATTTTTCGTTTGTTTCACTACTAGCACTAGTTAAATCTCTTAAATACCCTACAAGTTCATAGCAATAAATTTTTTATATGACTTGACTGGTCATTATGGTGATTTTCTTAACACTATATGTTATCTTTGATTTGTGTCGAGTTATCATAATTAGGACTTCATAATTTTTGGACACCCCTTTTACTATTTCGTAATGTACTGCCTCTCACTATATCTAGGCAAGAATTATACTAGATTTAGAATTGAGTCCTTATATAGAATCTCTCAATGAACATGTTTAAAATATAATCCAATATAGTAACAAATATATGTACCCTTAGCCTTTCAATAGAATTTCAATATGCTGTGACATCAATGGTATCATTCACAATAATTTTATGTTGATGTTTCAATTCTTGAAAAAAATTTGTCAAACTATCTACAAAAAAAAATCTATTTTATTTTGTAATGACAGCTTTTTGGTTCAAAGCAAAAAGTTGTAACTTATCACTTCCATCTTAAAAAGCTTTGGATAGTGATCTTTAATTTTCACAAACAATGGGTAAGCATAAGTATCACTTCATGATCTTTATATCCATACACATTCCACTTTTTTCATGATCTTTATATCCATACAAACTCCACTTTTTTACTTTTTGAATTTTAATTTACTACTTATCTCATTATGTAGGTGGTTTTGTTTTACTATAAATATAAGAGAGTTTCTCTTCAGCAATATGTATCTTCATTAGTTATGACTAAACACCATAATTTGATTAAGTAAGAATAAAACATGCGTTAAAAATGCCTTTGAACTGACCAAAAGTATGAAGTAATTTTGATCTAGATGATTTAATAAAATTTCACTTATTTTTTAGAATTATTTATGCTTGCTATAGAGAAATAGGGACAACAGTGGGATTATGGTGGGATTAGCATTGGAATTAGCCACGACTTCTCCATATTAAACCACAATACACACTATGCTCATTACGTTAGGGAGAAACTTGCTTAAATCTTCTTTCACCTTGACACTCTCATGCTATGCCAAGCTCCATGCTCTAACACTACCCTAGTCTCCACGCTTAACACTACATACTTAAAATGAAAACACTTGTTCTTTCTAGATCGAGGAAAAAAAGAATTTACTGTTCTCACCACTCAAAAGGCTCTAATACCAACTTAAAATCCATAAGAGAATACTTTATTTGAAGAGAATAAAGAGATAAAAGGAATTTGAAAATTTGAAGAATTCTTTGTGTTTTTCTTTGATGATTCAACTCAATGGCTTTTCGTAATATTTATACAAGAGGTGTATTAAATGACTACTAATGACAAGGATAGGTCACATGAGAGTTTATAACGTAAAATATGTGAGGCTATAAGAGCTAAAATCAAGGATGTAATGTTAAGCATAAAATTTGGGATGTGTTTATGTGTTATTATCCCTCCGTAAGCTCATCGACGCATTAATAATGAGCTTATCCCAAAGTTTGTGAAAAGTTGATGAAGACAGTGCCTTAGTTATGATATCAACGATTTGGTCAACAAAAGGAACATGTCTGATGTAGAGAGCCTTTTTTGCTACTAGATTATGAACAATATGTATGTCAATCTCTATGTGTTTTGTTTTGGCATGAGAGACATGATCAACAGCAAGGAAGGTAGCACCAAGATTATCATACCATAAGGTAGGGTGTAAATTAGATAAACCAATCTCACCAAGCAGTGAGGTAATCTAACAAAATTTAGCAACAGCTAGTGCAAAACTACGATATTCAGCTCCGGTGCTAGAGGGAGCAACTGTTGGCTGCTTTTTGGCACTTTAAGAGAAAAGGTTAAATTCAAGAAAGATACAGTATCCAGCTATTGAGTGACAATCATCAAGATAGCCATCCCAATCAGCATCTAAGTAAGCAATGAGGTTAAGGTGGTGGCCTTAGTGAGATGTAGTCCATAAGATGATGTGGCCTGCAAGTAGTCCATAAGATGATGTGGCTCGTTTAACCACAGTCTAGTGGGCATCAATAGGACAATGTAAGAATTGAGACACTTTTATTGATAATAATTTGGATATCATGGTGAGTGAGGCAAAGGTATTAAAGTGCTCCTACTGTACTTCTGCATTCAATGGGATTAAAGAGAGGAGTACAATGTTTTTAGAGAGGGATAAGGTGAGTGTGATAGGTGTTAGAGACAATCACCTTTAGCACTTATTGTACAAATCTTTAAGATTAATAAAAAGACATTTTTGTTAAATTGATATTCATATTCTTTATGAATTGATAATGATCTTAAATCGAATTGATGAAGTCCTTGATACATTACATGGAATGAAGGAAATCATGATGAGATCATGATAATGAGATTCCTATCATGTGTAATTATGTTATTATCTAAATTATCCCTAGTCATAGGATTAATGAGACGGGACATTATTAATCCAGACAAACTAGCATATGTTTTACTCCTTGATTGGATCAAGCAATGGATATCATAAGCTGTAAGTATGAGTTATTTAGAATTAACATGTGGATGCTTACTAGGAGTAATAAGTATAATGGCTGACCTGTCATGAGACAATCATATGAATAATCTATTCTAACGTCAATGATAGTCTTATCATAGCAATGGTGCAAATATCCTTAGACTTAACGTGCTCAAAGATATCTTGAATGTTGATCCTATACTTTGACTCCATTCCTTGTTGTCTCTCAGAGGTTATTCATAGGGTGGCAATTGGGTACAGCTTGAAGTATTTGAAGGTAAATGAGTAGCCAATAAAGGATTCACCACTCCTAATAGAAGGAGATGATACTCACGACCTCTTATCGGGGTCATTACTCGGAATCTTTGGCTAGAGTAGAAATGTCATGAAGATAGTCTTCAATGACATATCTAATTGAGTAATGAGCCTTGGAGACAAGAACTAACATCACTTGGGCTAGACGTGATATAGTCAATCTAGTGGGAGTTGACATTTTAACCATGCTATGAACCAAGTGGGGGTATAGATGCTAAAAGGACAAATTACATATGAACATTGTCTATGAAAGGGTTTGTAGTCAAACCACTGATTTTGTATTAATTAGGGGTTATGATGTATTGCTAGATACCACTCATGACCTGCTTAAATTAAGTGTTAATTCAAGTGGATAACATAACCAGGAACCTAATGGGTCACACGCATTGGAGATGCGAAGAATGAGTAAGATGGGTTTGAATAGTGATCTAAGATATGAGATAATGTTTTGGGATTGTAGCGCAATATGATCATGGTAACAAATGTTGCAAAGGAATGAAAGAAAGCAAGTGTTGCATGACTGCCAGCGTGGAAAATTTCCAGACTTTCAAAAAATGTTTCAAGCCAAATTAAGTGGCATTCATGGCCATTTAGTTCCCATTATTCCTCCATTCATGATAGGAGTTAAAGGAGGCCAAAAGTTGGTAGAAACTCACTCATTTTCGTGTATAGTATTGTAAGAAAACTAGTGAGAATTATAAAGAGTTCATCTTATACACACTTATTCCTTAAACGATTCTCTTAGGAACATACATCAAAGCTAGCACTTTGTGTGTGTTTTAACCATTCTTCCTAAGAAGTTTCAAGCTTTGCTCTTCGTGTGGATATCATTAGAGACATCTTCCTTTGGTCGTTGTGGTTTACGACAGCCTAAAAAGGTGAAGAAACGAAAAACGAAGGAGTTAATAAGGTACACATCTTAAGTTCATTTTTTTACTACATCTAATGGCACATGTATGATTCTATATTTTTTGGGTTTTTTCTTACTGCATATTTTCTGATATGTGATGCATAATCAAAACCTTACAATAGGTGTGGGCATAAATTTGGAGGAATCAAAATTAGTATGGGTAAGAAGGTTATAAGTGTATTTTGTTTGGGTTAGGAGACGGCCAGTAGGTGTGGGTTTTGCTTCAGTACCAAGGAAGTAGTGAAGTTGGTCAAGGTCTATAATGGTGAAAGTATTATGAAGACGTCAAGAAGGGCTTGAATAAAGGATTGTGAATAGCCTGTCACCAAGATATCATCCACATAGAACAAAATAAAGGTGGTATGGGACGAAGATGAATGTATGAAGAGGAAGTATCTGATTTGGAAGAGATAAAACCTAAGCTACTAAGTTTATGACTCAACCTATGAAACCATGCTTTAGAAGCCTGTTTGAGACCATAAAGAGCTCTATGAAGATGACACACATGATGAGGATGGTGATGGTCAATAAAACCAAGAGGTTGACACATATAGATAGGTTGTTGGAGGATCTCGTGAAGAAATACATTATTAATATCAAGTTGATGAATTTACCAATTTTTGGATAGAGCAAGGGTAAGAATGATGCAGATGGTGGTGGGTTTAACAACAAGACTAAAGGTATCAGTATAATCAATTTCAGGTGACTAATGATAATCTTTAGTAATAAGAAAAGCCTTGTAGTGATCTAGAGTACCATCATATTTGTGTTTAATGTGAAAAACCCATTTTCACCCAATAATATTGGCATTAGATGGAGAAGGAACAAGAGACTAGGTTTGATTGTGTTGGAGAACAGTGAACTTATTAAGAATGGCATGTCGCCAATGTGGGAATTTGTTAGCTTGGGTGAAAGAAGTAGGATCAGGGGGATAGGAGAGGTTAGCGATGTAGGAAACATAATCTGGAAGTAGACAAGGAGTATGATTGTTATCATTGGAGCAAGTGATCATATGGTAAGAAGGAGGTGGATTGGAATGGGGAAGGTTTGGTTGAGGGTCAAAGGAATTTGTAACTAGGGTGGGTTGCGGAGGAGTTTCAAGAGATTAGAGGTTAATAGGAAGAGGTATTTGAATTTTTGTGGATAAGGAAGATTTGGAATGTAACACCCCACTCCCGCTGGACCCGAACCCGATATCGACAGTGATATCCGAGTCCGTGCCCCGCGAGGGTGGTGT
>JAOQMS010000002.1:9964275-9994445 GCA_027563885.1 Erythroxylum longipes | reverse complement strand
GTAAATATATTTACCGACGGTATATTGGCTTTTTCCGTCGGTAATTGCCGTATGTAATTCACTATTTTCTTGTAGTGTGAGATTAATTATAGTATTAATATTATGTTTGACAAGCAGATATTATCACATTTTTATTCTTCTATAGCTATTACCAGCTCACACCAACTTTTAATTCTTTTCTTGTTTTATTGCTTTGAAGTCACCAAAATAACGAGTCAACATTTTTCTTCTACTACGTCCATTATTGATCATCAGAAGTTGACATTTTAGGTTTCCTCTTACTTTCAGATCCAAAATTGGCATAAGAAAAAGAAACAACAAACAACAATTTAGGAAGACTACACATGGAATCTCTAACTTATCAATTACTAGGTTTCAACAGGATTTTTCTTTGATATTTGTATTATGAATATTCTTCTTATTTTATTTCGTATTAAGCGAAGGTGCGACTGAATTCTATCACTACGATACAACAATATAATACACTAGAAAAGCTACGAATTTCCCTTCATCTTCATGCTTAAATCATCATTTCATCACCTAAGCGTCGTTTCGAGGTTCTACGCTCAAAGACCTTTTGAGTGCTTGTTTAAAATGCATTATTAATTCTCATCGATGAGCTTTAACTTTTGACTTTTATAGGAAGAAAGTAGAAAGGATAATTCTATATGGACATCAACACTCGAACGACCACATACTTGTTATCTGTGATGCTGCTGGAAACCGGGATCCAGGTGTGGGGACGGGTGTCCAATGGGTTGGTTGCGTACTCACAATTATCCTTTGATACAACATTGTCCTGGTGAATATGTGGTAGAATTTTCCTGGTTCCAGCCAATTAATCGGTTAGTTGACATCCTGCTAGAGATTGAGGTCATTTGGGATCTTGGTGATCCCTTATCCATACATCGGGAAGTCATATGAAAAAGGTTGACATTACACATGTTTATGGAGGAAATTAAGTTTTTAAATTTTGGCTCATAAACAAAACATATTATACAATTAGGTCACATAATGAACATATATGGTTTTCTACAAGACTACCGACTTCAATCCACATATCTTCAGTACCACTTACCCCAATACTGATGAAAATAATTAATTTTAAGCGCTCTAAGGAGGACGAGGGCAAACTCGTATATAACAAATTCATGTTGCATTTGTAACGACTAAAGCACAGCCAATGGCACCGGCCGATCAAAGCTATTGCGCATTGTTCTTGCTCTTGTCGGAGGCCTGTTCTTCGTCACCTTCTCCACGTCTTTACCTGGCAGCTTGTCGGAGAAAGCAGCTCGCAAAGTCGCCGCCATTTGATTGACACCGTCTTTAGCTGCACCACCACGAGTCAGTAACCTACTAATACCAACATAATGCAAAGACTCGGCAATTTGTAAAGGGCTGACACCCTTATTAGTCCTTGCTTCAACATCTGCACCTTTCTTCACCAATAACTCAATAACATCTGCTTGACCACTCTCTACTGCGCAATGCAATGCAGTGTAACCCTCTTCGTCTTTCGCATCAATGTCAATGCCTTTATCCATCAATGTGCGAACCGCTTCGGTTTGTCCTTTGAACGAAGCTCTATGCAATGCGGTCCATCCGTGTTGATCACGACCATTAATGGCCACACCATTTTCAATCAACCTGTATATTGCCCTCACGTCTCCTTTACTAGCTGCGACACATAAACTGTCACCCAATTTTAAGGCATCAAAGAGACGTGTATGTCCATATTCCGCTGCTATATCGTAGGCTGATTTCCCTAGCTTGTTTCGAATATCTTTGTTGGCTCCTTTTTGCAGTAGCAGTTTCACCATGTTCTCATCTCCTAAAGCTGCAGCTAAATGCAAGGGCGAGTCACCGTCTCTAGTATTCCGAATGTCCGCTTTTGCTCCACTAGCTAGTAGAAGACGAGCACATTCACGGCGGCGCTCCTCAACTGCCAAATGAAGAGCAGTGCTACCGTCTTTAGTGAGGGCGTTCACATTAGCACCTTTGAGTAAAAGAAGCCTCAAAATCTCTAAATGGCCACCTCCTGCTGCGAGATGAATCGGACCCCATGCAGAGGACTCCGACCTTTCTGTGTTTGCTCGGTGAGCTAAAAGAAGCTCAACGATCAATGCCTCACCAGAGCCAGAGGCCATCCCAAGCGGACTGGTCCCTGTTCGGTTCTGAAACTCGACGTCTGGATCGAATTCCAGGATTAATTGAACTATATCAGCGCGGCTCTGACCGATGGCTATGTGAAGCAATGCTTGCCCGTGAGAATCCACAGAATCGGCAGATTTCCAAGAAGGGTCACTACGTTCAAGCACTTCTCTGATATCATCCATCGCGCCATTCTTCACGAGCTGTGCCAACACGGGTGATCCAACAAACATGATCTTGATACCGCTGTCTATAAAGATTTGTTTTTTCTTGGTAAACCAGTCATTAGGGACGGCTTCAGTACTGGTCGAGTCTTTGATCGCAGCACCAGGAACCACTACGCTGTTCAAGAGAAACGAGTCCTCGCAGTGAGGGAATATTTCAGGGGTCGCAGAGCCTGGAGGAAGATGATATGTGACCTCCACAGTTAGAGTCGCCAATGGAGCTATGATCCCTGAATGTGGCTTCACTGTGTAAAGTGCCTTATTCAGTGCCTTAATTCTGAAAGCCACAGGCATAGTGTACATGACGTTGCGAAGAGTGAGCTCTCCATAACATTTCTGGCCTGGTTCAATTCTTATAGCTACAAGATTCGATGGCTCTAAACTAATAAGCCTGTCCATGTTACACGAACAAAAGCTGGTTCTCAACTCTGTACGTTTCAGAATCTTGGACTTGGAGGATGTTAGTGTGGTGAAAGTTGAGACTGATCTTGACGGGTTTAGCGGTTGCGGTTAGAGAGGGCAAAACCCATTAAGAGAAGTGGAGAGAAAAGGAAATGGAATTAGAAGAAGCATGCCTGCGTTTGGTCAAAGCAAAGGCCGGCTTTTAACTGGATGTTGCCACGTGTTGGTGCTAAAAACAATGACTTGACGAGAGGAGACAAGACAACTTGGTTTGCTTGCTCCGTTCGGCCACTTACTATCTGTTGATTCCTGTTAGTACAGATGTTTCTTGTTTCTGTAATTATACAAGGGTCTGTATTGAAACTTACAAGTAATTTTCTTTTCTGTAATTATACAAGGGTCTGTATTGAAACTTACAAGTATTTTTCTTTGCTTTTAATATTCTCTTTATTTTTATGTCCATAAGATACCAGCTTTTTGTTGTTCTAGTTCGACTCGTCCAACACAAGTGGTCGTTTTCTAGCAGATTGATTTTGGAAGGAGCATGTCCGTAACAAAGAGTCCTAATTGGAGTAGGGAACTAATGAAGTCCTGGATTCTCCAACTTCTCTAATTTGGCGAAACTTTGAAATTTATTGTCATGACACACAAGGAGCCCACAATTTTCTTCACTCTGTTAGAAACACAGTTAAAATACAAATGTCGCAAATCAAATACTTTAAATTCAACTATCTTTTTTTTTTAATTGTTAAACCAACACCTAATGAACTTCATATAAAGGGTTTCATAGTTTATAAAAGTTTTAAGTTTTAATATAAGATAGTGATTTTCAATGTGATAAGAATCATCATTGTGACTTTGATTATAAAATGTCTTTAATGAAATTGATGTAAAATTTTAATTAATCAAATAATAAAAATTCACCAAAACGGCTCTAAAATTTGAACTAAAAAAAGGCCCAAATGAAAGTAAATGTATTATTATTATTATATATATATATACTTTTTTTTTATCATATAATAATTCTTTTTATGCATTTTAATTTGTCATTTTTCTACATTTATAAATCAAAATATAAATAAGGAAAAAAATTTGGTGTGGTGATTATAAATAATAAAATTATTATTTTTATAAAATCAGTTTGATTAATTAAAAATAACAGTTTTCTAAAAGTGTAATAAATCCTATATTGATACTGATATTGTAGTTGAGAGTGAGATGTTGCGCGGTCCCATCCTAAACGGTACCATCATTTGCTGAGGCAGTGAGAGCGACCACAAATATAAATCTCTGCTTGGCATTTGCATGTTACAGAATTGGTCATGTTTCTTTCTTGTTGGTTGTTGCCAGAAACAAACTAGGAGTTTGTTCATTAGATGCCTTGCCGTGCGTTGCAGTGGCTTAAGTGAATCTCTGCTTGTCGTTTGCATGTTACAGAATTGGTCATGTTTCTTTCTTGTTGGTTGTTGCCAGAAGCAAATTAGGAGCTTGTTCATCAGTTGCCTTGCCTTGCGTTGCATTGGCTTACCAAACCCCTAAACAATAGTCCTATATGCCATATGGACTCGGCTATAGTTATGGGTGGACTTGGTTTTCTTACAGCCACCTTCCCTTTAATTGGTCTTCAACGCGTTTTGATCAAGAATTTGGAATCAGATCCTTTGGTAGCAGCAGCCACATGGAGTTATAGACATGTATATATGTATCTATCTATTTTTAACAAGTTCTAAGTTTCAGTCTCTCAATTAAATTTGATATGCTGTCATTGTCTAATTTATATGTGTGCGAGGGTGATGTTTTCTTTATTCTATTTTTACTTGTTTCTTTTAAATAGCAAGAAGCATCTTAAACAAGCATGGCTTCTAGTCTCGTTACACCTCGCTAAAACGGTCGTCCATAATAAATTTACAGCGCCATTGAGAAGTGAACTTTTTGCACCTAAGAATATGTTCCTCTACACCTCCGATGGTTTCTCCATTCCCGAGGCAATGAAGTTGTATTTAATTTGTTGCCTTAAAGCATAACTAACCTGAAAGAGTTCAGATCACTTATTTCTGTTATTCTATGTCTGTTATATTTCATGAACATTGAATGAATAAATACTTGTAAAATAAGTAGTCACAGAGTATGGGAACAGGTCGGATATTAAGTATTTGTCAGTTTCATCGAAGCATCCGTGGCGAAAGTACTGCATGATGACTGATGAGGTGGTGCATTGTACTCAATATGATGACTCCTAATTCACAGACCAGGCATAGCAATGAGTTAGTATGGGTTGATCTTGCCTCAGGCCAAGCCAGAGATAGTGGGCCCGTGGAGTGGGGAAGGTGCAACCTGCAACTGAAGAGACGAATGTGTAGGTGTTAAGATGGCGACAGATAGGTTATGTGCAGAGGAGCAAAAAATTCAAATGGGTTAGGGTTTATGGTTTTAAATTTTATTTGTTTTATTTAATATTAATTAATTAATTAAACAAAAATTTAACATGTACATCCTATTCTACCTATTATTTTAGGTTTCTAAAAATATATCCAACGTGGCTTGTTACGTCAACTTCATTAACAAAAATACTAATATCGAGTTAATTTTGTAAAAATTGAAAATTCAGATATTTAATTGTTATTTTTTAAAGTTTAATTTATAATTATAAAATTGAGTAAAATTTAAAATTTTTTATAATTAAACCTAAAATATATTGTCAGAAAGAAGCAAATTCCATTAACAATAATATTAGAAACACCCAAAATTTAATTTTTACCACTAATTCAAAAGGAAGAACAAAAAATAAATAAACAGAGAAAAAAAGATAGTAAGAATTATCATTTTGTAAATCTTTCATGAATTTAAAATTTCTTTTGAAATTCCTCTTAAACTTTATATTCCTTTTTTATAAAAATCTTAATAGATATTCATTCTTTTAAATTTCTTAATGAAAAAGGTAATTAAGATCACATAAAGAAAATAAACGGAAGAAAAATTTATTACACACTCAAATTGCGAAATTTTCTTCGGATGTAGTTTGAATGTTATAAAATGACTGGCAGTGATAACCTTTTGAATATATGGCTCCAAAAGGGAACTCCCCATTCTCGTTTGATGTTGAATGAACCTACCTACTGCGTCTGTCATCAGGTTTTGCACTGTTATTTGAAGTCAACTTGTCTTCTACAGTTGGTATATGACTTCTGCATTGTATTACAAAAGCTCCAGAATATTGAACTCCATTGAGTCATATGGAGATATGATCGCCTTTGATAATGAAAACAGAAAATATAGGTTCCTTTTCCTTGACTTCTCTTTCTCTTTTGTTTTCTTTGGAATTGTTCAACTAGCTTTATTGTCTATGGATTTGCATGTGTATTATCCCTCGAGATTTGCTGACAGTGGGTTCACATAAATTTCATTTTTAAGTACAGAATTTGTTTCAGTCTTAAAGAGTTATAATTCTTTTTAGAATAGAAGGCATAACTTGAAAACATGCATTGACCTCTAAGATGAGCCCATGAAATTGTAAGCATATACCCCGAAAGCGACCACCACAGCAAGTGCTCCTGTTAGCATGGCCCATTTCAAGCTAATCATTTTCAGTCTGGAAAATGATGAGGTCTCTATATCACACAAATAAGTCGATGGCAAGCTTTCACTCTTCTCAAACACAGGTGATCTTCCGGAGCGAGGAGAATCTTTCTTAGGAAGGACTACATACAAAATTTCACGCTTAAATTTTGCCCAGACTTCGTTTTGTTTGTAATGTTTGGTGAGCTTGACGTCCTTCGCGAATCGACGCCAGGGAGTGCCTCCCTGAAGACTTTCCCCAGTTATGGTTATGATCATCGAATCGTTTATTTGAACTTTCAAATTTTCCTTTTTGAATCCTATATATTTATAAGAAAAGATACGCCTTTTAAATGTGAGTATGGTTAGGAAATGCGAATTGGATTGGGAAATTGAAATTACCTGGGAGATGGACTTCAAGAGTGTCATGGTCTTTCTCTCTTTGCCACTTGCAAAAGGGTTCGAAATCTTCGTACGAGGGCTTCAAGTTTCCTGCTTCCATTTTAACAATTCAACAGACTAGAAAATCCAGACAATGTTGATAGCTTTATATCCTTTTGCGCAGTGTTAGTACATGAGAAGGTGGCAATGTCGGAGGTTTCTTTCAAGTTACCTCTTGTAAAAGAATCATCCCTTCCCCTTGGAAGTGGGTTTGCTTTAGTAAGTGGTTTACTGGTTATGATCCTATTCACTTTCGTTTAACAGTTGTGTTTTCAGTAAGGATTCTCTTTTATTTGATTTGATGTGTCTGGTTGTGTAATGGTTGTAGTTAAATGAGACCGTAATTCTATGGAGGAAATGTAGTCAAGAAGGAAGGCTTGATGGAATCAGTAATGATCAAGACCAAGAAACAGTTTTTCTTTTGTGAACATTATAAATGTTTTTCTTTTGTGAACATTATAAACCTTTTCCTTTTGTAGAAAAAACATGGAAAAGTCCAAAAGCTTGAAAATGATTTGACCATTTACAGAGGAAATTTTTTTTAAATCTTTTGCACGAAAAAAATTTGAGGAGTTATTATCTTAATAATTTTACAAGTAATATTATTTAAGTTATATTTATATATCATAAACTATTTATTAATTTATACGAATTATTTAGGTAATATTAATTATAATAACCATAAAACTATTAACATTATGGCTTCCACTTTGGTGCATTTACATTTACTTGGACCAACTACTATAAGTGCCATCAAATTGAACAAAACAAAATGTTGAACTTTTATCAATTTTATTAACATATACCAATACCTTTGCCTCTTAACTTAGAAGTATCCCTGTATTCTCCACCATTTTGTTGTGATAAAGGCATGATTTGGGGGGAGCGGTGAACTGAAATCAACCTGCTGTACTTATATATTTGGGATTGCTGTTTTGGTAACTACTGAAATATGAAAATAGGCGTTTGATAAGTGCGGTTGCAGTTGCTGAAAAGAGATAAAATGATTAAAAAGTCTATTAGTTTAATAAACTATTAATTGTTATATAAATAATTAAAAAATATATTATTAGTTATATAAATTTAAAATTATAAATAATAATAAAATAAGAAAATATAAATAAAATAAATTTAGTAAATAAAATATTTCATAAAAATATATTATTAGTCATATTAATTAAGAGTATAATAGAAAATAATACTTGTAGTGAAGGTTGTTAACGAAAAGTAAAATTTCTACCGCAGAAACAGTTTCTTACCGCAATCCTCTTTCTGTTTGTTGATTTCTGCGGTGGCATTGTACTTTTCTCCAACCTACTTATCTCTATCGCACCGCAGATTTAAACGCAGCTAAAATCCTCCGATTTAATTATTGTAATTAATGTACGTACAATGTTGTTTCTTAAATTCATGTTCATGATCAATATCTTACTCGATTGAATCTTCGCTTGTTTTTCTGCATGAAACTTTCTCATGCATTAACTTGAATAAAACCGTGAACCCATCGAGAAAAAAAAGCTACTCAGCCTGTGAAAACTTCAGGAAATATAACTGAAGAGCTTCAGCACAAAAATGAATGGAAGAAGCAAATGATCCGGGACGTCTATATTCAGATTTCGTTCTTTTCAAGTTGTTAACATCGAGAACTTAAAACAGCATGCAGTTGGTTTCTCGGTCGGAGTCCCAAAATTCTAGGACATAAACCATACATTTGACATGATGTCAGGTGCTTGGAGGTATTTGTGCATGACAATTGCAACCAAGCCCACAAACAAAGCAATTACCATGGTTTGTTTCATAACTGAACCAATCCGCCAAACCTGGCTGCTGCTGCAGCTTGGTGGTTTGACCAACGTAGTTCCCGTGCTACATTCTCCTGCAGACAGTGGTTTCGTTGCCGTGTAGTCGGCAACGTTACTATGGTCCTCTGTCCTCGGTTTTGCTACTTCTTTTTCTTGACTTGGCTGAGGCACTACGGTTGGTTGATCATGAGTAGAGGTTAAGAGTGATGGTGCCCTTTTGGGCATGACCACATAAAGAATGCTATTTGTCATATTTGCATGGATTTCATTGGTTTTGCAGTCTTTTGAAAACCTTATTTCTTTCCGGAAACGGCTCCCTCTGCCTTCGTCCAGGAGACGTTCTCCGCTGACTACTATGATCCCGAGATTGGTAAGTTGAACCCTCACTTGATCCCTCTTAAAACCTTTATGAAGAAGATAAAAGGAAAACAATTAGCAGCAACACATTCATGCATGTAATTCACACAGAATCGTAGGCAACTAGATTTAATTCTCAGATAAGGAGCTACCCCTTAAACAATGAGGGAAATTCAATCCTGCCCTTAACTTCTGAAGGCGACTTTAGTACTACTATACTAGAAAAATGACGTTGTTCTTTCGATCAGAAAAAGGTAACGAACTTCTGTTTTATATACAAAAACAAGTTCTGATAAATATAAGATCATGGTGATACCGTGGAGATGTAGTTTGATAATGTCTTGTTCCTCCCCTCTTTGCCACTTGCAGAATGGTTCAAATTCTTCATAACCAGGATTGACGGCCATTAAATGTGTATGTTGGTTGTTGCGTCTCTTCTCTTTCTTGGTGGCGGATATTAAATATTACAGAATTAAACCCAAGGAGGGCTATGCCTCTCCCCCTGTTCCTATTCTTTATACAAGTGAATATGTAGGTGGTCTAAAGGTTTCTTTGGGGATACCTCTTGAAATTAAAAGAGTGTTATTCTTTCTTGTGCATGGAAGGATTTCATAAGTTCATATCTATGTCTTCAAGAGTTGTTTTTCTTCACAACATCCTTCGGATTTGGTGGATCATAGACATAGGAAATGCTTATTCTCTCTTCTCACCTATGGCTATTTCTCATTTTGCGTAAGCAATATCACCATATAGAACTTCCAACATAAGCAAAAGTAAAGGTACAGGCTTCTTCCGTCTATGCCTTTGGGATCTGAGAAAGCTAATCAAAAGCATTGGAACTACTAGATTCTTTGCCAAACTACAATCACGTTGCCTTCAAATTTTATCCCCAGGGAAGCACAAATAAGTTACCTTTGAAGATAAAAGAGGTTATGAACATAAAAGTAATTTCATAATCACGTTATGCGAAGGTGAAAATTTAACAAAAGAACATAAAATTAGTTGCTTTGCGTACACTAGTAAGTACTCATCAATTTACAAAATGATGGAAACTACTGCACATATGTATGACTGACTATTCCTTTTCCGAAAGATTTGTATACCAATGAAATGAAAGGATCACGTGAAAGCTCATACTGTTGTCTGATAAGATTGTTGAAAAAATTTGAAAATATTGGACAATAATTAATTACGTTTTTAAAAAATAAATTTATGATTAAGTGAATTGAATTTGATCCAATTAAAAAGTAATAAAGTAATCCGATAAATGATCTGAATTAATGAGCTAAAGTCTGAAGAAAAAATAGACCATAATCAGCGTGGACCAGACCTGTATTGGGCCTGTGATGGGAAAGCCGATAGGGAAGATATATATATAAGGTTAAGGCCTCCTGTAACTGCTTAAGCAATTTGTGAACATTCAGATTCTCTGACCCGTCAAGAGGTTCATGTGTTAATAAAGTTGCAAAAAAACGTTAATGACGTTCAAGTCATCGACTTTCGTGAAGGTCGTTGAGAAAGTAGATTAGGCGCGTGGGTGCATGTTTGGCACGTGCAGAGTGCATCTGTGATGGGCCCGTGCACTGCACCGCTCTCGACAGCCACCCACGCCTGACATCAGCGTGTTGATGTTGTGTTGGCGTTAGCACACTAAAGGACAAAAAAACCTCAAAATTTCCATAATGGTGTCTCAAGTTATTTTGGGTCAGTTTTTGGGTCAAGTAAATTCATAAAGTGAGGAGCGGTTGGTTCGCATAGGGGAATGATAATAGGAAAGAAAATGAATATAGTGAGGAATGAGAATAGATATTATCATTATAATTATGATGGTTGGTTAAAAGAAAGGAAAGATTACTATTACCATTGACAGTGGTTGGTTTGTAAAAAATATTGAGAAATAAACATTTATTATATTTTAATTAATTTATTTCAATTCAATTAATTATATTGTAATTAATTAATCACAATATGTTGATCAATTAAAATATTCTAATTAATTAGTTAATTATATTGTAGCTAATTAATTAATTATTATATTTTAATTAATTAATTAATAATAATATTTTAATTAATTATATTATGATTTATTATATTTTAATTAATTAATTAAGTTTTAATTAATTAGGTAATTACAATATTTTAATTAATGAATGAATTGTATTTTAATTAATTATATTGTAGTTAATTAATTATTAATAATATTTTAATTAATTATATTGTAATTAAATAATTAATCACAATATTTTAATTAATGAATAATTATATTTTAATTACTTATATTGTAACTAATTAATTAATTATATTGTAACTAATTAATTAATTATATTTTAATTAATTAATTATATTTTAATAAATAATAATAATATTTTAATTAATTATATTGTAATTAATTAATTAATTAATTATAATATTTTAATTAATTAATAATTATATTTTAATTATTTATATTTTAATTAATTGTAGCAAGCACACCGTTACGTTAGAATGATATCCACTCCTTTAGATTACGAGAGGAATGAGGTATTACCAAAAAATGAGTAATCAAAATAATGACTCTATAATCATAGTCCCTTACCAAACTCAATCTTTCATTCCATACCCATTTCCTTTTTTTCATACCCACTAAATAAGCACAACCTGAATTTTTTTTAATTTTTCTGGATTGATTACATTATTAATAAATAAAGTTTAATTTCAGAAAAAGGAAATTAAAGTTACTAAAGCCATTTTTGAGCAAATTGTCATGCTTCGAACTTAAAATACATGATTTACATAAAATGTTAGTACCTCATATGATCTATTTGGTGTTCGGCTTTGCGTGATGCTCATTTTTTATTGAGATTTATATTGTTTAAAGTCTTGATTATAGTTGATTGATGATGTTTTCAGCACTCATATGCGATAATGAGAATGTGCATATGGATTTTGCATTTATTGATGGTGCATTGTCATATATTATATGTCATACAGAATGTGAGGATACCATAAAGATGTATCCTTTGTGTTTGTGGATCTTTTAGGGTACTAATGAGATTGCAGTCACTACAGTAGCCTTTAAAGTTAGTATTTGGATTGTTCTGCTTGTATGTTAGGAGATGTCTCTAATCTCATGTTTCGTTATTCTGCCCATATGTGTTGACCTTACATGGGGTTTTAAGATGTGCATAAAGGCATTAGATGGAGGAAAGCTATTGCTTAAATGATCTATTCTTCCACAGGTGGTAGTGTCATAAGAGTTAGTGGTGTGTACTCTAATTGCTTTTATGTGGAGGTCTGGTTGTAAGTATTATGTATTTAGCTCACAGGTGTTTCATAATATGTGTAATCAGATTCTTAGTAAAGATACTATTTTAAGGCTTTAAGTATCAATGTTAGCCCGCATTTGTGATGATTTTTTCATTTTCATTTTGCAGTCACCTTTTTTATGAATAGTAACAGTGTCACTATTGAAACTTTAACTGGTTTCTATTTAAAGAAGTGGATAGAGGATGTATTGATTGCAATTGAGATGGCAGATATTTACATGGCCATAAATGTGGATAGGTAATCTCTACCTACACCCAGCAGCTTAGAGGTTGATAAAGCAACATATACAGCCTGGGATCGGTCAAACATATTACGTTGCATAAACATTAAAAGATCCATTCCTGACCATCTGCTTAGTGGACTTTTGGAGACAACCATAGTGCGAGAGTTTCTCCATAATGTCTCCCAAAGGTACAAGGTCTCGTCAAATGTTAAGATAATTGCTTTGATGAAAGAATTAATGTTAAGATAAATGCTTTGATGAAAGAATTATTCTCCATAAGGTATATTAAATAAGGGGAAGTAAGGGAGTACATATCAAGAATGGTATGTCTCCACAATAAATTGAAGGAATGTCTGTATAGTTCACCAGGCTCTGAGCACACTCGTTTAGAATTTAGTAATCTGGTGACGAGATATTACTCGCAGGATGAGGAATGAGACTTCAATGCTTTAATTGTCTATTGTGTTGCCGAAGAGGAGAAGTTAAAGAATACTGCTCATAAGGTCCTCTCAATAACTAAAGGAAAGGGAAAGGCCAAGCCCCGAAGGGTTAAAGGTAAGAGATCCAAATTTTCTCTACATGCTAATGTTGGTCAATCTAGTGCTCGTAAAGGTCCTGTGGACATAAAGAATATGAGGTGTTTCTTCTGTAAAAAGAAGGAACATAAAAAGCGAGATTGGTAGAGGTATAAGGCCTGGAAGGAAAAACATAAATCATAAGGGCTTTATATCTAGGAGAACGCCAACTAAAGAGGAGGATAAACTGATGGTTGACAACAATGAAGAATTGAATGTAATATCTATAGGGAATGTAAGTTTGAAACTTCCTGTAAGGTTCATTTTGGTTTTACACGATACATTTTATATTTGATCTTTGTATCAATTTTGGATAAAGAAGGTTATGGTTTTGTAATTAATGCTTCTGTTATGTAGTTGTTTTTTAATACAAAACATATTGGCACAACCTTTTTGTCATATGTTTTATATAGAATGTGTCTTGCCCTGAATTAGAAAAATATAGCCCTGTTAAAGGATAAGTCATAAATTTTATGGTATAAAAGGCTAAGTCATATTTTCATATATAGGGTTGAGAGATTGATTAAGGATAACATTCTCCCAACTCTGTATTTTGATGATCTGGAAATATATGTTCACTGTCGTATGGGTAAGTTGACTAAAATAAGGAAAAAAGGTCAACTTGTACTTCTGGCTTATTGGACCTCATCCACGCAGACATATGTGGACCTTATACATTTACCTTATGCAATTTTTGATATTTTCTGACATTTAATGATGATTGTTTCTGTTATGGTTATATGCTCTTATTTAAAGAAAAGTCCGAAGTTCTTAAGAAATTCAAGATCTTTAAGGCGGAGGTTGAGAATCAATTGGGAAAGTTAATCAAGATTGTCAAATTTGACTGTGGAGGAGAATATTATGACAAATATGGAGTTTTAGGACAAAAAAAGGGTCTAATTGCCAGATATGTGGAATCTTATGTAATAGTGACTTAGTTCAATATGCTAAGTAATCCTGAGCAACTGGTATGTTTGAAAGGCGTAACCATACCCTAAAGGACATGATGAGATCAATCTAGAGTAGGACTAGCCTATCTGATTATTTGGAAAGGGTGGAAGCCTAGCCTTTCACACATTCATGTATGGGGTTGCCTTACTAAGGTGGGCTTATATTATGAAAGCAAATTGCATGCTCGTTCTACTTGTTGCTATTTAGTAGGATATCCCAACCATTCTAAGGGATATAAGTTTTACTGTATAGAAGGAAGGTTTAGAATTATGGAATTACAAACAGCTAAGTTTCTGAAGTATGATGTCTACAATGAGGGTGGTCCTTCTCACCCTTCAAATGAGAGCAGGGTGGATATGGCAATTATTTCGTATCTATCACTCATATAGAAAGATCCAGTTGATCAATGTCTTGGTACCATACCAATACAGGAATAGGAACCTATACCTGTACAGATTGAGGTTCCTGAGGTATAAGAATAAGTTTAGTTGAGAGGATCCACTAGAATAAGAAGTCTTACAATTTCGTCTAATTACATAGTCTATTTGGGTGAACAAGACTATGGTATTGGACATGTTGTTGACCTAGTTACTTTTTCAGAAGCTATTTCTAGACTACATACAGATTTGTGGTGGATTCCATGAAGGATGAGATGCAATCCATGAAGCACAACAAGGTATAAGAGCTAGTTGATTTACCTCAACATTGCAAACCCTTCAGTTGTAAATGGCTGTTTAAGATTAAGAGGGACATTCGGGATAAAGTTGAGCAGTTTAAGGCTTGGTTGGTTGCCAAAGGGTTCACTTAGAGAGAAGGGGTTAAATTTAATGTTATCTTCCCTTCCATATCCTGTAAGGATGCATTCAAAGTGATTATGGTAGCTCATCATGACATGGAGATACATCAGATGGATGTCAAGACCGCTTCCTAAATAGGGACAGGTCCCGACATTCTTTAGATCTTTCGCAAAAGGCATACATTGAGCAAGTGTTACAAAGGTTTACTATGGCTCATTACAAACCTGTTGCAATACCTATATCTCATTATGAGAGATTTTTTTGGCACAGTGTCCAAACAATAAGGTAGAAAGAGATGCTATAAAGAATATTCCATATTCTAGTGTTGTTGGTAGCCTGATGTATACTTAAGTATGCACTAGACTGGATATTGTATTTGTTGTTGGACTATTGGGTATATATCTAGCTAACCCAGGAATTGACCACTAGTTTGCAATCAAATGAGTGTTGAGATATTTAAAGGGAACGAAGGATTATATGTGACATACAGGGTCAACAATGTAAACCTCATAAGGCATACAGATTCAAATTTTGTTATATATTCGAATGATATGAATTCCACTTCAGGTTACATCTTTATGTTAGTAGATGGTGCAATATCATGGAAGAGTGTCAAGCAGACACTGATGATTTCCTCAACCATACATGCAGAGTTTGTGGCATGCTATGAAGCTGCTGCATAGGCGGTTAGGTTTAGAAACTTGATTTTTGAACTGTCTGTGGTTGATTCGGTAGCTAGACCTATTTGATTATATTGTGATAGTCTTTCTGCTATGTTGTTTAGTAGTAATAATAATAATAGCACTGAGTCTAAGTATCTAGAGGTCAAATATTTAACCATCAAGGAATTGATACAGAAAGGTGATGTTGAGGTGGAGCATTTAAGGACTCAGGATATGATTGTCGATCCTTTGATTAAAGGACTTCGTCCACATTTTTTTAACATGTATACATTATGGGTGTATTGAGGTCCGTAGAAACTATTATTTAGGGATCATTATGTTAGCTCCTTATACATTTGTATGTTTTTTCATGTATTATGATAATATGGTTTTATAAATAAAGATGATTATCATTTTGCATGTTGTTATGTTATATAATACAGGTGAAAGTCATAAGAATTGTGTTGATCTTAATCATATTAAAAGGTAAATGGGTATAAATATACAGACTGACCTTGAACCTATGTCATGAGAACACATATAGATATAGATATACATATATAAATCCATAGATTTTGGCGTGACATAGGGAGTTATAAGTGTTTAATCCCATAAGGGTTTTCTTTAATATAGTTTAGCATTCAATGAGAGAAAACAAATTTCTCTAGTGCTGTTTAGCATCAAGTTCAGATCAATTGAGACCTACAAACAGAAAGATGATACATTTCAAATCATACAGGTATCATCCTAGTTTGCCACACTCTATTTTCTCATTCATGTTAGTAGGGTATTAGATATATGTCATTGTATTATATCTGTGTCACATATGATACACACATTTGATATTCTCCAGTATCGAAAGCCTTACTGGACTTTCATTATCTGTGGATCAAATATTTCTTTTAAACTTGGTTGACCTATACAGTGATTTGCTTAACCATTTTGTATTGATTTTATAAATGTTACAACTTCTGTAATTAATTATTGTCCAAGGGAGAGAATGTTGGAAAATTTTGAAAATTTTGAAAAATAATTGATTACATTTTTTTGTTTTAATAAATTTAAGACTAAGAGAATCGAATTTAATCCAATTATAAGGTAATAAAGTAGCCTGATAAATGATATGAATTTATGGGCTGAAGTTTGATGAAGAAAATAGACCATAATTAGTGTGAGTTGAACTCGTATTGGGCCGGTGATAGAAAAGCCTGATATGGAAGGTATGTTTATAAGGTTAAGGTCTCTTGCAGCTACTTAAGCAATTCGTGAACATTCAGATTAAGAGGTTCATATGTTAAAAAAGTTGCCGAAAGATGTTAACCACGTTCTATTCATTGAATTTCATGCAAGTCGTCAAGAAAACAGATTTGTTTCAAATTCGAAAAGCATGTTGGAAGTCATGGAATCAAAATCAGGTATTTTTCATGTTTTCATCGTTCATTCGCTTTCACATTCTATCCTGGATGCATAAGTGAGGCTCGTATTATGCACTACAATGATCACATTCATATATTTGTATGTCTCCATCGTCTCCACATTCTTGAGCTTATGGAAAGTGAGTAGCAAAGAAATGAACTCTGTTATTCTGACAAAAAAAAAGAAAAACATAAACTACGACCAATGTTTAACATTCACTAACATAAGAAACTTGCTAATCCACAAATGAGACAACATCTCGTTGTGAGTTGATTAAGAAAGTCCTACAAACATGATTTGGATGTTGAAATCCGAAAGATCAATTATATCTTTCGCTTATGGTTGTTAACATGTATATTTAGGATTTATTTTGCAATCTATATTCTTACACACATTACCTTTTATAAGTAGACCGTATAGCTGTAAATACCTGTAAATAAAGAGGCTTTGATAAATGAAAATAAAAAGAAATTAGCCTTTAATCATTGTATATTCACCTATTTATTAAATGAAATCAAAATGAAAAGATATTAACTATTTTATAAAGTTTCCTTCAAGTCAAAATTTATATCATAATATCATAGTCAACTTTTAAAGTTTTTTTAATTTATTCTTAATTTAATTTGAAATGATTACACCGCAATTGTTGTGATTTTCTTACTTCAAAATTTATTGTTAGACATTCTATGTTGAGGTTGTAGCCCAATTTTTGGTGGAGAAAAAACTCATGTACTTCATTAACTTTTTTTAATAACTTCATCTCTTTATATCTGTATTATTTGTCAATTATTCTTTGGTTGAAAGCCACTAATAGCACCTCTGTATTTATGTTAAATTACTAGAAAGAATGATTCAATATGGGAATTTTAATGCCAAAGGTTTATTGTCGGAAAAGAGTTACAAGGATATACTGAAGGCACTGTTCTAACTCCAAGTCTCTAATAATGCTACTCAATTAGTCCATTGAAATATCAAAGATGCTAAAATGACGTCTTAGATTACTTTTGAATTTAAGTCTGTATAGGTATATCACTATTAAAAGATCGTGGGAATATTTAAAAAATATTTATAAACAAACTAAGTCAGTTATGAAATTTTAATTGGAGCGTGGGATTGCAAATTATACTAAAGGAAGTCCATCTATCTAATAATATTTTTATGGTTTTTAAAATTTATGTGCTAAATTTTCTAAAATAGTTTCTACTTATGGTATCTAAAAATTCTTTTACTGATATATTTGTTGTACACAAGATTAACAAACGTGATTGGTTCTTGATAAAGATACAACCAGACTATGAAAATGCACGTTCTAATTTGATGAATTGTCATCTTCTCCCTACCTTGGATCAGTGTTTCAATGAATTGTATTAGATAGAATGAGAACCCACTTTGTCTCAGACAAAGTGAATATCAATCTTGATGTGCTTAGTATGCTGATGGTGAACAAGATTGTAGGACAAAAAACAACATTAACATTGTTGCAGTATACAAGAGTGGCTTTAGGGAGAGGGCAAGGAAGCTTTTTAAGAAGATTACGAAGCCAACAGGTTTCAGCAATGACATTCGCAAGAGCTTGATACTTGACCTCAGCACTAGAACTAGAAGTGTGCTCTATCGCTTGGAAGACCAAGATATAAGATTGTCTCCAAGAAAAACACAGTAGCCTAAAGTAGATTTGCGTGAGTCGGGGCAACCGGCCCAGTCAACATCAGAGTAATCAATCAAACCATCAGTAGTAGAGGAGTACAATTGTAGTCTATGATCCAAGGTGCCTTTAAGGTAGCGTAGAATGCGCTTCAAGGCATAGAAATGTGGCTCACAAGGATCATGTATAAATAAGCAAACTTGCTGAACTACATAACTAAGATCAGGCTGAGTGAAAATTTAATATTACAATTTCCGTATTAAATTGCGATATAAAGATGGACTTGCAACAGGAGGCCCACAGTTATCAGATAATTTTGCTTTAGTGTCAACAGGAGTGATGAAGCATTGTAGGAGGACATATTGTCTCTATTAAGGATATTTTGGGCAGATTTCTTTTGTGAAAGAAATAAGCCATCATTTTAGTGAGCGACAGAAATGCCCAAAAAATAATGGAGTGGCCTTAGATCAATCATGGCAAACTTAGTGCTGAGAGATCTGATAATCTGCTGGAGAAGTGAAGTGGAAGATGTGGTGAGAACAATGTCATCCGCATACAAAAGAATTATGGCCATGTGAGGACCTTGGCAATATATAGAGAGGTTTCAGGTTTGGAACCCTAGAATCCAAAAGTAGAGATAAAGCCCTTAAAATGCTGGTACTAGGCCCGAGTAGCCTGCTTAAGACCATATAAAGCTTTGTTAAGGCGACATACATAATGAGGGTGAACTGGATCAATAAAACCGTGCTTATAATAAACAGTCTCCTTAAGGTGGCTATCCAAAAAAGTCTTTCTTGACATTTAGTTGATGAATAGGCCAAGAACGGAAGAATGCTAGACTAAGTACACTCCGAACTGTAGTAGGATTAACAACAGTAATGAAAGTTTCACAATAGTCAATACCCAGCTGCTAAGTAAAGCTGCGAACTACCTAGTGCGCTTTGTAGCATTTCAAAGACCCATATAAACGAAACTTATGTCTGAAAATCCATTTTCCACTGACAACATTGGTATCCAGGAGGAGTGGAACAATATCCCAGGTCCTATTTGTAATAAAAGCATTATATTCATCAAGCATAGCATTATACCAGTTAAAATCCTTAAGGGTAGAACCATAAGTCCTGGGAATGGGAGATGGAGAGGAAGATGTTTTTGTATGAAGAGAAAATGTTGACTTGGGCTTATGAATGCCATGTTTACTCTTTGTCATCATGGGATGTTGAGAAGTGGAAATAGATTGAGGAATTGTGATTGTAGAGGAAGAGGGAGGTAGAGTGATGGGTGGAGTGAAGGGTGAGTGAGTTATGTTTAGATTAGGAGAGGTAGATGGGGAAGGATTAGTAATGGTGGCATGGGGCATTTCAGGGTGTGTCATGGTGGTTATAGGTGTGGGACTCAAGGAAGGGAGGTTTGGTACGTTAAAGTATGGAAGGAAGAGGGGATAAATTTTCATGTAGGTAGGAGTTTTGTGAAAGGGATTTTCATATGGGGTTGTGATGTGTAAGGTTTTTGTGTGAAGGAGATTTAAAAGATGGCATGCTATGTTAAGTGCTTCCATCCAATATTGTGGTGGCATATGAGTTTGGAAAAGGAGCGTTCTAACAGTATTGTTGATGGTGTGGATCATACCCTCAGCCTTTCCATTTTTTGTGAGTTGTGGAGGTAAGAAAAGCGAAATATAATGCCATGTGTTTCAAAAAATTGTAAGAATGGTTTATTAGCAAATTCGTTGTCATTATCATATTGTAAGCCCTTTATTTCACAATCAAATTAAGTACAAACATAAGCACAGAAATTAAGAAATTTATAGTAAACTTCTAATTTGGCACAAAAAGGAAATATCCATAAATAATGACTGAAATCGTCTAAGAGTAATAAGTAATACTCAAACCCATAGATACTAGTTATAGAAGAGGTCTATAGTTCTAAATGTACTATTTCAAAGGAACTAGAAGTACGAGTAAGAGAAGAGAAAAAGGGAAGCTTAACATGTTTTCCTAACTAATAAGTATAAGAAATTGGAGAAGATTTCTCCTCATTATAAGTTATAAATTTGCTTTTTAATAAGATAACTGAAAACAAAATTTCCTAGATGCCCAAATCTATAATGCCATAACTAAGAAGAGGATGTTGCAGAAGACATGAAAGCAATAGGATCAAATAAGGAGGGTGATGCCACTGGTAATCTAATTAAGTACAGATCTTCGAAGCTGTTGCCTCTGAAAATCTCGATCTGGGTCTGTAAATCCTTCATAGAAAAACCAAACAGATTAAATTTTATAGAGCAATGATTATCATTGGTGAATTTACGTACGGAAATGAGATTTTTGACAATGTGAGGAGTGACTAAGACATTTTTTAGAGTAAGAGGGGAAGGGGAATAAGGAAGAATGGTAGACCCAATATGTGTAACAGGGATGGAGGATCTACTAACAACATCTACATGCTTAGGTGAAATAATACTCGAATTAAAAACATAAAGAGATTACCTAGGTGGGCAGCCATATGTATGGAAGCCCCAGAATCCATGTACCATTGACCATCAGAGGGAGGTTAGAGGCTCATTATATCAAAAGCATTCACTAGAGCCTACAGAGAGACAGGTTGACTGGTGGGCTAACTTTGTAGGGCTCATTGTGGCTGACTGTGGGCTGTTGAGATTCCTAGGCTAACTATAATGACTTGTAGGTGGGACAAACCCATATCTTGGATAGCCAATAGACCACATGCTTGTTGGGTCATATGTAGGACCCATTTTTGGAGCCCAACTATCCGAAATATCAAAAGACGCGAACGTATTTTTCCTATAAGGTTAATTCCATAGGATCTCTCTAGCCAAAACTAGTTCCGAAGGTAGAATCACAAATTGGCTTCTTTAGAACAATTTTATTTCCAGGTCTATAGTTTATTTTGAAACAATAATCGTCTCATTCGGAGCTCTACAGGTCAAGATATGATTAAAATACCGAAGTATGTTTGGTAAAACAATCAATTCATGCTCTTTCGGTCGGTTCCCTCACTTTCTCTCTATCAATATTTTTCGAATCAAACCCAATGGATACCAAAATTTTATGGAGAGGTAGAGAAATATTTTAGGAATCTATTAGTTCAATAATCACTTCATTTGGAGATCGGGTGATGAAGTTATGGCCAAAAGTCAAACTTGATTATGTCCTCAATCATATTATACCTATCTTGGGACAATTAGTATAACTTTCACTAGAGATATTGGATTTTCATTGTTTTAAGATAGTTTTGAAGAGGAATTCGAGATCTACGACTTTCGTGTATACCTTTAAGATGGATTTCGCCATCTAAAGGGTCAAAATAAGACAAATTTGTCTCAGACGAAGTAATTAGGTATGAAATGGATCAGACGAATCAGTCTAAGACGATCCAGACTAAGACGATCCAGACTAAGACAATCCAGACTAAGATGATTTAGACTAAGATGATTCTGATTAAGATGATTCAGATTAAGGAGATTCAGACTAAGACAATTCCGACTAAGATGATTCCGACTAACAAGATTCCGACTAAGACGATTCAGACTAAGATGATCCAGACTATACAATCGAACATACCAAGCTCCCTTCAACCACTCTAACGTCACTTTCAGTAATTATCTTCCCAATTTCAATTATTCTAATGTAATTTCCCTCCTTAAACATTCAATTACCAAATTGATTTCATTAAACTCCTAAATCTCAACTCCATTGATTCATCATATACAACAAATTCTCATCTTTCACTATAGTTGTCCTATATGCATCCTGAATAGCATTACAAAATTATAATGATCGTATATCCTAATCCTAACTTCGAAAAATTTCATACTTTATATCATTGGAAAGCTAGAAAGATAACCTACCACTTTCATGAAGACAACTTTGGCTAATTCTACCTAAATCAATACAAATTTTCCCTTGAGTTCAGAACACAATTTCTACACCTATCAAAGCTTGCAAAATGCCATACCTCTTCATATCAATTCAACTACTAAGTACTTTTGTTAAATTTTTGAATCTCACCTCAAATGATTAATCCCATACAATTTTTCCAATCTCTAACATGCTATTTTAAAATAAACAACAATTTTGCAATCTTAACGAAGAAGAATATGCACATACCCATTCCACTTCCATAACCATCATACTCAACCTATAAAATAACATCATCATACATAAAAGCAAATTCTCAAATTCTCATTCTCATTACTAAGAAAAGTAAATATTTTAACAAGCTTTAATACATATCAACATACACATTACTAACTTCAAAAAAAATGCCAAGGATGCTTATGTTTGATATGCCTATAAAGTTATCCAAAATGTTCACTAACTTAGTATAAAAGTCTTTAACGATCTTGAAGTTTCCGATGCCTTGCAAGGATTGCTAACTGTCTCGTTCTGCACCTGAGAAGTGGAAAAAGGATGGGTTGAGCTACTCAGCTCAGTGGCTAATGCATTTATAACCATCGGCAATCGACCACAATTCAAGCATATGCACATATATAGTTAGAAATTCAAGCATTAATCAATTTAGCTCAAAACTCATAACACAATACATAAATTTTAGCCATTAAACACAACACTCAAATGTATCATACTTGACAATTCAAAGATGTAATGCACAAACAAATGCTCGAGAGTTCCGTGGAACGAAACGGAGAAACCGAAGTTTACGCCGTAAACAAAATGAGTGCGATTTCTCAGAATCTCGTGGCCTCAAGTGGGTAGCCGGAAGAAGGTTATAGGTTATCGTGCACGTGACTAACAAAACGGTTTCCTATCTTGCCCAATCACAAACAAATTTTATGCTCAATACAGTCAATCACCAATCCATAATCTCATGCTTCTTTTACTTTTTCTTCTTTCCTTTTATACAAATATCATAACCTTTTTCAAGGCATAATATAATCATAATTCATCGTGCATTTTCAAAAATTCACAACGATTTCAATTTCAGGCAAATCAAATACAAGCAAATCAACATACACACTCATAGGCAAGAATTTGCCCAATTACATAATAACTATGAATACATTACGCACCTAAATTCTTTGCAAAAATCTAACTCAAGGTTGTCTTTCCTCTTGCTCTTGGGTAGGATTCTCTTGGTTTCCTAAAACAACCAAGGTTCCATTCAAAGCAACATTCTAATAAAATTTATAAACTTCAATAATCACAAAATAATGCAATAAACACAAATTAAGCTCAAACCTAACCTACCTATAGTCCATCTAGGTTAGAAAACCCAAGACCTAGTTTAGAAACCATAGGAATCAAATGGGTTCCTCCTTCCTCTTCTTCCAACACTACACCCACTCTCTCTCTCTAATCCCTTCATTCTCAACACAACCCATTTCTTTAATAAAGCAAGAAGAAAAGATGATTAGCTTGATTTCTCTTCTTCCCACGTTTTCTTCTTCTTCTTTAACTTCTTTCTTTCTCTTCTCTTCTACGACTCTCTCTTCTCTTCTTCTAAATTTTAAAACAACTTTTTATCTTTGGTCTCCCATTTATGCCCTCATCATTTAATACAATATCCATTTACCCCTTCTTTTGTCTTTATCTACTAACTCCTTAAGCTAACTAAATTCTAACATTCCCATATTAATTCTAACTTAATTCTAATCTTTCCATCTAATTCTAATCTCTATTCATGCTTACAAAATTTAATTGCCCAATTCTAAGATAAATAAATAAACAAACAAATCGTAATTAAATAATTAAACAAATAAATTGATAATAAATGAAAAAAAAATTTCGGGGTCCAAAAAAAGAATTTCGTCTTCGAAATTCTTACCTGAGTCCACGAAGAGATGTGGATATTTCTCCTCCATTGCTTCCAAAGGCTCCCATGTTGCCTCTTCCGTCGAATGGTTCTTCCATATGACTTTAACCAACTTCACAACCTTGTTTCTCAAAATCTTTTCCTTCGAATCTAAGATCTCCACTGGTTGCTCCTCATCCGTCAAATCCTCCTGTAATTGGACCTCGGATGGTTGAACTATGTGTGAAGGATCTGATCGTTACTTCTTTAACATCGATACATGGAAGACATTATGAATCTTAGACAATTCCGATGGCAAGGCTAACTTATAGGTTAAAGGCCCAATCTTCTCAATGATCTCATAAGGGCCTATGTATCTCGGACTAAGCTTGCCCTTGTTTCCAAACCTCAATTTCCATGGAGAAGCTTTAAGAAACACTTTGTCTCTAACTTCAAATTCCATCTCCCTTCTATGTGCATCCGTATAACTTTTCATCCTATCTGGAGCTGCTTTAAGTCTCTCTTTCACCAATTTAATATTATCAACCGTGACTTGCACCAATTCAAGCCCTAAAAGTCTCCTTTCACCTTCCTCATCTCAACAAATAGGAGTTTTACACCTTCTACCGTACAAAGCTTCATAAGGTGCTATTTGGATTCTCGAGTGATAGGAATTATTATAGGCGAATTCAATTAACGGCAGATGATCATCCCATGAGCCTTTGAAATCCATAACACAAGCTCTCAACATTGCCTCCAAAGTCTGGATTGTTCTCTCCGATTGTCCATCAGTCTGTGGATGGAAAGCTGTACTAAAGTGCAACTTAGTTCCCAAAGCCTCCTGTAAGCTTTCCCAAAATCTGGAGGTGAACCTGGGATCTCTTTCCGAGACTATAGAACTCGGAATCCCGTAAGCCTGATTATCTCATCCATATATTTCTTGGCCAAAACATTTAAGGAATCCATTTGTTTAACTGGTAAGAAATGTGCTGACTTAGTTAGCCTATCAACAATAACCCATATTGCATTATGCTTCCTGCTAGTTCTTGGCCATCCCATCAAGAAATCCATCGTAATCTTCTCCCATTTCCATTCAGGAATTGACAAAGTTTTGAGCTTACCGATAGGTGCTTGATATTTTTCTTTAACTTGCTGACACATTAAGCATCTTTTAACATACTCTGCAACATCTTTCTTCATTCTTATCCACCAAAAGTGTTCTTTTAAATCTTTATACATTCTCATACTTCCTGGGTGCATTGCATAAGGCGTATTGTGTGCCTCATCAAGAATCTCGTCTTTCAACTCTTGTATATCAGGAATACATAGTCTGTTACCTACCACCATCAATCCATCTTCCTTTACCTCTATTTCAGAAAGTTTATCATTTTTAATCTCTTATCTAAGCTTGCTCAAATACTCATCTTGCTTCTATAGTTCCTTAATCTTCTTATTCCATACTGGCCTTACTCTAAAATTAACTAATATACAACCAGATTCAACTTGTCTCAATGTCACCCTGAGTTTGGCTAATTCCTTTAACAAAGGAAGATACATTGTCTCCATATGTGCCATAGTTGATTTTCTACTCAGTACATCTACTACTACATTAGCTTTCCCTGGATGATATTCTATCATCAAGTCATAATCCTTTAGTAGCTCTAACCATCTTCTCTGTCTCAATTCAACTCTTTCTAGCTCATTAGATACTTAAGACTCTTGTGGTCTGTAAACACCATGGTAATGACTTTATATAAATAGTGTCTCCATATTTTCAACAAAAAGATTATAGCAGCTAACTCCAAGTCATGTGTAGGATAATTCATCTCATAAGGTTTCAATTGCCTAGAAGCATAGGTAATCACTTTATCTCCTTGCATGAACACACATCCTAATCCCTTCCTCGAGGCATCACTATACACTATGTATCCATCACTATTGGAAGGCAAAGTCAAAATTGGTGTAGTTGTGAGCCTACTCTTCAATTCCTCAAAACTATTCTGGCACTCCTTTGTCCACACAAACTTTTGATTCTTCCTTGTCAATTTGAAAAGTGAAGCTGCTATCATAGAAAATCCCTCTATAAACCTTCTATAATACCCGGCTAAGCCCAAGAAACTTCTCACTTCAGCTACAATTTTAGGTAATTCCCATTTCACAACCGCTTCTATCTTCCTCGGATCCAGATGTACTCCTTGCTCTGAAATCACGTGTCAAAGAAATTCCACTTTCTTTATCCAAAATTCACATTTGTCAAATTTGGCATATAACTCTTCCTTCCTCAATATCTTCAAGGCAATCCTCAAATGTTCCTCATACTCCTTGTCACTCTTGGAATAAACCAATATGTCATCAATGAAGACTATGACAAATTGGTCTAAGAAAGGCTTGAAGACTCTATTCATTAAGTCCATAAAGCTGCAGGGGCATTCGTTAATCCAAAGGGCATAACTAAGAACTCAAAGTGCCCATACCGTGTTCTAAAAGCAGTTTTTGACACATCAGACTCCTTTATCCTTAACTAGTGATAACCTGATCTCAAATCTATCTTAGAAAAGACCCTTGCCCCTTGCAATTGGTCAAACAAATCATCTATCTGTGGAAGCAGATATCTATTCTTGATAGTGACATGATTGAGCTTCCGGTAGTCTACACACATTCTTAACGATCTGCCTTTCTTCTTCACAAAAAGGACCGGAGCTCCCCAAGGCGAAGAGCTAGGCCTAATGTACCCCTTCTCCAACAAATCTTCTAATTGCTCTTTAAGCTCCTTCAATTCTGCTGGAGCCATTCTATAAGGCGAAATCACTATTCGTGTAGTACCCGGAAGAAGCTCAATGAGAAACTCAATTTCCCTAGGAGGTGGTAGCCCTGGTAATTCCTCAGGAAAGACATCCGGGAATTCCATGACTACAGGAATATCTTCTAACTTTCCTCTATCTACCTTCGTGTCTACCACATAGGCCAGAAATGCTTCACACCCTTTCCTTATCATCTTCTCTACTATCAGAGCTGAAACAATTTTAGGCGGGCTTGCTTTCCTGTCCCCCATAAACACTACCATTCTATCTTCATCCAATTCGAACTCCATTGTCTTTTGTTTTCAATCCAGATGGCCGTTATACTTTTCTAACGTATCCATGCCTAGTATCACATCTAATCCCCCCATCTTCAATGGCATTAGATCCACCACTTAGTGTTCCCCACCAATATGTACTTCACAATCTCTATAGACTTGACTAATAATAATATACTGGCCGATTAGAGTACTAACCATCAAAGGTGTATCCAATGGGCTTAATTCTTTAGCATGCACAATTCTACTTGATGAAACAAACGAATGGGTAAAACCTGGATAATATTATCATCAAATAATATAACCGTACCAGTCAAAACTTCTGGAGTGATTTCTACATCCTTTCGTGTCATTGCAAATACTCTAGCTGGTGCTTGCCCCTCGGTCTTCTTAGAAGGTTCACCTTCTTGGTCACATTAGAACTGCCCACTTCATTTGTTGTCTTCTGTCCCCAGTCTCAACCCTTCTTGAAGCTTGCATATGAGTTTTCTCCTGTTTTGCATACTAAGGGCACTCTCTAGCTATGTGCCCTTTTTCCCTACAGTTGAAGTAAGCTCCTGTCAATCGGTAGCACTCCCTTCTATGGAGTTTCCCGTAGTGATCACATTTGGGGATGGACGACTTATCTCCTCCTCCCCTTTTGCTGCCTCCAGCTGTTGAGGCCTATTGAGAAATGATTCTCAACTGTATAGATCTACTTACATCGCTGCTCTTCTCCTCAGACTGCATAAGGAAAGTCCTGGCACTCCTTTCTAGCATAGGAGTACCACCTCCCCTCCTGAACTGTTCTCTTCCCTTTCTCTTTCTATTCACTGTACTCTTGATATTCTCCACATTCTCGACCCTTAGCGCTGCTTCAACCAGCTGGTGGAAATCACAAAAGTTTTGCGCCACTACTTTTTCTCTGATGGCCAAATGCAATCTCGATTGAAATATACGGCACTTCATCACCTCACTCATCATCATCTCAGTTGCATATCTGGATAGCTGCGTAAACCAACGCTTATAATCACTCACTATCATTTCCCTCTGCATAAGACTCAGAAATTCCCTCTATTTTTTTTGGATATACACTTCAGACAAATACTTCTTCTTATACACTTCTAAGAAATCTTTCCATGCGAGCACTGATGGTTTCAATTGACTCCCCGGCACACTTTCCCACCAATGCAGAGCATCTCCCTGTAGCAAGCTTGTAGCGTACACAACTTTCTCATCATCCTCACAATCCATCTGATCCAGTATCCTCTTGGTCTTTCTCAACCAAGTCTCGGCTTCTTCTGGATCTGTTGTCCCATAGAAATCTACTACTCCATACTTCCTCAACTTGTCAAATTGCTTCCCCTTCTTAATTGGGGTCGGAGCAGAAGTATGTGGCATCTGGCCCATGGCCTGGACAAAAGCCTGAGCAAATTCCTGAAACATCCTCGGATCCAATAGCGTAAGCACTTGCTCCTACGGACGAGGAGACTCCCTCGTTTATGATCGAACGGGCTCACTACCTTACCCTACAGAAGCCTCAGCATTTCCTGGGGATACAAACTCATTAGTACTCTCCTATGTTGGCGGAGAGTCAGGTGCAATTGATCCTTGCAAAACTCATCGTGTCCTTTTACTAGGTGGCATTTTACTCCTTCAATTAAACCACTAACGATTAGCTTACATTCCATTTTAATCCTATTTCCTACATATATGTATGATATGCATGTCACTTAATGCAATCAATCAATTTACAATGCAAATAATTTATCACACAGCATAACAATTCATACCACTATGCATTCTAAGCCTAGGAAAAACCTAGGCTCTGATATCACAAGATGTTAGACCCCGTTTTCGGAGCCCAACTATCTGGAATATCAAAAGACGCGAATGTATTTTTCCTATAAGGTTAATTCCATAGGGTCTCTCTAGCCAAAACTAGTTCTGACAACGGAATAGCAAATTAACTTCTTCAGAATAATTGTAGTTCCAGGTCTCTAGTTTATTTTGAAACAATAATCGTCTCATTCGAAGCTCTACAAGTCAAGATATGATTAAAATACCAAAGTATGTTTGGTAAAACTATCAATTCATGCTCTTTCCGTCGTTTGCCTCACTTTCTCTCCATCAATATTTTTCGAATCAACCCTAATGGATATCAAAATTTTATGTAGAGGTAGAGAAATATGTTAGGAATCTATTAGTCCAATAATCACTTCATTTGGAGATCAGGTGATAAAGTTATGGCCAAAAGTCAAACCTGATTATGTCCTCAATCATATTGTAACTATCTTGGGAAAATTAGTATAACTTTCACTAGAGATATTGGATTTTCATTGTTTTAAGATGGTTTCTAAGAGGGATTCGATATCTACAACTTTCATGTAGATCTTAAAGAGAGATTTCACCATTTAGAGGGTTAAAATAAGACAAATTTGTCTCAAACGAAGTAATTAGGTCTGAAATGGATCAGACGAATCAGTCTAAGACGATCCAGATTAAGATGATCCAGACTAAGATGATCCAGACTAAGACAATCTAGACTAAGACGATTTACACTAAGATGATTCCAACTAAGACAATTCAGACTAAGATGATCCAGACTAAGACGATTCCGACTAAGATGATCCAGACTAAGACGATTCCGATTAAGACGATTCAGACTAAGACGATCCAGACTATACAATCGAACATACCAAGCTCCCTCCAAGCATCTCCACTAATTCCTACATCCACTCTAACATCAATTTTAGTAATAATCTTCCCAATTTCACTTCTTCTAATGTAATGTCCCTCCTTAAACATTCAATTACCAAATTGATTTCATTAA
>JAOQMS010000002.1:9928883-9957032 GCA_027563885.1 Erythroxylum longipes | reverse complement strand
CATCGCTTATCTTTCTTCGTTGTAGTCTGAAGTTGTCCATCCATCCAGGTTAGTCGTCCAACTAATATTTACCATATGTATTGTTTTAATGTATGATTATGATACCTTTGGATTTTGTGTAAATGCAAAATAGGTATTCATTTTGTGTTGTTATTTAGAATATTCTTATAATCATTGATGAGTTTTTATGTTTTTATTTAATAGTCTAAGTATATACCGTATGTGAAATTAGTTTGAGTTACTTGTCATAACTTCGAACGACTGAAGCTTAATATTAATTTTAGGTTGAATATGCCACCAAAGAGAAGGCAGGATATGATGCAACGAAGATTTAGACCACGATTCGGAGGTGCTTACTGTATAGGTGTGACGGTGTGACATTCGACAACATCCGTTGTAAAGTCATCCGCCGCTTCCAAATTAATAGTGTACTTTTGGTCATTTTATTACAATTACGAAAACTTATTATATACAATTTTTATTATCAATTAAGATATTTTCAACTTTATATCATCAATCAAATTTATGTTTTAAAAATTAAATTTATACTATTACATTAATAGCTATTTAAATTATGCATCAATTATAACATCATGAAACAAAATTTATTGATGGTATTGACAGTACATTATAAAAAAAGTTCTCTGATTATTTTACCGACAGAAATCTAAGATCTGTTAGTAAAAATACCGACAGAATGATATATACCGTAGGTAAAAGTACTGACGAAAAATAACATTCCGTTGGTAAATTTACCAATAGAAAAATGTAAGCCGTTGGTAAATTTACCAACAGAAAAATGTAAACCGTTGGTAAATTTACCAACGGTATACATTTACCAACGGTATACATTTTTCTGTTGATAAATTTACCAACGGAGCATTATTTTCTGTTAATATTTATTAGTTACGACCGTTTCTACGACGCTTATGTCTGTCAGTAAAATCAGTTGCTAATATTATATACCAAAAAAAATTGAATGTTTTCATCGGTAATTTCCGTCGCAAATCTACGTTTGTCTCATAGTGGAAAAGAACAGTCCAGTCGATCCACTCGCTCGGTAGTGTCTAATGAATCTGAGAGTCATTTAGGTTCCAAGGAAAGATCCTTAAGTCATGCATTCTCAGCCATAGTCAATGAAAGCACCAATGTAATGATTATCTTACAAAAAATTAAAGACCAGTGAGGAGAGTTCTGATAGTAGCATCCAATCTTTCATAAAAGCTTGTACGAAGTCACAACTACACAAGTCAGATGATTACAGAGTCAATAAAGGAAAATAAGAAAGAAAAGATAAACACTCGTAGAAAGAAATAAAAATAACATCTGCTGTTTATTAAAGATGTTTGGTAAAATTAGTTGTTTATATATAAAATGATTTATAAGAGCATGACTTTAAAAAAATATATAAGGACATGAGTATTATATCTTAGTATTTTTTTGAATATTGTCATAAGAATTTAGAATTTAGATATTAACTTTACAAAAAACTAAGTTTATAAATCTAATCGAAAACATAAAACATATAATAATAATAAATTGATCAATTTTAAATTTAATTTAATATTTTTATATAATTTATAAATTAATTAAACAATTTTAATAAATTAATCAATTAAAATAAGTTGTTGAAATCAAAATAAATTATTCCACATATGTAATATATTGTATAATTTATTTGCATTTCACAAGCATTCTCTATAAAAAAAATTTATCATAAATATACAAGATGTTTAATATTGCATTAACATGCATGCGTGCTAAAATAATAATAATAATAATAATAAAATTAATCAATTTTTAATTTAATTTAATATTTTTTTATAAATTATAAATTAATTAAACAATTTTAATAAAATTAATAAATTTTTAAAATTTAAATTTTTTATCTTAAAGATTTTATTTTAAAAATTAAAATTAAAATAATAAAAAATGGAAAAAGTAACGCCTGTGACACAAACCAAATATTTTGTTTTTTATCCTTTTAATTTTATTTTTATAAAATTAGTAGTAGCATAATTTAATTTAATTTAATTTTTTATTAAACTAATATTAGTATAATTAAAATTAAAATGATAAAAAATAAAAAACAAAAAAGACTCACGGGCGTGACAGTTATGGTTAAGTAACTAGGTTTTATTAACTGGACGTAATTAGATAGAATAAGATTAGATAGAGGATCCCATCTCGACTATAGACACGCTTATGAACTATTAATACCCAACATTGAGACATAGAAATTAGCCTTTCTATATTACTCTAACCACAGTAATAAATATTTGATAATCGGTCTTCTATTTCATTATTATGCGACTAAGATTTAACAGCGATAATTAAAAGCTTGCATCTTAGACATGTATGTATCTAAATCCATACTCCCACGTAGAGAGAACAAAAGGATTAAGTCCCATGTTATGTTTTGGTTAGAAAAATGACAGTGAATCACTAATTTGTTTTAAGAGCTTAGTTCTTTCTACATCTTCTAACTAAATAGTTCATTTTTTAGTATTTACATTTTGATTATTTTACTAGGAGTTTGTTAAGACTTTGAAGGTAATTTATATTTTCAGAACATTGAATTTCCGACACTAGGTATGTGTATACTAATTCAGCTTTCCTGTTTTTGGTACAAGATAAAGTTCTATCCCTGGTTTGTTTTCATTAGTTACTAGTAGATTTTACTTCTTAAAGTAGTATAAAAAATATCTTAATTTCGTTTCCTCGTGATTCTGTCTTGTGTTCTGATTTGTTGTTGAACATGACAACTGATATGGTGTTGGGTTTATTGAGCGAGAGGATTATCTTTCTGAAGACAAACTCAAGATTAAGTCTTTGTCAATGCGGAAACTTAAGGACGTCCACTTATGGAATTTAGTAAGCTAAACGAGTGGGGCAAAGTAAATGTTCTTACGTCAACTTGTGGGAATTTAGTAGGCTAAACAAGTGGGGCAAAGCAAAATGTTCTTTCTGTTGCACTTGCTTTCAGCGTCAGAAAGTATAGAAGCCACTAACTTGTATATTCACATCAGAGAGAAAATATAGAAAACTCAAAGATGGTAGTCGTAGTGACAATGCCACCATTATGATTAATACATCACTCTTTTATTTCAGTAGCTATAAACTTAAATCAGTACTAGACCTACACAATGATATTGACATAGAATTCTACTTCAGTTACAGACAAAAATATGCTGCCACAAACTATGGACTGATTCACTAGTGAGTGGTAATTGCTTTTGTGGCTAAAGCAACAAGGAAGTCCCTATAATCACCGGATGGAATTCTTTCACATATTGCATCTCTGAGGTTTGTCCCATATTTCTTCTGCAGAACCCCTTGAATTTCATTCATGTCAACTTCAGCTCTGCTCATGATCATGCGTGACAAGTCACCAGTATCAGCAGCTTGGATGCTTACCTGCAATGCCTGAAACAATTTGTTGAAGAAAAGTTTAGGTTGCATCTCAAAAGATCAACAATTTGTAAGTTGCAATTTGGATTGAGGTGGTCATGACATTGACAACTTCAGTTTCAATTTTTTTGATGCAAATTAATCAAAGTGTGGCCTATATCTATCAATTATGCTGCAGTACAGTTATTTTTAATCTTGTCGTGGTCCTAGCATTAGAATAAGTCTAGGACCATCTTTTGATTCCTCTCGTGTCATGAGGCATGGCTGTTTTACGGTAAAAGTTTTACCCATTCTTATCAAAATAGATGTACCCGCAGCTATATTTAGTTACCTTTGCATAATAGCTGGTTGGATTGCACATGCATTTTATGACAGTTCTAAGCGTGGTTTCAAATTCTTTGGAGTTCCCAATCTTGAGGGACTGCAAAACGGAGGACAAAGGAAAAAGAAAAACATATTTCAAAAAGAATTGCATCAATCTTATTACAGAATACTTATGAGGTTGTGCACGTATCTTAAAATACCTTTGTATACTCGTGTCCATAGATATGTTTGTAGCTGCAAAATGTCAGCTTCATCAGCGGAATGCTCCTTTTACTTAGAATTTCAAGCACAACAGATTCATCAATGGCCCTGGACCCACCTTCCCCTGCTTCATATAACCTCATGGCATCACATTTAGCAATGTGTTTGCTAACATCTACTTGGTTAGCCTTGTGGGATGTGCTTAGTGCCACAAGAATCTGCAAACCAACCGATATTTTCCATACTCAATTAACAGATTAGTCAAAACACAAAAATGGCAAAACATGCTCTTGAATCGAAATATATCGTTTGAATGCATAAGGTCATGCTATGGAAAATGACTACCGTACCTTCTGGTATGGATGTGGTGGCTCTAGGTCAATGATATCCTGGTCCAGTTGCCTTCTAAATCTTACTTGATATGCTTGTTTCATGAGCATGATATGACTTGATTTTCTTCCCACAAAAATCTCAACCAGAGCTTTGTAATTAGTATCACCTAGTTTAATGGCCTCCCTTGCAAAAGTAGCATCACGTTCATGTGAATCTAGCATCCACACTGACAAAGCTGTGCATAACTTTTGTGCGTCGAGGACATCATTTCTTTGGTTTCCAAGTAACTGAATCCTTTGAAGAAGATCAACCATATTTTCTCCATACATCACCTTATAAGTCTCTTGGATTTGCTTTCTTTCAAGCTTGGACAGGCCAGCCAGCGACAGAGCCAACTGGGATAAGTTTAACATTCCCCATGAATCATGAATCTCTTTGCAGATGTTGCAGATTCTATTCGCCATTGGAGAAGCACAGACCTGTAATTTCCGAGGAGTTTCAGATGGCATTTGACTTATTATAAGAAAGTAGACAAAAACTTGAGGCCAAGGAAGGTATGTGGATTGCATGTGGGCATGCTTAGCTTGGACTTGAGTTGATGTGGAGGAATGAAAAAGCGGAAAGGAAAGGAGCCTTCCAAGTGGTCTTCCATTGAAAGTGAAGTGCAAGAGGTGGTACATTTTGGTCGAGTTTTGTTCTGTAGCCAACACTCGATGGATTTCCTACTAGACAATGAGTGTGAAGTGGTCTCTTTCTAACAACCTTTTTGGAATGCGTTCATCCCTAGCACCCACAGGTTTTCCCTTACTACCTTTTCCTGTTATCCAAACAGCACTTTATGAAAATTTTGCATCCGTTGATCAAATGGGCATCATTTTCTTTTTCATCACAGTTGCATTTGTGACTCAGAATCGAGCTTTTCATTGCGTAGGCCCAGTACAGCAGATTCGGCTGAATTCGATCTGTATTTTTCACCTAGCCTAAGCTAGCCCACTTAATGAATATAAGTTGTATCTTATTTTTATATGAACATGTACGAGCACAGCAGGTTTTGAATACCAACTTACGTTTACGTTCAATCCGAAAAAATGAGACATACCTAAATGAACAACATTAGCAAACATAAATTTATCATTTTCACGGATTGCCATTTCTCACCAATTTTTAGCTGTGTAAGGTTTTTCATTGCAAAATATATGTTTCTATACTAGATTCAAGGTGGGTTTCTTTCGATTTTTAACGGGTCTAATTAATCTGTAACCAACTACTTATCATGTTTTAATTTTAAAAAAATCGACTTCTCCGAGATTTTGGCTTATAACAGCCTTGAGTCTAATTGTATCTTTTTTTTCTATATGATTACTGATAGTTATTATAGGACTTTAATAATATAGCTAAGATCAACATGAACTTATATTAACAAAGAAAACGGGGAAAAATATATGTTTTGTTATTCATTGCTCAATGAATAAGATCCTGAATTGCTTAAACTAGCTCTTGAAACTTTTGATCAATCTTTATGAAAATTATGTTATCTTTATATCGTTAACGTCTTTCTGCACTTTTCTTATGTGTGAGCCACTTAATGAATTAGAAAAATTGAATGTCTACAAACTTACTTAAGCAGATTGTAAGAGACCTTAACAACTATTTTATAGTAACTTTATTGGACTTTCTCATCATATACCCAACACATAATCGGCTCACACTAATTAGAGCTCATTTTCCTTACTGGACTTCAATCTATTTAGCTAGATCCTTTATTACGCTTCTTTATTATGTTTAATTCAAATCAAATTTGGTTTTCTTAACCTTAATTTTATAAAAGCCCATAATTAATAATATCACTAGCGTTCTTCCTCTTAAACAAAAATTAATGACAATAGTTGTAACAACAATAAAAACAGTAAAAGTGGGTAAGCAAAATCAATGTATAGGTTAACCAATTTAAAACATTTGATCCAAAGATAATGAAAGTCCATCATTCGGTCCATAAGGCTTTCGATATCGAAAAATATCAAATGCATGTATCATATGTAACATAGATTTAATACAATCATGCATATCTCATACCTCACTAACATGAATGAGAAAATGAAGTGTGGCAAACTAAGATGATACTTGTACAATGTAAAATGTATCATCTATCCATTTGTTGGTTTTAATTTCTTTGAACTTTATGTTAAACTGCATAAGAGAAATTTGTTTTCTGTTTCTAAATGCAAAGTCGCATTAGAGAAAGCCTTTATGGGATTAAATAGTTGTATACCCATATGTCTTATCAAACGTACAGATTTATATTTGTATCTATATGTGTCATACAAATATAGGCTCAAGGTCAATATATATATATATGCCCAGTGACCTTTAAAATGCTTAAGATCGATATAGATTTTAAGAATTTCACCCGTATTATGACAATGTGCAATAAACCGTAAGACTAAGAACAAAATGATGATCATCAATATGTACAAAAATATACTCATAATACATGAAATCTATATAAATGTATCAAGGGCAAATATAATGATCTCTAACTAAGAGTGTCTAAGAGCGTCAATAAACTTGTACTATACATATGTCTCTTAAAAATAACTAGGCGAAATCTTTTAGTTGAAGGATCAGCAAGCATGCACTCAATCGTCAAATCCTCCACCTTAATGTCACTTTCTGTATTAATTCCTTTATGGTCAAATATTTGACTTCTAAATGCTTAGACCCCGTGATGTTTTTATTATTGTTATTGAACAACTAATAGTGTCTAAGGACTTCAGTAAACTCATACTATACACATGTCTTTTAAAAATAACGTGAAGTCCTTTAGTTAAAAGATCAAGATACATGTACTCAATTGTCAAACACTCCACCTTAATGTCACCTTTATGTATTAATTCCTTTATGGTTAGATATTTAACTTGTAAATGCTTAAACCTTGTAATGTTCTTATTGTTGTTATTATACTATAACTGAATGGGTCTAACCACTAAGCTAACCACAAACAACTCAGAAATCAAGTTCCTAAGCCAAACTGCATGTGAAGCAACCTTGTAATATGCCACAAACTCTACATACATAATCAAGGAAGTTACCAATGTCTACAACTGATAGGTTTATAGTTATGAGGTAAATCCATAAGCTCTCATACCTTTTTATACTTCATGGATTGCATCTCATCCCTTATTGCATCCCACCACAAATCTACATGAGGTTCAGAAACAACTTCTGTAAAAGTCACTAGATCTACTACATGTCCAATATCATAGTCTTGTTCACCTAAATAGACTATGTAATCAGATGATATAGGAGGTCTTATCATTTTAGTGGATCTTCTTAATTAAACTAATTTAGCATGCTCTTATGCCTCAGGAAACTCTAGCTTGTACAAGTATAGGTTCTTGTCCCTGTACTAGTATGGTACTAAGACCTTGACCCATTAGTTCTGACTGTATGATTGATGGATATGAAATAATTATAATATACATCCTTCTATCTTCTTAAGAATAAGAATGACCTCCCTCATCATAGACATTATGCTCTAGAAACTTAGCTATTTGTTATTCTACTATTATAAATTCTTCATCTCTATAGTAAAATTTGTATCTCTAAGAGTGGTCAGGATATCTAACAACATAATAATGAGTGAAACAAGAATACAACTTATCTTTATAAGGATTATACAAATATTCCTCAATAGGGCAGTCTCATATGTGAATATGAGTAAGGCTAGGCTTCCACCCCTTCAAGATTTCAAAAGGCATCTTTGAAACTAATTTGCATTGGCCTCTATTAAGTATATATAAGGTAGTCTTTATGGCTTCACCTTACAGGTAATTAGGTAAATTAATCCTACTTTGCATTAAACTCATTATATCCTTTAAAGTGCGATTATGCCTTTTGGCCACACTGTTTTGCTCAAGACTACCTAATATAATGAACTAAGTCATTATTCCACATGATTCTACATATTTGACAAATAGACCTTTTTCTTGTCCTGAAATGCCATGTTTACCATAATATTCACCTCCACGGTCAGATTTGACAATCTTAATTGAGCTTCCTGATTGGTTCTCAACTTTAGCCTTAAAAATCTTGAATTCTCAAGAAATTAAGACTTGTCTTTAAGTAAGAACACATATCTAAAATAGGAATAGTCATCAATAAATGTCAAAAATATCTTGAATTACATAATTTAACTTTATAAGGTCTACATATATCCGTATTTATGAGTTATAATAAGTCAAAAACATGAGTTGACCCTTTTTCTTTATTGTGGTCAACTTACCCCTTCAATAGTCAACATATGTTTCTAGATAATCATAATTTAGAGTTAGGAGAATATTATCCTTGACCAATATCTCAACTCTATCTCTAAAAATGTGACCCAACCTTTTATGCCACAACATGGATGACTTCTCTTTTATCAGGGTTCTCTCTCTAGTGACTTGTTTGAAAATATGTGAAGAAGCATACATCTCATTAGGGGCAAAACACATTGTATATTAGCCATATGACAAGAAGGCAGTAACAACATATTTTTCATTGAAAGATAACTATACAACAAAAGTTTCAATGACAAAACTATAACCTTCTTTATCTAAAACAAACATAGAAACCAAAATTTATCTAAATGATGGTATATAAAACGTGTCATTAACACAAGCTTGAACATTGTATTAAGGTTCAAACAAACATCCCCTATAATGATTACACCAACTTCTTCGTTATTGCCCACCATCAATTTTTTCTCCTCCTTATTAGGCTTTCTCTTTTATATGAATCCCTACATTGTGGAAACTATATGATTAGAAGCTTCACTATCTAGCCCCCAAGAACTTGATATGGCTATAGTAAGATTAGACTTATGTATCATACAAAATACGTTGAGGCGTAGCGGTTGACTTAACATCTATATACCTAGACCTTGTATACACTGCCCATCACACCTTAAAGAGTTACCTGATAGATCTTACCTTTCTTTCTAGGTTTTATACTTCTGGCAGTCTAGCTTTTTATATCCCTTCTTCTTATATAAGAAACACTTCATACTCTTTACATATCCCTATGACCCCTAACAACACTAGATTGGCCAACATCTACATATGGAGGGAATTTAGTTTTCTTACCTTTAAATTTATGAGGTTTTACCTTTACCTTTCCCTTGGTTGCTATTGAGGTTGTATGAGCTATATTCTTTAACTTCTTTTCTTCAGTAGCACAACGATTGATCAATGCATTTATTTCCCTAGCTTCATCCTAAGAACTATATGTGGTAACCAAGATACCAAACTATGATGGAAGTGTATTAAGAGCTTAGTGAACTATACAACCATTAGGAATATTAATATTTAACGCCCTTAGCTTAGTCCAAAGGTGGACCATTCTAATTATGTACTCCCTCTACTCCTGTATATCTCAGAAAGTACAATTCCTTTAATAAGGTGCCTATTTTAACATTAGAAGATACATTATATCTCTGTAAGAAATTATTTTGGAAATCCCTTGATATATTTTTTTGTGGAAGTTCACTTAGCACATAGTTTGGAATGGATCTTTTTATAGTCAAATAACACATCTTATTTGACCCTTCCCAGGCTGCATATGTTGTTCTCTCAGCCTCTAAACTAATAGATGTAGGAGCAAATGTCCTATCCTCAACTATAGCCATATATATGTCTATCATCTCCAATGCAAATTTCACATCTTACTTCCATTTCTTAAAATTGAAACCAATGAGGGTTTTAATTATGACACTGTTATTATTTACAAAGAAGGTGACTGCAAAATTGATAATGTAAATGATCAACACAAATATAAGTTAACATCGATATTCAAAGGCATAAACTAGTATATATAGTGAGCATCTTATCACACATATCATGAAACACCTTTAGGTTGAATACATAATACATGTAGAGAAGACCTCCACATAAAAGTAATCAGAGTTCACACCATTAGCTTTTATGATTTTACCACCTGTGGGTGAATAGATCACCCAAGCAATGGTTCCTCCATCTTATGCCTTTATACACATCTCAAAGTCTCATATAAGGCCAACACCAATAGGCAGAATAACCGAATACAAGACCAAAGACATCCTTAAACATGCAAGTAGAACAATTCAAATATTAAATTAAAAGGTCACTGTGGTGACTACATTCTCATTATTATCCAAATGGATCTACAAGCATAAGGGACACACCTATATGTTATTCTCATATTCTTTTGTATGGGCATAAAATATATACAATTTACCATTCAAAAATACAAAATTCCTATGCACAAACTCATTATTACATATTAGTGTTGAACACATTATGAACAAACTTTATTTTAGAATTCATCACAAGGAAATTCTCAATTAGAGTGATAATCATGCGATACCGAACAATAAATACACTATATGAGATAATAAAACCGTATGTATCTTTTTTTATCTCAAGTCTAATGCATAAAATTCACTCAATAATGACTTTAATAATCTTATTTGATTTTTTTGAAGTTAAACCTTATTTATTACCAATGTAATAAATCCATAAAGTTTAAAAATCTCACTTTATAAATTCACAAGATCCTAAAAATTAATCCAAAATAACTTGAGGGACCATTTTGTGAAATTTGAGTTTTTTGTCCTATAGTGTGCTGACATTAGCAGCTGATGTCAACATTATGAATGTTGCACTAGCTTGTGCGTTACAAATGCCAAATGTGCACAGATGTGTCACCTCCTTTGTTGTATAGACCTCACACGCAATATACATAAATGAGCCAACCGCCTTTATGCATATGTGCCAAACGCACCACACACATGTCCAATGTTGGCTTTTGTATGCACCAATTTTACACGTGTGCTAGATGATGAGTGCGTCCTAGAAGCACCAACATGCTTCTTCAACATGGCTCTTTCCAGCACCAGTGTGCTTCTTCCACTCAATGCTTCTTCAAAATTAATTAAAAAAATACAATTTATATAAGCCAAAACATATTAATTTCTCTGATTTCTTTATGGAAAAATTCAAAATCTCCATTCAAATTCATACAATCATGGAACCACTTTGATGATACGTGTTGGTTATAACACGACTTTAATAATGGACCCAGGATTAACCATGAACTTGTATTAAAAGAGAAAATACGAAGAAAATACTTGTTTTGTTATCCATTGCCCGATGAATAAGCTCATAAACTGTTTGAGCCTCAACATTTGAATAAGCTCCTGAAACTTTCGATCAATCTTTATAAAAGTTCATGCCCGAGCCTCTTAACATATTAGAAAAATTGAACATCTATGAACTTACTTAAGCAGGCTGCAGGAGACCTTAGTAGCTATTTATAGTAACTTTATTGGGCCTCTCCATCATAAGCCCAATACATAATCAACCACACTAATTAAGACCCATTTTTTTCATTGGACTTAAGCCCATTTAACCAAATCCTTCATTGGGATTCTTTATTATCTTTAATTTGGATCAAATTTGATTTTCTTAACCTTAATTTTATAAAAGATTATAATTAATAATTGTGCAATTAACAAAATCACTAACAATTACTTCCACTTGTTCTAAGATTATAGAAAATAATAGATGGAAATTTTAGCATAGTTAGTCTTTCAAGTTGAAGAGAGGGCTAGCTAGAAAGTATTTTCATTCTTCCAAATTCTGTGGTAATGGGAACTCCCAGCTTTGAAATTCATACTAATAAGTTACCTAATTAGCGTTTGTACCTACTTCATGATTTCCACTGTTGCTCATAACTGAAGTTTGCTGCAGGATATGCTTGTTAGCTTGAAACAAATGGTTCTTCAGCGAGCACAATTGGTTATGAAGAATTAACTTAAAGCTTTGATTTGATGATGCTTCGAGCTCTTTGTAAGTTTTACACTGATGCTTTCTATCTTCATATTAACTTACCATAATGAATTTTCCACTATGAAAATTAGAGGCAAAGAGGGACCAATGAGATGATGCTAAGATGCATTGACAAGCACACCATTCTTCTCACCTATATCATGTATATATTTGCTTCGTTGCACACGTTGCTACAAAATATTTGTCAAATATAGTTGTCAAGATACGGTTACTGCTATTATTGCTGTAAATATATACTTTCCTAAAATAGGATCTGCTGCAATTAGGAATATTATTGGGGAGTTGGTTTATTATAATTAAGGGATATAGTATATTGTACAAATTATTATATAAATGGAAGGAAAGCTCAGAGGAAGGTGTAGAATTTCCACAAAAATCTTGTTATGTTATTCTTGCTTTGTTATGGTATCAGAGCCCTTCAGGTTTTCTTGTTCTTCAAATTCTTTGTGAATTTTTTCTTGTTGGTTCAGGTTCTTGGTTCATTTATTTTGAGGTATTTTGGTACTTCTCTTGACATTGTATTCATGGAGAAATCAGAGATAGCTTGTATCAAGTTTTCTAGTAAGAACTACTTTGCATGGGAATTTTAGTTTCAGATTTATGTTCAATGGAAAGAATTATAAGGAATTACTGATGGCATGGATGGTAAGCCTACTGATCCAACCAAAGCCACTAAGTGGACAACAAAGGATGCCCATGTCAAAAGCTAGTTGTTGCAGACCATGGATCCTTCTATTGTTGTCAATCTAAGACCATATAAGACAGTTAAAGACATGTAGGATTATCTCAAGAAAGTGTATTATCAGAATAGCTCATCCAAAAGGTTTCAACTGGAATATGAAATTTCCAATTATACATAAGGAAAGCTGTCTATCTAGGAGTATTATACAGGTTTTATGACATTGTGGACTGAATATACCAACATTGTTTATGCATCGATTATGGATACATCTTTAGAATATGTTAGAACTCTTCATCAAACTAGTTAAAAATATCAATTCTTGATGAAACTCCGACCTGAATTCGAAGTTGTGAGATCAAACTTTTTGCTTAGAGCTCCTTATCCATCTTTAGATGATTGTTTGAATGAACTCCTTCAAGAAGAACAACATCACATGTCACAGGCTACTTTAGAGCAACAAGGGAATTCCATTAATGTTTTTAATGTTGCATATGCTACACAAGGCAAATAAAGGGTTTGAAATATGACCAATACTCAATGCTACAGCTATAATGGATTTGGCCACATTGCAAATCAATGTTCCCAAAAGTTTTGCAACTATTGCAAAGTTAAGGGACATATTATTTCTGAATGTAGGAGGCATCCATAAAATAGTAATCCTTGTGTTTTTCATGCCTCAAATGCCAATGCAGTGACGGAAAACACTTTAAAAATTGCTACTCCTTAATAGCCAGTTCTAACTCTTACGTAAGAGAATGTTCAGCAGATGATTGTCTCGGCTCTTTCTGCTTTCGGTCTTACTGGTAAAAACAAATCCTTATCTAAAATCTGGCTTTTGACTTGATTGCTTCAAATCATATGATTCCATCATTTGATAATCTGCTTAATGTCAAACAATATGATGGAAACTTGAAAATCGAGACTGCTAATGGGAATCAAATTCCTATTGCTGCTACAGGTGATATTTCTGCCTCTCCAGAGGTGAAAAATGTCTTTATTGCTCCTAATTTATCTGCTAATATGCTTTCTGTTGGACAAATGGTAGAGAATAATTACAAAGTTACCTTTTCTTCTTCTAGTTGTGTTGTGCAGGAGCTGGTGTTAGGGAAGATAGTAGCTAAAGGACCTAAATGGGGTTGACTCTTTCCTCTCCATTCTAACCAACCAAGTTTTTGAATGTGTCTTCGTTTCTTTCTTGTTCTGTCCAGCATGAATTTAAATCATGGCATGTCAAGTTAGGCCATCCAAATGATAGGACTCTTTCATATTTGTTGAAATCTAGTGCGTTAGGAAATAAAATCTCATCTGACAATATGATTTTTAATTGTTTTAGTTGCAAATTGTTTAAAAGCAAAACACTGCCATTTCCCTCTCAGGATACACTTGCCCCTCATTATTTTGATTTAATCCATTGTAATGTTTAGGGAATTTCACTTGTTAGTTCTCATGGTCATTATAAGTATTTCGTGAAACTTATTGATAATATCAGTCGATTTACTTTGATATATTTTTTGTGACCTAAATCTGAAGTTTTTGATGCTTTTCCAAAAGTTCTTGGCCATGATCAAAAATTAGTTTTCTAAAAACATCAAAGTTCTTTGTTCTGACTCTGGTGGGGAATATATGTCTTAAAAATTCCAAGAGTTCCTTTAGCAAAAAGGTATTCTTTTTCAACAGATTTGTCCTTATACACCTCAGCAAAATGGCATTACTGAACGCAAAAATCGACACCTTCTTGATGTGGTTTGTTCCTTACTAATTGAGTATTGTGTTCCACCAAAATTTTGGGTTAAAGATCTTACAACTTCTGTCCATCCAATAAATCGTCTTCCTTCATCTACACTAAACAATCAAACACCATACTACCTTCTCCATCAATAACAACCTACTTATAATCACCTCTACACATGTGGATGCGTTTGCTTCGTTCTTCTATCTCCTCATGAACTTACTAAACTCTCCCCTTAATCTGTCAAATGTGCTAAACTCTCCCCTTAATCTATACAATGTGCTTTTCTTCGATATGCACCACATCAAAAGGGGTATATGTGTTTTGATCCCATCACTCAAAGGATATGTGTTTCTTGTAATGTTGTTTTCTTAGACCAACAATATTTCTATCCTACATCTGATGTCAATTCCAATGTCTCTACTCATTCTCTTCTTCCTACCTTTGAGGATTGAGCCCCTACCTTTGATCAAAACTCTCTTTCCCCTATCACACATTTTCAGCCTGGAATTGTTTACACATGTAGAAATAGAAAAGAGGTTCAACTTGGTGATTCGGCTCCTCCACAAATCCCTGAAATAGGTTCGCTACTGTCATCTCCTGTGTCTTCTCTGCCACCATCTCTTTCCATTGAACCACCACCATTAAGACGGTCCTCTCGTAGCTTGCATCCTCCGGACAAGTATGGTTATTCTCCTAAGAGATTTGAAAATCATAAATCCATGGTTGCTACATTGTCCTCTATTACTATACCGCCTTCATACTCAGAAGCTATAAAACATGAATGTTGGCGACAAGCTATTATAGAGGAGCTTGATGCTTTACAGCAAAATAAGACTTGCGACATTATCACTTGTACGTCTGATATTACTCCCATTAGTTGTAAATGGGTCTTTACTGTCAAACTTCAATCTGATGGGTCTTTTGATCGGTGTAAGGCTCACTTGGTGGCACTCGAAAATAGGCAAGAATATGGGCTTGATTACGAAGAAATATTTGCTCTTGTTGCCAAAATTTCTACAATCCGTACAATCTTAGCTCTAGCAGCTTCTTAAAACTGGCCTATTCATCAGATGGAAGTTAACAATGCATTTCTCCATAGGGATCTTAAAGAGGATATTTACATGGGTTCTCCACCTGGTTTACAAGTTGCTGCCACAAAGGTATATCTCTTAAAACACTCTTTATATGGGCTTAAACAGGCTCCTTATGCTTGATTTGCAAAATTCAGACAAACTATTCTTGATCTATCCTTTGTGCAAAGTCAGTATGATCCTTCACTATTTTTATGCAAGACTCCTCATGGAATTGTTCTCTTACTTGTATATGTGGATGATATTCTAATTACTGGTACTAAAATTGACAATATTCGCTAACTGAAAGTTTCTCTATATGTTTGTTTTCACACGAAAGATCTTGGCTTTCTAGCCTATTTTTTAGGGTTGGAAATCCACAAAAGCAACAAAGGAATTTTTGTAAATCAGTACAAGTATCTCAAGTATATCATTCAGTTAGCTGGATTACATAATATTACTTCAGTCGATACTCCTATGGAACTAAATGTCAAATATCGCAAAGGCGAGGGTGAGCTTCTTAAAGATCCAACACTGTATCGACATCTTGTTGGGAGTCTAGTTTACTTGATTATCTTTAGAATAAAAATATCATTTACTGTTAACTTAAAGAGTCAGTATATGACTTCTCTAAGGAATTTGCATATGGTTGATATAAAGTGAATTATTAGCTATCTTTATGGTACTCCTCATCGTGGTCTATTTTTCCCATCTAGTTCTTCACGAAATTTGGTTGCTTATAGTGACACTGATTAGGCAAGTTGTCCTGATACTTGCCGCTCTACCACAGGGTGGTGTGTGTTCTTGGGTAATGCTTTGATTTCCTAGAAATGTAAGAAACAAGAATGGGTCTCTAAATCCTTAACTGAGGTAGAATATCATGCCATGTTTGCCATATATTCGAAAGTTACTTGGTTACGTGGTCTTCTCTTTGAATTGGGGTACCAACAATCTGATCCTACTACTCTTCATTATGACAATACCAGTGCTATCAGATTGTAACAAATCCTATGTATCATGAGTGTACAAAGCATATTGAGGTCGATTGTCATTCTATTCAAGAATCCTTTGATAATGGTTTAATTACTCTTCCTTATGTTTCTGTTAGTTTATGCCCTTGCAGCCAATCAATTGGATGTAAATTAATGTATAACATTTTTTTGAATTAATGAAAAGGCATCATTTATCTTTATGTATTAATTTAATTAATATTTTATGTTTTAATACTAAAGGTAAAATCCTTGGAATAATTATTGTGTAATTGAAATTATTATTAGATCATAATTATGATATTCAATTTACACTTATGTGTTTTCTGAAATGTTTCTAGTTGTAGTTTCATTAAGACGAGATATTGTTGAAACAGTAAAACTAACACACATTATCTTTCTTTCTTATGAAAAACGTAATTGATCTCATAAATAAAAGTATAGAGATACTTAAACTAATGTGTGGGTGATTATTAGAGAATAAGTCACTAAACTGACCTGATTATGAGAATTTCAGATGGAGTATTACTTATGTGACTATGGATTATCTCATAATGATGTTGTATAGTTAATCCTCAGACTTGAGATCACTAAGGCATTTAGTGTGGGGGTTACTATGTTTTGATGCTACTTATAAATCGTCCTAGGATAATTCAGTGGGTAGTAATTGGATACAGTATGAGCCATAAATAGATAGTTGAGTAAATCAATATAGGATTTGTCACTCTAAAGTAATTAGAGAGAATATTCTACTTTTCTTGATTAGTAATGACTTATGGAATTCTCTAGCCAGAGTGAATTGACATTTGAAAAGGTGTTTTCAAATTTCAATTATAAATCAATTACTAATTAGCAAGAACGAATTTAATTGTATGATAAAAGTAGACACTATATCCATACTTTGTCCAATTAGAATATTGAATGACAAAAGGATTAAATTATACTTTATAACCATGCATGGACAGGTTAAGTTAATCACTTTGACATTCCTGATATTTGGGTAATCATGACATGTTGCTAGACATCAATCATGATTTATGATTATGAATTGTTTAATTGGAGAATTAAAATTTATCTAGTTCTAATTCTTTTTGTTAATTAAAATTATAATTTATAATCATTGCCAATTTATTAGGAACCTAATGGATCACACATCAAAGAGCAATTTGTGAAAGAAAAATCAATTTAATTAAGTTAAACTTAATTATAAACTTTAAGAATCTTTGAGGATCAAATATGAGATATTTGATTTTATTAAAATTAAATTAAATTAATTAGAATTTGATTTTAATTATCATTAAAGAGATGTAATTTTAATAAAAGACTCTTATGATTTTTTCTATTTAAAGGGAAGAGCTTTTTAGAAGCTAGCACTTTTTGTTTTCTTCCTCTAAAATTAGTCGAGAATTGCTTTGTGGATATTATCAGAGGCTGGACATCTAAATAGCTCGTAATTGATTAATCGAAAAAGTTTTCAAAGATTTTTCAACGGGAAAGCGAACAAGGTATGATTTCTAAATCATTTTATATTTTATTCAAGTTTATTCAATTATCGAGATCCGTTTGGAATCCGTAAAATTTTGTTTTCTGCTACACCTATGATTCGATCACGGTTGGATTCCAACAGTGATATCAGAGCCTCCTTTAATAGTTTTACTTGGATTTATTGCTTGATTATTGTTGATTTTGATAAAAGTTAATATTTTATGGTTCGATTTTTGTTTTACCCCAAGCTATTTTCACGACTGCTATTGGAAATTGTTTCCTGTTTGTGTATTGATTCTGGAAATTGTTTCTAGGTTTTTCTGGATTTTGCACTATCTATTCTATGGTTTTTAAGATTGCATCAGATGCTCAAATAAGCATTCAAAAATAGAGATATTTGTGTTTGCCTATGCATTTTGTCATCTGATTCTGAAAACCTAATTTGCATCTGTGATATTATTCTTCTGTTGGGTTTTTGAAATCCAATGTTCTGCCTGCGTTTTCAGTTCTGGAATTATTTCTGCCCTTTGTTATAGAACCTTAAAATGAATCTGACTGTACGATTTAAAACTCAGCTCTTCTCTCTGTATGTTGCTCATTATCGCCCATCTGTGGCACTGGAGAAGTTCGATGGGCGTTAATCGATCACCAAAGGTGACGCCATGGATGGCATCGCCACTAGAATCACCCATCATATGTGACACCACAGACGATGCCATGGATGGCGTTGCTTGGGCAGTCCAAGGTATCTATGGTGGAGAAGCAGAAGGCAGTGACGGCTGCGGATGAAGCAGGCAACGAGGGAAGAGGGTTGCGGTTTTACAAAACGTGGGTTGGTGAGTTGTGATGTGGGTGTTGGTTGAGGCAAAACACTCAGCCGACGAGGGAAGAGGGTTGCTGTTTTACAAAACGTGGGTTGGTGAGTTGTGATGTGGGTGTTGGTTGAGGCAAAACACGAGGGAGGTTAAAAGCAGTTGCAGAAAACGTGGGAGGGAGGGAGGTGAAGAAGCAGATAGATACTTCTGGAGAAGACGATGGGCGCATATATGACACATGCCCACCGTTCTCGAGAAGCGTCTATCGCAGACGTTGATTGGCACGTGCACTACATGTGCCAGTTAACCTACCTTTGACCATCTAGCGTGTGCAGTGCACGCATCAGAACCCTCCATTGTCCATTTATGTGTTTTTTAAAAAATGTTTTTATAAAATCCCTTAAATCATCAATTTGATTATTCAATAGAGATTAAATTGATTATACTCCTAATAAATTTTAAAAAATGTTTTAGTAAAATTTTGAAAATTGTTTTCAAAGGGATATTTAGGAAAGGTTTTGGAATTTAATTTATTTTTCAAGAGTTGAATTATTAAATTAAATTTATTATCAAAACAATAATTAAAATCAAGCAAAAGTTTTAAATAATTTCTTTCATAATTAGATTATGTTTGAAATTATAAATATAATGAGATTGTATTATTTTGATGAGACCAGAAATTTTTGAAATTTTAAATCCCTTAATAAAATATTAAGTACACGTTAAGAACGTGATAATTGCCTTCCATTATTTGAAAATAAAACCAGTATTTTGTTTATTGTTTGGCTTGTTGAGTAAACTCAAGGTCACTTTAACCCAAATATGTTTTATCTTAAATTAATAGGTCTTACTTAATTAAATTTTTATGATTTGGATGAGTAAACTTATGATCATATAGATTTAGAGGTAGGGTTGGGAATAATATATGTGATATATTTTGGAAAAAGTTGTTACCTAATGGTTCTAGGAGTGACATGAGCTGTGATTGAAAATTAGTTTTCTACCTAATTTAATTTTATTTGGTTTGTTGAGTAAACTCAAGATCACTTAATTTTAAATAGTGAGGGCTATAATTTTTTGATAATTTTTTGATCTTGATAATTTTTTGATAATTTTTTGATATAATAGTGAGGGTTATTATTTTGAATAAAATAGTGAGATTAATCAAATATTTTTAAAGTCCCTATTTTATTTAATTTTTGGATGTAAACTAATATATGCTCCTTTTATGTTTTTGTCGGTTATTGAATTTGAAGATGAGTACCAACCTAACATTGAGGAGCATCATGGATGCTAATAAGCTAATTGGACCTAACTTTTCAGACTGGCTACGAAACTTAAGAATAGTTCTTAGGCAAGAGAAGAAGTTGTACGTTCTTGATACTCCTGCTCCATCAGAACCTTGTTTGGATGCAACTGATGAAGATTGGGAGAAATATCAGCGTTATATTGATGACGTTAAATAAGCTACATGTGTGATATTAGCTTGCATGTCTCCTGAACTTCAGAGGCAACATGAGAACATGGATGCACCTACTATGATATTGCATCTTAAAGAGTTATTTGGTGCACAAAGTAGGGTGGAGAGATATCAAATCTCCAAGGCATTGTTTCAATGCAAGATGACAGAAGGATCTTCAGTCAACCTCCATGTGTTGAAGATGATTGGGTATATTGAAAAATTGGCCCAATTAGGTTTTTTCATTGACTACGAGTTAAGCGTTGATCTTGTGCTGCAGTCTCTGAGTTCGAGCTTTTCATAGCTCGTCATGAAATCCAACATGAATCAGAAGGACATGACATTGCCTGAACAATTGAACATGTTTAAGACTACGGAAGGGTGCCTTAAGAAGGAATCCAGTTCTGTACTTGTTGTCTGTTCTTTTAAAATGTAGTAAAGGCCAAAGGAGATGTTAAGAAGAAGAGCAATGACAAGAGCATATGCTTTCATTGCGGAGTCAACGAACATTGGAAGAGGTACTGCCTATCTTTTCTTACTATCCTGAAAGATAAGAAGCTTAAGGGAGTTGTCTCTTAAGGTATGTTTATGATTGAGATCAATCTTTATACTTCTTATCCACATTCTTGGGTATTAGATACTAGTTATGGTTCTTATATATGTAATAACTTGCAGATGTTAACAAAGAGTAGATCACTGAAGAAAGGTGAAGTGGACTTGCGAGTTGGCAATAGAGTAAGAGTTGCTGCATTAATTATAGGAACTTGTAGTTTAACTTGTCCTTTTGGCTTTGTTTTAGAACTTGATAATTGTTATTATGTTCCTGTTATTATAAGAAACATCATTTCTATTTCTTATTTGGATTTGAATGGATTTGTCTTTATAAATAAGGATAACAGTTGTTCTTTTTATAAAGATGATGTTTATTATAGATCTGGATTGCTTACCAATGGTTTGTATGAGTTAGATCTTGAAAGGCCAATTCTTAACATAAATAATAAGAAAAGAAAATTAAGTAACCAAACTCCAGCTTATTTATGGCATTGTAAGTTAGGTCATATTAATGAGACTAAAATCACAAAATTACATAAAGAAGGATATTTAGATCCTTTTGATTATGAATCATATGAAACTTGTGAATCTTGTTTATTAGGAAAGAAGACCAAGCTACCTTTTAAAGGAAAGAGACAATGTTCTAGTGAGTTACTAGAATTAAAACATTCAGATGTATGTGGGCCTATATCCACAAATGCTAGAGGTGGATTCTCATATTTCATTACGTTCATAAATGACCATTCTAGATATGGTTATGTGTACTTGATGAAACAACAGTCTGAATCATTTGAAAAGTTCAAAGAATTTAGAGTAGAGATAGAGAAACAAACTGGAAAAAGTCTAAGACACTTAGATCAGATCGAGGTGGTGAATACTTATATGATGAGTTTTTTGGTTATTCAAAAAAGAATGAGATTCTCTCACAATGGTCTCCTCCTGTAACTCCATAACATAATGGAGTTTTTTAGAGGAGAAATCATACACTATTAGATATGGTACATTCTATGATGAGTCATATAGTCCTTCCTATGTCTTTTTGGAGATACGCAATTGAAACCGCAATATATCTTCTAAATAGAGTTCCATCTAAATCGTTTGATATGACACAATATGAGATATGGACTAGTAGAAGACCTGGGTTATCACACTTAAAGATTTTGGGATTTGAAGCTTATATGAAGTGTTTTATATCTGATAAGCTTCAAGCTAAATCAGATAAATGAAAATTTGTGGGGAATTCAAAAGAGAGTTTCGGTTGTCAATTCTATCATCCTATTGAGCAAAAGGTGTTTGCCTTAAGACATGCTACATTCTTAGAAAGAGAATTTATTCTCAAAGAAAGTAGTGGGAGTGAGGTTGAACTTAGAGAAGTTCAAAAGCCATAAATCACATCGAAATGGAATAAGAACCTCAAGTTGATACATATAATGTACAACCGAGAGTTCAAGAGACACATAGTCCGTGACGAACTAATAGGTTACGTCGTCCTCCCAGTAGATTAGATCTACATATTGAGCAAGAAAAGGATAACGTATCACTTATACATGATAAGCCTAGTATTTTTAAAGAAGTAATGTCTGATATTGATTTTTTAAAATGGAAAGAAGTTATGAGATCTGAAATGGAATCCATGTACACTAACCAAATATGGAATTTGGTTGATGCACCTACTGGTATTATACCTATTAGATGCAAGTGGGTTTTTAAGAGAAAAAATGGCATAGATGGTAATGTATATACGTACATAGCAAGGTTAGTGACTAAAGGTTACAAACAAAAATAAGGAGTTGATTTTGATGAAACCTTTTCACCAGTAGCTATGCTAAAATCCATCAGGATCTTATTAGCCATAGCTGCATATCATGATTATGAAATCTGGCAGATGGATATCAAAATTGTATTTCTCAATGGGAATTTACAAGAGGATGTCTATATGATAAAACCTGAAGGTTTTTAATCCAAGAGATTTCTTAATCAAGTATGCAAATTGCAAAGGTCCATTTATGTATTTAAGCAAGCGTCACGGAGTTGAAAAATTTGTTTTAATGAGACAATCAAAGAGTTTGATTTTATAAAAAATGTGGATGAACCATGTGTCTATAAGAAGGTTAGTGGGAGTGCAGTCGTGTTCTTGGTACTATATGTGGATGACATAGTGCTAATTGGAAATGACATACCTATGCTACAGTCTATAAAGATCTGGTTATCCAAGAACTTCTCTATGAAGAATATGGGAGAAGCAGCTTATAATCTGTGAATAAAGATCTATAGAGATAGATCAAAAAGGTTGCTTGGATTATCCCAATTCACGCACATAGATAAAATGCTAAAGAGGTTTAGCATGGAGAATTCTAAGAGGGGATTCTTACTCATATTCCATGGGATTTCTCTCTCACAGAGTATGTGTCCAAAGATGCAAGAGGAGAGAGATAAAACGGATTACATTCCATATGCTTCGGTAATTGGATCAATCATGTATGCGACGCTATGTACTAGACTTGATGTTTCTTATGCATTGAGCATAATGAGTAGGTTTCAGTCTAATCCCGGTGACGGTCAATGGATAGCTGTGAAAAACATTTTAAAATACTTAAGAAGAACTAAAGATGTTTTCTTGGTCTATGAAGGAGATAAATTGATAGTTCAAGGATATTCAAATGCTAGTTTCCAGTCAGATCATGATGATAGTAGATCACAGTCAGGGTACATCTTCATTCTAAATGATGGTGCAGTAAGTTGGAAGAGTTCCAAATAACCAACCATTGCAGATTCAATGACCTAAGAAGAGTACATTTCAGTGTTAGAGGCAAAAAAGAAAGCAGTTTGGTTCAAAAAATTCATTACTGAACTTGAATTGGTTCCTAGCATTGTTGAGCCCATAATATTGTATTGTGACAAAAATGGTGCTATTGCGCAAGCAAAGGAACCCAGGTCTCATCAACGGTCGAAACATGTACTCAGGAAGTTTTACTTGATCAAGGAGATAGTGGAGTGGAAAGACATAGCATTGGAGCAAGTTCCTATTGAATATAATCTAGCAGATCCTCTTACTAAGCCATTGTATCAAAAGAGACATGATCGACATATAAATGGATGTGGTATTAGATTCATAGGAGATTGGCTTTAGTGCAAGTGGGAGATTGTTAGTTTATGCCCTTCAGCCAATCAATTGGTTGCAAATTAATGTATGACATTATTTTTGAATGAATGAAAAGGCATTATTTATCTTTATGTATTAATTTAATTAATATTTTATGTTTTAATACTAAGGTAAAATCCTTGGAATAATTACTGTGTAATTGAAATTATTATGAGATCATAATTATGAGATTTAATTTACACTTATGTATTATTCCTAAATGTTCCTAGTTGTAGTTTTATCAAGACGGGATATTATTGAAACGGTAAAACTAGCACACATTATGTTTCTTTCTTATTTGTGGGTGATTATTAGAGAATAAGTCACTGAACTAACCCGATTATGAGAATTTCAGATGGAGTATTACTTATGTGTCTATGGATTATCTCATAATGATGGTTGTATAATTAATCCTTAGACTTGAGATTACCAAGGTATCTAGTGTGGGAGTTACTATGCTTTGATGCTACTTATGAATCGTCCTAGGATAATTCAGTGGGTAGTAATTGGATACAGTATGAGCCATATATAGATAGTTGAGTAAGTCAATATAGGATTTGTCACTCTAAAGTAATTAGAGAGAATATTCTACTATTCTTGATTAGTAATGATTTATGGAATTCTTTAGCCAGAGTGAATTGACATTTGAAAAGGTGTTTTCAAATTTGACCGCTATCCCGATCATGATTTTCCTACCTTTAGAGGGAAAGGTCCTTACTTTTTTGGTCGGTCCCCGACACCGTGGTTCGTAGCCACGTGCTCTAATCCTCTGAGCTACAGGCCTTACCCCGTCTCCAATGGATCTATTCTGGGGAGTACCCTAAGAAAGGAACCTTTCCTCTTCCCAGCCATTTCAGGTTTAGAAGATGCGAAGGCGCCTCTCACTCTATAAGAACGGTGCTTTCTTGTTTCGAATTATATGAAGATTTCAGTCTTACAATGTTTTTATTGTATCTTTTTTAATTGGGACAATAACCCACGAGAAGGAATGATTTGAGGATGTATAAATCCATTAGTAATTAGCAAGAACGAATGTGATTGGATGATAAGAGTAGACACTGTATCCATTGACAATGCGTGTCGAGTACACTGCAAAATTTACCTGACTCTACACACTAAAATTTGTAGTTATGGTGAGTTGGGATCCAATCCACAAGGAATGTTCGGTTAATTTTTGTAACGAAATTAATTGATGCAAAGAAAATATAAAAAAGGGGGTTTTGAAATTTTAAGCAATTTAGAAATTAAAGATAAAGTAAACTATCAAAACAAATTAAAACAAGCAATCAAAAATGAGAAAAATGATGAATATAAGTAAGGTCCAGTTCAAGGGCCAATCTCGACCTAAACACGATCAAGCATATTTCATCATCCTAACATCTTTACAACTCTTTTCAAACTATTGATCTGAGACTAATAGAATGCTCTACTAATCTCGGTTTTTCCTTAGGTCGTGTTTAATCAAGATACGATCATTAATTAAACCTAACTACTGAATAACCTAAGATATGATCTCTAGATTCAATTTGGCAGTCGCATTACAAATTGGAAAACGATCAATATAAGCAATAACCTCACACGTTCATATTACCTAACCTAAGTTATGTTGTTCCTAATGATTAACGGTCATTAGACGCTACTCACAAACATCAAAAGCAACGATTACGGATTACATTCAAAGTTTTAGTAATAGGTTTGAAATAAAACTATCAAAATAACATATTAAGATCATTCATCCTAAAACCTAATCCAATCAGCACAAACAACACAATAATCAGAAAAGAAATTTCAACCTTAAAGTGATAAAAATAGCTTAACCGTGACTTGGCATCGATATTCCTGTTGAACCAGCATCGGGAAGCTAGCCTTTCATTTCCATCTTCAAGCTCCAACTATCAACCTTAATGGCCTCCATTTATGTACAAAGATTGAACAAAAGAAAGACCACCGAAATCACAAGCCTTTTTATTTTTCTCTACGGCCACACTTTCTTTGTTCCTATTGCCACTCTTTGTCACTAGAGCTTGCTGGGACAGTTTAATGTTGGAGTTTTTTGTCTAATGTCAGTGTTTACGTATCACGTTCACTACAACAACCTTCGTCTTCTTCACGCAACTCCTATGTAGGTCACGTACCTTCTTTTCTACTTCAGCTTTTATGAAGTTGTAGCTCTCCCACGATTTCACTTGGTTCACGTTGCTCTTGTGCTCTTCTAATGTTTCAGCTTTTAGCCCTTCACTTGTTTCACTCTACTATCTTCTTCTCTACTCATAAGCTTTCAGTTCTCCTCCTCTCTTTTAGCTGTCCCCTCCTCTTGTTTAGGCTCTCGGTAGCTCACTTGTTTAGCAGCTATCTTCTTCTCCACTCACATACACTAGCCCCATTCATTTATATTCAGCCCATTCATGCACACCAACTATCTCTTTCAACTTTCCCTTGATTTTTTTCACTTCAGCCCTTCAGCTCTCTTGCGCCGACACTTCCACACTCTTCCCTCTTTTATTTCGTCACCATCCCTCCTCCTTTGTATTAGCTAGGTTTTTTTTTCCAAAATAAGAATAATCTTGGACACCTATACCGTGTGATCTCCTCTGCAGCTTTTTCCAAAGAAAGACACGTTATTTTTTGTCTGAAATGTTAGTGAAAATGTGGCAAAATGGATAGCTGTCTTGTGATGCATCCATCCCTCTTTTTTTCTCTATTTTGATTCACATTTCTAGCCCCCTTTTGTCTCACATAACATTTCTTCTTTATACCTTAAATTCTAGGTTAAAAATGGAATGGAAGTAGGTGTGTGTAATGTCTCACGTGAGTTAATAATCTTTCTTAGGATAGCTTGTATGATTAACGTGAATGAGTTGCTTTGTAACAATATTTACTCACTTTGCATGGCTATGAAATTTCCTGGATGGTAGTGAGTCATGTTGACAACATTTTCTTCATGTTCCATAAATCAATAGAGTATGTAAGTAGAGAAGATAGCTTCAATGAACATACTTTCAGGTGACTTTAGTTCTTTTACTTTCGAAATGTACCTAAGATCAAAAATGAGCTAAAATAAGTATCCTAAGCATTTCTAAGGCATTAATCACTAAGTGTAGAAGACAAAATAGATCAACATTTAAACATATATCAAGTTTCCCCACACTTAGCTTTTGACCGTCCTCGGCCAAATTGTCAAAATCAAAATCACAAACTAACAATTTTTTTATTTTCCAAATCTTTTAAGAATATATAATCATAATTAAAGATGAATGACTTTCAAAACCTATGGTAAAAACTCAACATTTAAGCTTATACTCATGATCAATCAATATTCACCACCCTTAGAAACTGAGTAATCTAGAGGTAGACTTAGAGAGTGTTTAAATAGGATATTTTCATTGTTAGACCCCGTCTCCGGAGTCTAAATCGTGCTTGCTCTGATAACAAAAGTGTTAGACTCTGTTTCCGAAGTCCAACTTGCATGCAGCATAACCTAATACGTGAATTTATCTCTCAAAGCGACACCTTAACTATTATCGTTTTATCTTCTCTTCTCCGATGTCACCACTTTCGCATACTTGTTTTGCATATTCATCACTCATACTTGCCTTCAACAACTCCCCTTCTTAATTCAACTCCAATATTCGACTATACATTTATTCAATTCAACTTGAAGAACCTCAAAGAATAGCGTTGGCGAGTCCCCACTTTACATATACGTGCTTCAGGGTTATTGGCATAACTTTTGCTATAAACCTCCAAATCAGGGTTTCTTTGGCTAGTTTGAAAGAGGATTTCAAGAAATATAACTTTTATGAAGACCTCGAAGGATAATTATAACAGAAGATAACTGTGAACAGTAACCCAGACGAAGTCTGTGAACAGTAACACAGACGAAGTCTGTAACACAAACGATGTTTTCTAATTGCCATAACTTTTTCTAGAGGAATCAAATCAAGGTGTCCTTTATATTATTCAAAAGAGGATTCCAAAATCTACAACTTCCATGAAGACATCCAAGTTCGAATCTATCGTCTGAGGGGTCAACAATGGGACAGAAGATAGGTATAGGTAAACATAGTCTGTGAACAGTAACACAGACGA
>JAOQMS010000002.1:9903569-9914811 GCA_027563885.1 Erythroxylum longipes | reverse complement strand
AATGTTTTTAACTATCTAATCAATTAATTTTTATTCACCCTTCATATTAATTAAATCTCCCTTATAAAATTTGCCTATCATATTCAAAATTTCTATTATTCTATAACTATTCTTTCCTTACATTATAACTCACTAAATTAACTGGGCATTATTACTGGGCATCGCGCAATAATACTCTCCTAGTTATCCTAAAGCTCAAAGTCTAATTCTCTCCGTTTCTGGCTGATGCTAGGGAACACTTAAACTAAATTGAACTAGCTAGTAACACATCACACTTACAAGAACCAAATAATGACTCTTGAGTAGTATCATAGGAATTGATTGCGAGAAACACTTCTTATCAGATCACTGAGGTGAAACCTTAATGGATATATTATATAAAAGAACCTGTTTCTGGGGAAGGTCCAAAACCGCATCACTGAAATCAGCTCCTTCTATAACAGCACCTCCAAGGTCACTTCGAGTAAGTACTGATCTGACAAGAGCAGCATTCGTGAGGTTAGCCTCATTCAGGACCTGCAAATGTATTTCAGCATTTTGTCATCATAGATCTGTGCGCGCTTTTGTTAAAAGAATATATGTTATCGTACATTAAAACAAGTCATCTCAACCAATCTAAAAACACCAGATATAAGATGAAATTTTAGTTTTCCAACTGCCTTAAACCACATATGCATAAAAAACAGTGAATAGTACTTGTAATTTATGTACCCAATATGATGAATATATTAATTATCTTAAAGAACTAGTTAACCATTATAAAAATAAAACAGAATATTATGAACAAAGATATAATTATATACAATTTATGATTAGCAACCCAAATGGAATTAAACCAATAAAAGAATCATTGGATTTAGCCACTAGTCAATATTATTTTTATCAAACAGAATTAACTTCAATAATTAGATTATCTCAAGATCATCAGTTATTATGTCAAAGATAGAAAATCAAAATATATTAGATCTAGATAATTTAGAACTAATAGAATCAGCTGGAATATTTCATCTAACTATGCTTTTATCTAAAGAAAAACAAAAACAAATCGCCAAAGCACAATTAAACTTAAAATCAGGACAAGATATTAAGTATCAACTTTTTCATAATTAGATAAATAGACAAAATATCATTTATTATAGAAAACTAATTCATGAAACTCTTATCTATATAGACCAGTATAATGGATATTTACAAAAAATCCCTGAACCAAAAAGAAATAAAATTGGTTATATCCATCTTTCTACTATACAGATTCTATTAAAATTAAAATCTAAAAAAGGAATAGATTCCCCTATACGACTAGCTATTATCGATGAAAGATTAATAGAATTAAAAGAACAAATTTTAGGAATAATAAATAGAAATTTAGCTTATGGAAAAATTAAATTTAACACACGACTTAAATTAGCAATACCTTTATAGTCCCATAAATTAGACGAAACAATTACTATAGCATATAAATTTTATAGAGATACTTCAATGACCATAGGACAATACCCATTTTCTATCACTTATCAAGTAAGTTATGCTTTAACAAATTCTCATCATAGTATTGAATTCAAAGATACAGATAGAATTTATATGGATCAATTATTTAATGATGTAGCAAAAATTGGAATTAATTTAAACACATCTCTTAGAGAACTACCCGAAAGTAAATATCCTATACAATATAATCAGTTAAGTTCACCAAGATTATAAATTAACAACAGTTAGCACAAATAGCACAACTCCAACAAATATTACTCAAATTCGATCCACCCTTAGAAGTGGTATCAGAGCCTAGTAACAAAAAGACAGTTATCATGTTAATTAAACCATGGAGAATATAGAAAAAGATATTCGAACTTAATTAGAAGAAATTACACAGTTAGTCAATACATTAACTCTCAATTCTAAAGAAATTACTAATCCTATTACAAATCAAGATGAAATTATATATGGCTATGAATCAAATCAAGAACTATATGTCGATCAACAACAAAAGAATGAAGATCAACCAGAATCTAGTCAAAGTGGAGAAAAACGTAAGCGAGAACAAAAAGATAAATATCAATGGACTCAAAAACCAATAGAAACTGATGAATTAAATAAATTCGGATACTATAGAAAAGATAATAAAATAAGAAAGTTTCCTTCTGAATATACCCCAAAACATATTACCTTAGGTCCCGATGGAATTTTAGATCTCGATTGTGTTGTATCACCTGAAAAATTGTTATTAGAATGGTCAAATCGATTAGCTTTAATTATTCAATTAGAAAAACCGTTTGAAGGATTAAATAATATTAGTACTTTATGGAATTTTATTACTTATAAAACTACTGGCATAGTACGTAATTTTCTTTTAGATAATGAGATACGAATCAAAAATACTACCGAATTTTTAAATGCTGTAGAACTAGTAAAAGCTTTTTAAGCAATAACAAATGAAATTTATAAGGAATTTATTGGTAAAGATATAACATCCTACGAACAAGAAATCGAAAATGAAGAAAGAAAAAATGCCCTCTAGCATTTAAATAATATGCGAATATGTGATATCTGTCACTTAGAACAATACGTCTGTGAATTTAAAAAGCATTATTATAAATTAACTAGAAACGAACAAGATATGTATATACAAATATTTATTCAAAAATTACCTTATCCTATAAATAAAACAGTTGAAGAACTATTTCTTATTAAACAAACTGCAAATTTAGTTGCCTATAATCTAGGAGGAGCAATATCAATAACAAAGGAGGTATTAGCTCAAAAATGTCACATAAAATTACGTTATAAAGATATTCAATTATGTTGTTCTAAATATTTTGAAGTACCTTAATAGTACGGCTGTGAATCAACATATAGAAAACCGAAAACAAAACTAACACATTGGAAAAAAATATACAAAATGGAAACATTACCCCAAATGGAAAACGTATCCTAAAAAATTCCCTTCACAACGATTTCTTAGACGCAAAAATTATCGCCAATATAAACCAAAGAGGCAGTTTTGCCCATAAAATAAAAAACAATGTAGATGTTGGATATGTAAGGAAGAAGGACATTATGCAAACAAATGTCCAAAATGAAATCAGAAGCAATTTAAAGAAAAAATTAATTTTCTTAATCTTGCAAATCAATCAAAATTAGAACCTATTGAATCCAATTATGCAAGAAATTCAACAATTCCTTCACTCTATAAATATGAATCACAAAAGTCAGAATCAACAACTGAACCCGAATACAACTTTTATTCAAGTGATTATTCAGAATAAAAAAGTGAATGCATATATAGATACAGGAGCAACAATATGTATCACTCCAAAAACTTTACTCAACAATTGGAAAAAATTAAACAAACCACTTCAAATAAAAATTGTTGATGGAATTATAAAATCTATCTGGTTTGTTAGTTACTATAATAATATTATTATTGAAAATTATACATTCATTGTCCCCTCCATTTATCAACAAGAATTAGGATTACCATTATTTTTAGGAAATAATTTTCTTAAATTATATAATCACTTTTGTCAATATTTACATTACGTAACATTAAAAACTCCATCATACTAGGTACATAAGCTACAAGTATTATTCATTGCGAGTATTACATAATATACATTGTTTATATTTGCTTTAATGTTTCTTCAGCTCTTGCTACTTCTAAGGCTGGATCCAGATGTACTTGTTGATAGTGGGTTCCAAGGCGTTTATGTAATTGGTACAGTGTTTGTTTTTTCTTGATCATATAAGTTAACATGACTGGATAGTAAGTCTAGGCAGTACTGTTTTTCTTGATCTAATAAGATAAGCTCTTGAGATCCTTGAAGGTGTAGAAAATAGAAGATATGTGATCTGGCTACTAGTTGTTGATGATGATTTTTGAAGTGATCGATGAGTTGTTTGCTGATATCTAATTTATCTTGTGTAAGTTTCATGCTTGTACTTAATGCTTGGCAAATCCAGCAATTGGTATTAATCATAGTGCCTAAAACGATGATTAAAACAGATTATTGTAATCTATATTAGAATTAAATATTTTATTAAAAAGATATTGTCTAAGTATAGGTAGAAATCCATAAATTTTTATTTTTTCTAATAAATCAAATAAATCAGGTGTATTTAAACAGATACAACTAATAGGTAACATAAATAAACAAGGTTGAATATAGTAAAAACTAAGTAATAATTGCATAATAATTGATGAAAGAAAATACTTAAAACTCATACCTGATGTCCTCATTTTCGTTTGAACGCCAAACCTTAGGCTAAGATAGGAGAGAGGTTTATAGGAAAGAGAGATAAGAAATTTTATTTCATGGTTTTAGCAATTGCCGAAGGGTACATTATATAGACAAACTAAAGAGAAAAGGACAAAAGACTAGACATTTGACAAGAAAAGAATAAAGTAAAGAAGAAGAAAGCTAAAAGAAAAAGCTAAAAGTAAAAGCTAAAGGTGGTTGACCATTTGTCGTTGTCAGTTGGCTACTTATTAACTAATAATCACATATGGCCAAAACAACAAAAGTACTAAATAATTACAAATTGCCAAAAGTAAAATTGTATACGTATTGATTCTACTCTTTAATAATTACTTCATTTGTATTGCTGTTGTCGTCTTTAGGAGTTGCTGAAGTAGAGGGGCATAATGCACACTTATGTGTTGGGTAATTGCGTAATTGCTGGCAAATGGAATTTTTCCAATCAAGTGATAATTCTTTAAAGATAACTGCTGTATGAGAAAACTGTGCTTCGATCTGTTTGATTAATTGCAGAGACTCCGTTGCTATTGGTTGTCGATAATTTGAAGTCATCAGTAGATTAGATCCTCTGTAATTAAGCTTGATGAGTGATTCCTTGTTAAGTTTTAAACATTGATTGTAGACTCCTTCGATACAATGAAGATTAAAATGATTAATTAGATCCCATGAGATCTCATGTCTGGGTGGTTCATCAATTGGTTATAACCATTGCTAATTCCAATTTGGATATAAGCAATTTTCGGAATATGTGAAGTAGATTCCTGAATATTGTCAGCTTTTGTAAAGATAGGATAGGTACTGAATACTTTGAGAAAGATTTCTCGGTCCTTGGCAAATTTGTCTTTGTAGTTTTTTAATGCTTAGATAAAACCAACAGGAAAGTCAACTAGACTGTGTAAATTAGAGAGATAGATAGTGTCAATAAGTCCACTTTGAAAAAAGAGGTAGGTAGTTAATGGATCTGCTTCAGGTAAGATAATTGCTTTGGGGCCATATCTACCTCGATTTTGTGGGTAATATCGGAATTGTTTTTGTACATCGGTCCACTCATTTAGTGCTTGAAAGCATTCGTAAAACATATATGGAGTGATCTTTTTCATTTCTTCATTGACTGCCCCGGTGGGAATAGAATTAATTCTTTCCATATTGATGGGCTTTCCTAATGATTTCATTTTGGTTTCAACAGATGGTTTTTCTAGGACTTGTTTATATTGTGGCTTAAGAGTTGGGTTTTGGAATTCCTTAAAGGCTTTTTCGGCTTTGGTTCTAGTGGTGTAGGCTTTATGAATAATGGATGGTTTGCCTATGATGTGTAAAGAGGCTTTATGCCATTCATCATATAGACCGGCCATAGGTCCATTAAAAATGACATAGGTTTTATTTTCTTTGTGATCAGCTTGCTTTTGGGCTATAACTGGTTTAGACTAGGTAATGGAAGGATTTGGTTGGATGGTGCTGGATGTCTGTATAAATTTTTGAGGAGTCATCAGCTGAATAGGCTGAGTAATGGGAAGTAGTTGTTTTTCTAATATCGAAATAGTAGAACGAAGTTGATTTATATCCTTTGTAACAATGCTTACTTGATGTTGTAAATCCAACAATTCTGCTTCCTTTTTATTTAATGAATCCTTCAAGCTAGCTATAGCTACTTCCATTCTCTAGTTAATATGTCTGCAAGACTGTTAGAAGCAGATGATATATAATTTATCTGAAATGAATACTGATTTAGTTCTAATTGCCATCGAATGAATCGACCTTGATTATAATTTGTTTTTATTTGATATTTTGTAAAATTGCATAAATACTTGGAATCAGTCTGAATGTAAAATTTGACTTGTAATAAATCCACTTTCCATTTTCTTAATGTCTTAATACATGCAAGTGTTTCCTTTTCATGAATTGGGTACTTGAGTTCGGCAGTATTGAAAGTGCCGTTTATATACTTGCATAATAAATACTTCTTTTGAGTGGGTGGTTTTTCCAAAAGGCAACCTGGCCATGAATCCATGTTGGCATCAATTTGAACTAGTAGTTTATTCTTCAAGTCATAATTATATAAAATTGGTAAATTACTATAAAGTAACTTTAAATGTTGAACATTTTTTGTATCCTCCTGTGTCCAAGACCATTGTGTTTTCATACTACATTTTAATTGTAGTTGTTTTCGTTCTTTTGCTAAATCTTTAAGAAACCCTTGATCAGATATATAATTTAATAAGCCTAACAATTTTTGAACTTCAGTTACATTTGTACATATATTAGGGAACGTTTGTATTCTTTTTAAAATATTAGGTTGTAATTGAAGAAAGCCTTTTGAAATTTGAATTCCTAAATATTCAATGTTTTGTTGTGCTAATCTAATTTCCTTTTTACTTAAAATTAATCCTTTTCATTAACATCTTTGTAGAACATATTTGACTTTATGTAAATGGTCTTCTTTATCCTTATTAGAGAAAATAATAATATCATCTATATATACTAAGGTAAATGCTTCTAATCCTTCTAGATTATTATCCATAAATTGTTGATATATTCCTGGGGCTTGTTTTAATCCAAAGGGTAATACATTCCATTGATAGTGTTTTTGTGGTGGACAAGTAAAAGTTGTTAATGGTTTTGTATTTTCATGTAATCGTAATTGCCAATAACCTGATTTTGCATCTAAAGTAGTAAACCATTGATGTCCTTTAAACTTATTTAAAATGTAATCTTTACGTGGCAATTTATATGCATCTCCTTCAGTTGCTTCGTTTAATTTTTTATAATTAATAACCATTCGTCTTTTACCTCATTTTTGTTCTGAATGATTATCTACATAAAAAGCTGGGGCAGAATGTTTACTTGTACTAGGTGAAATTACCTGTTTTTGTAATAATTCTTAACATTCAGTTATAAATTCTTGTACATATTTAGGAGTATATGGGATATTATTTTGAATATTTATTTCATGTGTAGGATCTTTTAATTTTATTTCAATTAACTGATTATTGGTATTTTTGATAGGATCTAATGGATTTTCACTACAAACATATTCTATTAATGTTTCAATTTTAGTTTGTAAGGAAATATTGTTGAGAAGATAGAATTGTAGATAATTTAGTTTTTTGGTTATTTGTTTTAAGGTCTAATAGTATGTATTATGATAGATTGGAATTTTTAATATTATTGAATTTTGATTTAGATATTTGATAATAAGAGTTTTTAATGTTACATAATGTAAATATTGACAAAAGGGATTATATAATTTAAGAAAAATACCATGCGATCCATCAATGTGTCACTCAAATTGGCACTTGTTAATTGCCACAAAAAAGTATTCATTTTCTCGCACCTTACTATAATTATGCATTACATCCGAGATGATAATATACAGAACAAACCAAACAAAAGTTTAAACATTTAGTTAACCAAGAATTTATGTTTTGTTTCTCATGTTGTCATTGATCTACACACAAATCAGAATCCTAATCCTAAAAGAATACAATTTCGGATTCCTTCCACTGCTACAAAGCTTAGATAAATCAGAATACAGATCCCAAAATAATACAATTTTAAACCTACCTGTGGAGGTCCGCTCTTTAGAACAAAAGATTGATATTTTGAAGAAAACACAAAACAGAAAAGGAAAAGAAAACATTGGGCATCAACAAAAACCCATCACCCAATGTAAACAACAGGAATAATAACTTACCCAGAAGAGAAGACAGATGGTAGAACTTCAAATTTTCGTGAAGTTTCTAGAGAAGAGAATCATGAGATTGAGAGAGTGAAAATGGAAAAGTGGAAGTAGTTTCGGGAGGCTCACGAAGAAGAAACATGAGAAGATAAAAACGTCCTCAACAAAATTATTTTTTCTTGGAATAAATAAAAATAGTTAGGGATCATATTTAACTATTTTTTAAAATTAAATAATATTTATTTTTAAAATTAATTATTATGTGAATTTTTTAACTAAACATAGACTTAACTAAAATTTTAATAATATGGTGGAAATAGAATAATTATTCCGTTGCACCAAACATGCCATTAGTGAATTCGACCGAGTCGACCATACTCACGTATAGATCGCAGCATGGAAATGTTGCTTGCCGTCCTCCCGCACACAATCCTAGCCTTGATACCATCGTCAATATATCACTTAAATATCTTAACCTCACGTACTTTGATTTTTAATTTCACATACTTTAATAAATTAATACATATACTTCTCTTTGTAGGTAGCACTTCATTCAATGTGTTACTGCTGATCAAGTTTGTTGTACATTATTGAAGAAGTTTAATTTTTTTCTTTTACTTTTATACCATGCATTAAATTTTTATAATTAAAAGTTTGCTATTGTTTGTATACTTTATATTGCATTTTTCAAAGTTAGGAAAAGAAAGAAAATCTCGTAATGATGGAAGAGCTTCCATATTTACACGTTCATGGTGTGATTAGCAACTACTAATGACCAACTTGGCAAAAATTGGTGAAGCAGGCCAACAATGGAGAAAAGCTAAAATCATAATTATTTCAGATGGCTATTTATGATTAGCTTGTAGTCATGGAAGTTTGTTCCGCCAATACAGATCCTCGTGGAATTCAAAATTTAAAGATAAAGAAGTTCACACTTCTATGTTATTTTAAATTCCACTTCCATTCCTGTTAAGTTTGAAGTATGCTCCATTAGGGACTAAATGTCTAAATTGGGGCTAAATTTTTTAAAATTTGATCAGTTTAGAGCCAAACATTTTAATATGCTCAATTAAAGTTTAAACGTTATCGAATCTTCTTAATGTTAAGCTATTTTGGAAGGAAATTTGGAAGTGTCATACATGCTCCATTATGGAGCGGCCAGTTGGATTCTAGATGTCATGTAAAAAACACATTTGGCTTATGTGAATTTTCAGAAAAGAAAAAAATCATTTCATAATCCTAACTTTATTTCTAATCTTCAAATATTCACCCCTCTCTCAGAAACTTACCAAATCTTGTTCGATATGGCGTCTTACATCCTTCACACAGCATCATTGCCGATCAATCCAATCCCTCTCACCGATCCGCCTTCTAATAGTGTCAGCTTTCTTCTTAGAAGTGGTGAATGGGTGCTTTAGAACCCCATTGTCAATGATGAAGATTTTTTGGGTCTACAGAGGGTAAGTAATTTTAATTTGTGGATTTTTGGAGATTTGAACAATAAGATTTGAGTTTATAGTTTTCTGCTAAGGTTTTGATGGGGAACTTCTTGTAGTTATTGTTCAGTGATTTACTTTGTATTGAAGAAGACTTGATACTAAAACATAACTGAGTTTGAAATCTTAATAGAGATGAATAAGGAGTAGAGGATTGATCTTCATACGGTCAAGGCAAATACCATTTCACATTGTCCATTTACATACAATACATATGCCCTTTTTGCCTCTTATTCCCTCCCTAAATTACCTTCTTGTTTATTGGTTTGGATAGCGTATTGTTGTTACTTATGTGGATAGTGAGTAGCAACTCAGTTCGTGATTGGATTTTGAACAGGTAGTGGAAGGTAGTGATATACTTGTATTCTCATTGAAGCCCCAAGTTGGTAACAACTCTTACTCCCGTCTATTTTTACTCCTTTGTTTCCTTTTAACTTCATAGTAAAACCATATGTTTACTTCAGGATTTGCATTTCACCATTCTGACTTTGTCTCAAACATTAGTTGTGGAATCGGGAATTTTCGATGTTTGAAAGGTTTACATTGCTCATTGTTCTCTATTTTTTACCAAAATCCTTCTCTCTCATTTCACCATTCTTCCTCCCCAAAAGCTCTTTTTCCTTCTACAATTTGTACGATATTTTGGAAGACAAAAGCTGGGAATACTTGATAATGAGCTCAATTAGTAGTTCTTCAAGGTAATAAGGTCGATTAAAGTATTCAGTTTGTTGGTTTTTTTTGTTGTAATAAAGGGTTTATTGGAAATTTTTTGAAATTTTCATCTTTTACAGTAGAGGAATGCTTTTTAACCTTGATTCAAGGTCATACAAGCTGATTTCTTCAACTTACCCAATTGAATGTGTAACACCCCAAAATCTCGACTTCATGAATATTACTTTTTAGGTCGTGAATAGTGTATCCTGAGGTGAATAGTGACACTTGAAACTCAAACTGCATTTTATTTTATTTAACATCAGATAATATTGTTCAAGGATGGCCCGATGATCAAATTAGAGCTCCAAATGAGTTCATTTTGAAGGTTTGACCAAGAGTTGACCAGTGGTGAAAGTTTGACTCGAGGAGGTTGAAAGTCAAACTCGAAAATATTAATGAAAATAAATGATATTAATTAAGGTCTTTATGTGAGGTTAATATTTTTATTATGCGTATTTTTATTGAGAAAAATAAATAATTGATTAAAACATAAAGTTAATTTTAGAAAAAGAATTGGAAAATTTTTAATGAGGGACCAGTTGACATTTTTGGCCAACTTCCCTTTTTCTTCTTCTCCAAAACATTACTGAGAATACCTCCCTCCTTTCTTCTCCATTTTTCTTTCATTTCTTTCATTTTCAAGCCAAATTTCTTTAATTTTAACCCCCAAATCACCTATTAAACACTAAAGGCCTTGTTTGCATGATAGCTGATCAGCTAACTTTTAGCTGATTGACTAAAATCAGCTATTTGATTTCATCAAATAGCTATTTTTTTGTTTGGCTATTGGTTGGTTGGGTTGGCTGATTCAACCCAACCAACTAATTTGTGAAAAGCTGGGTATGTGTAGCGTTTTAGACAAACAATTACTATTCTACCCTCATTTTTTCGTTGCTTTTCTGTTCTGAAGTATTGTCACTGTGGCTAGCCATGGTGACCCACTGCTAGTCTAAGTCACCACCGTGCATGGAGTTGGAGCTTCTCCGTGCATAGAGAAGCACCAAACCTATGGAGTTATTATTATTATTAAATTTTGTTGTTGTTGTTGTTGTTGTTATTATTATTATTATTATTATTATTATTATTATTATTATTATTATTAT
>JAOQMS010000002.1:9876064-9893421 GCA_027563885.1 Erythroxylum longipes | reverse complement strand
TAAGGTCTCTATCATACATTTGTCTTGGATAAATTTAGACTTATTTTTGGTAAACATGACAACTCTCTTTGTTTTGATGAATAACAAACTAAATTCACGCTTAAATTGCAAATGATTAAGAAAAATCATCACTAATTTAATGTAAAGCTTAACAAAATTTTCATCATAAACAAGGTATTTTCTTTTTCTCCTAGTTGCATCATTTACCATATCATCTATGTCACTAATAAGTTCCCCATAGTCATTGTTGTCATAATATATACGATCAATGTGAATTTTTATAAGATCAAATAACTTGTCTTCTACCACTTCTCGAATCTAACGGAACCTCTTTTGATTATGTTTTGCTCTAAAATGGTAAGCAATGTCATTGGCAGGGTGGATAACACTCTAATTGTTATAGTGGTGTAGGAATTTCTGTTAGTTCAAACCTAACTCCTTAAGAAAATCTCTCATCTATATTATCTCTTTACCAACTTTAATGATTGATATATACTCTGACTTAGTGGTCTGTAGAGCAACACACTTTTGTGACTTTGATTGCTAAGATATAACTCCCCTTATAAATGTTAATAAGCACTAAGAAGTAGACTTGCTCAAATCTATATCCCCTGATGTATCAACTTCTGTGTAGCCATCTAACACAGGTAGTCTAAGACCAAAGCATAAACACAGTCTAAAAATACCTTTAAGATACCTAAGAATCCATTTCACTATCGTCTAATGACATCTTCACAACTGGAAAGAAAATATCATCAAACTTAGCACATTTCTTTTGGTCAAAGCCTTTTACAATAATCCTTACTTTGTACCAAGATGGAGAGCCATCTTCTCAAGTCTTTAATTTGATCACCCATTTATTCTTGATTGCTCTTTTGTTCTTAGACAACTTTTATAAATTTATAAGTATGGTTCTTATATAAAGACTTGATCTTTTCTTATATAGCATTGTGCCATCCCTTATTGTGAATATCTAGTATAGCTTCCTTATAGTTCTCTAGCTCTCCCTCATCACTCAATAGAGTATAGTCACTAGTTAGATATTTAGAAGAAGATTGTCTCTATCTAGTGGACTTCTTAAATTAAAGTTTTAATTGTGTAGTGGGCTCTTGTACTAGTGGGTCTTTATTTTTCATTATTACCATCATTGTCATCATGATCATCTTCCTGGACATCTTCTTGTTGTGTTCTTTAGATAACATCTAGAAAAAGTGGATCTCGGTTAACTGTGAAAGGTAGAGAAGACTGTGGTTATTGTGGCTTCTTATAGCCTTTAACGGTCTTATCTTGAATAAATAAAACATCTCAACTTTTGACCACTTTTTTACCAACTAAATTCCACAATTTGTATCCAATTTCATCTTCTAAGTACCCAAGGAAGATATATGTGTTTGAATTACTATCAAATTTGGATCCCTCAGCTTTGGGAATGTGAATATATGTTAAACATTTAAAGAATCTTATATGCTTGTAAGAAACATCTCTATCGGTATACAATCTCTTTGTAACATCACTAATAATTGGACTTAAAGGAGATTGATTGATAAGGTATGCCACTATTTGCATTGGCTTTGTTCAATAGGAATTTGATAGCTTCGTTTAAGAGAGCACACATCAAATTCTTGCTTTAATGGTTCTATTTACTCTCTTTGCTACCTCATTTAACTGAGGTGTCTTCTCAAGCTTGATACCTTGGGCTTTGTATTATGCCTCAAATGGCTCACTTTATTCTCCATTTATTAACTATAACATACTTAAGCTTCTGGCCTATTTTCCTCTCAAGTCTAGCTTGGAACTCTTTAAATGTTGATAATACCTAATTTTTAGTTTTCAACATAAAAATTCAAAATTTTCTAGAGAATTCATTAATAAAAGTAACAAAATATAATGCACCATATATGAGTTGACATTCATAACTAAAACATTTAGTATGCACAAGATCTAATAGATTTTTTCTTCTAAATGAGGGATGAGAACAAAATGATACCCTATGATGTTTTCCAACTAAACAATCAATATAAGTTGTACATCAAGCAAGAATTGTTTCTTAGTAGGGAATTTCATACCTCTTTCACTTACGTGACCAAGTCTTTTGTTCCATAACTTATCAGAGGAATTATCAATCACATTGGCATCTCCTTAATACCACTTAGCTTGCATCATATACAAGGATTTCTACTTAGTTACTTAGGCCACAATTAAGCTCCCCTTTGAGAATTTCCATTTTTCTATTTGAATTTTCTGGAGAAGCCATCTTTATCAAGCACACATGCTGATAAATGGATTACTCTATGCCCACAATCTTAGATAAGCATCATTCTTCATTCTCATAAAGCTATAGTCACCACTATTGTAGGATGAGAAGTACTCTCGATGTAAAGTGAGATGATATTAGGCACCTAAATTAACCACCAAAGGGTAATCATCACAAGTAAGGTTTAAGTAATCTTATTCACTAATAAAAAACAATTATTCATAACTAATAGCAATTGTTATGGTGTTTTGTCATCTAATTGTTATGGTATTTTGTCATCTTTTTCTTTCTTCTCCTTAAACAAATCATTTTTTCTCTTTTCGTAATATTTTTGGATTTGGCCTGGCCTGTCATAGTAGTGGCACGTGATCTTACTTTTAGATTTCGATCTCCCCTAAACTTGTCTCTATTGTGGGGTTTTCAACTCTTGTTTCTACCTCATGTTAGATTCTTGGGTTATATTAAGCTCAGAGTGGTGGAAGGCACCTATCTCTTTTCTTCAAGTCTCTCCGTTTAGTATACTAGCTTTGGCAATCTCTATTGTCAACTTGCTCCCTAGAGAAAAATTGTTAAACAACACAATAAGGGTGTCCTAATTTTCTGGCAATAGGCAAAGTATTAGCAAAGCCTGTAACTCATCATTAAGAGACATTTTCATAGAAGACAATTGATTAATCAAGCTTTAAAAATCATTCAAACGTGCTAAGTTTCCACATGAATGGTAATTTGTTCAAGCATTCTTTCTTTTAAACATGGCCTTGAGTTTCCCCCATAATTTAGAATCATTTGTGTCATTGGCAATATGATGGAGGACACTTATATCAACAAATTATCTAATTGTTCTAATGGCATTTGGGTTCAAAATTTTTCAATCACTTTCTAAAACATTGATTGGTATTGCTTGTTACAAAATTAGCTCATATAAATCTTGTATATGAAGAATGTATTCCATTTTGGTTTTTCACATGGAGTAATTCACAAAGTTTAAATAAATTATTCCATGCATATTGCTCTTATCTTCTTTCTTAACCAACATAACAATCTATACTAATTGTAAAACAAAGCTCTGAAACCAATGTGTAGAGGAAAGGGACCATAATATATAAAAGTAACAACTAGAAGCAGAAAACAACTACAATCTTTTGTTGGGTTATATTGGTAAATGGATAATTAATACTAATAAAGAATCAAAACAATAAAAGTGAAATAAAATCAGTCCACCGTACAAAAAGATAAGAATTTACATGAAAAGCTCGATGTAGAGAAAAAACTATGGGATTGTTTACAAATGGTACCAAAATTTTTATTAATCAACAAGAAATAAGTGGATACAATGAATTGTTCCTCCAAAGCTTAACTAAAGGCAAATACAATCGTCAATGATGAACATTAACATTATAATTCTAAACAATCGCCATCTAAATGGGTCGCAAGTGTAAATTTTGTATACAAAGAGATCCAGATAAGGAACACTAGCTCAGAGAGTTCAAAACGAAAATTTGATTAATGAATATGAAGAGGTAAATTTCAAGAATGACATACTAAATTTTACGCTGATCGTTGATTATATTTAGAGAAAATTCTCCTACGCGTTTTTTTTTCTTTCCTTTTTTCTTCACTCTCTAGAATACTCTCTTTCCTGCCTATTGTAACTTATAATTTGCCAAAAAATTTCTGACCCCTTATGTACATTTTGTCATTTCCATTTTATCCTTAATAAGATATTTTAAATAGAAATAAAGTGAATACTTCAAAATTCTTATCACATTAATATTATATAAAAGTAATTTAAAATGGTATGTCAACTGTTCTTCCAAATAGGAAGGATTCACAATACTATCTTACGACAAGGTGAAAATTCTGAATTTCAAAGTCATTTTTATGTTATCTATTATACGTTCAGAGCAGTAATCGACGGTGTACACGACAGTCGAAGCTAAGGATAAGCATCCCCAGCTTATGAGCTTTGTCAAATGTAATTCACTACACTCTTTAACATTGCTTTTCATAAATACTTTACCATTACATATTGGAATTCCACTATGTCTGCACAATTCATGATAATTTTCTCTACACTTTTTCTCAAGGGATTACCTCAGACAAGCCAACTACAGTTCAGACAGCTACGAAAAATCCTAATGAATTACAGAATTGCTCTCAAAGGCATTTAGGAAGTATCAATAGTGGGCTTGGAGTCAATCCATGGCTACCGACAGTCTTTGGTCGTGTTCGAGGCTTGGATGCCTAACTTCTTTGTATTTGGTGGCCACTATCAACCATGAGCATAATAAACGTTAATACTATAGCATAAACCATAAATATTAGTAGACTACTTTGGGTCATTATATATCTTTGTTTCACAATTTCCAACTAGTACTAGGCTTTTTGGGGAGTTGAGCCCAGATCTTTCAAATACTTTCTATACTTTCTCTCCTGTCAGACTATGCAAACTTAAATAATATATCAAAATATAATTCTTGTATACAATTTTAATGAATTAGATTATGTATAATTAATTACACGATATAAAAATAAAAAGTACATGATTGCTATATTATAAATTTTCGGAAATAATAAAATTATAGTTTTCATATTTAATTTATAATAATAATCTTTTCTAATATTATATATGAAGGAAAGTAAGTGTAGACTTGTAATTTTAAAAGATATGTCTAAATTAAAGTAATTTTAAAACTTTTATTGAGAGACTTTATTACATAATAAATAGAGAAATTAATATAAATCATTATATATATATATATATATATATATCAAATATCATATGTCCTTAAAAATTAAAATTACATATATCATTTATATTTACGTATATACTTTAATTATAATATCACTAAATTTACCACTTTATAATATTTTTTTTAACCTTCCAATCACTTAATATTGATAGTTATTCAATGAGATTACAATATCTATATGTCTTAAGGATAAGATATCTATGTAATAAATACAGGAATGATCACTTGTCAAATTTCTAAAAAGTTAACTCTACTTCAGTTATATATATACAGATTGAAAGACTTTTAATTTATCGTCAAGTATCATGAAAATTACGGAATTGGCATTAATTCTATCTTATTTACATAGGTTTAGTGGATAAAACGATAACAATATAAACTTTAGAATATTATATGGTCTTTATCCTTATCATGAATAACACTCACTCTTTTACCATACGTAGAATTCTCTTTTTTCATGAGAAACCAAAACAAATTACAGTCAACGAGTATTTTGAGAGCAAATGATTGATAAGCAGCTTAATGCTGGGAGAAATATAATATAAAACTGCGAGATCAATCACCAAGACACTGTATTTGAAACAAACAATAGAGACAATGTTGTTACTATAAAAGAAAAACATATTGAATTAGTCCATTGTCGTATTTAATGCAAGAATTAGACAGCTGGACGTGGTTATACCGTATAAAAGACATTTGTGGAAAAAAGAAGAAAGCAAAACAACACCCTTTAGACAGCTGGACATGGACCCACGTGGATATACCGTATAAAAGACATTTGTGAAAAAAAGAAGAAAGCAAAACAATAGCCCAACAAAGATCCTATTTAGCATTCTTAAGTGACAGTTCTATAATGCATAGTTGACCAAGACAAGAATAACATTCAGCCATTTGGTCTTATCTTTGGCTGTCACTTTTACCCTTCTCATCTACGTCTTAGAACAAGATTTCTCATTTATCACACAGTGGAGTGACGCTGTCGCATTCAATGTAACTTATCACACTACCAATTACATTTCATGTTTCATTTCACGGAAACTTGCGCTAAAGTTTACGGATTTGCTTTTACTTATTATAACAAGTAATACATCGTCTGTTGCTTGTGTTAGGGAAAGTAGTGAATAATTGTTTTAGGCGTCTTGTCTTTTCTTCCCGTGGTGACTTCTTTCTACCCACAAAACGCAATGTAACTTAGCTTCTTCACCGTGTGTAGGTATGGTATAGCCAACGAATTCCCTTATCGTACAATGATAATTCAAATTAATATAATTTACAAACAATCCCGTTTAACCAATTTACAACAGCCAACGGGAAAAGGACACTAGCTAGTGAAACATTTGACATTTCGTAATTCATATATCTAAGAAAGGGTAAAATAGACAATCGGGAACAAACCCGAGGGCATTTAATGCCGCCTCACATTCTTCTCTTTTAAGTACAGTTCCCGTCAACTCCCCGCTTCCTTTTTCCTGTAATGCCCTTTAGTCTATCCCTGATATAACTCCTCTCTTTCTGCCTCCATTTTTCTTCCAAAATAAACTCTAAAATGCAGGTGACTGAGGTTAGTACGGTTTGATACTTTAGGAAAAAGATATTCGTGAATTCATGTTTAAATTTTAAGATTTATTTATTTTTTATATACCTTTTCTTTGAAGACGAGAACGGTTCAAGTGAGTCATGTATCAGATCTAGCCAGCGAAAGAGAAATTCACGAGTTTTTCTCTTTTTCTGGAGAAATCCAACATATTCAGATCCTACGGTGCGTTTGATTTTTTTCTGTTCGCTTACGTTTATGCATTTTACTTTAGCTGTGAAATTGCTATGTAATGGGCTTGCTGTTTGTTTGGCTGCCAAGAAGGTGCGAATAAAGTCAGGAAGTGCTGGATCTTCTGTTGCATTTCCATATTTTGTTTTGGTAGCTGCATTTGGATCCTACCAGGATTTATTTTTTTCCTTTAAAACTAGTTGTAATTGATCCTTTTTTTTGGTATCTTTCGGGAAACGTTAAGTTGAATATTCTTTTTCCAGTTTTCGCTAGTTAAGTGCAGAAAAGGGAGGGAGGAACTGAAGTTAAAATGTAATTTTTGGATAAAGGGAAAATGAAGTTGGAGTTTTAATTTTATATTAGCTATGTTATGATGCTGATACATTTTTTATTGACGTTTTATGCGTTGTTGCAGGGATGGGCAATCTAGCATTGCATTTGTTACGTTCAAAGATCCTAGAGCGTTGGAGATTGCCTTGTTGTTATCAGTGAGTGTGCATTTCAATTTTTTTTTTGTTTTTTCCCTTCTGGTTCTTTCTTATGTTATTTGTCGTCTACTTGAAACGTTTTGCAATCCTGAAAATAAGTTTGGGTTGTGCTTTTTGGTTTGTTGAATGGACTATAAGCGAATTCTAAATATCTTATGTTTTAGCTCCGAGCTTAAGCAATTGGTGGGTTTATCTTTAACTGTATACCTTCCTTCAGCCTCCCACTTTCCTTTCTCTGTTGTCTATCATAGATTAGCAGCTCGACTTTTTTTCTTTCTTCATATTTCTTTTCTTATTTAATGAATATCTTGTAATACTTCTCTTGGGGTGTGTTTGAAGTTTGAAATAAAGGATGACAAACTTTATTACGTTGCATTTTCTTGCAATCTAGCTGAACTGGATTTCAGATACCTGTGATTTTTTTTTTTGTAGGGGTAAAATGTTTAATAACACTGGAATAAGAACATATTGTAAATCTTGGAGGTCCACATTTAGAAGCAGTCTCTTGTCAAGATATTGGTGCCTCGACAAAGGACTATTGAATTTTTTAAACTACAGTTATTTGTTTGTATTGGATATTATCAATAATTATGCATGTCAAAACTGTAGAAGTTAAACGTGTATGGATATTTTGCAGGGAGCTACAATAGTAGACCAGGTAGTTAGTATAATTCCTGCAGAAAATTATGTAATGAAGTGCGAGCTGCAGGTAAGTTATGAAATGTTTCTGCAGTTTCTTCCTGGCAAATAATCTATATCTAATATTGATATTATCATTTGTAATTTATGCAGGACGTTAGGAGAGAGGACAATGCAGTATCTGTCACAAATGCTGATACCTTTTCACCAAATGATGAGGTAGCCAAAAACACCATTGCTAATCAATCTTTTTCTACATTTAATGTTCTCTTGACCTGTACAATCCATTGTAGTCATTAACCCAAATTATGCAAAAAGTATTTGTACTAAGGTTTTTTCTTTTTTTTACTCTATCCCTGAAAAAACTTCTCTTTCTGCCTCCATTTTACTTCCAAAATAACACTAAAATGCAAATGACTGAGGTTAGTACAGTTTGATACTTGTAGGAAAAAGATATTCGTGAATTTATGTTTAAAATTTAAGATTTATTTATTTTTTCTATACTTTTTTTTGAAGATGAGAACGGTTCAAGTGAGACATGTATCAGATCTAGCCAGCGAAAGAGAGATTCACGAGTATCTGTACTAAGTTCATAGTGTTTTTCAAGGAATCTAGCAGACTTGACAAAATTCTGAAAATATTCCCATTTCCTGCTGCTATATGCATGAACCAAAAACTTGGGCAGTCACTAGAGGAGATTTGGGAGAAGATATTCATAGCTATTGTTTTTGTGAATGCATAAACAATCTGTCCCATTATTGGCTGCAAGTAAAAATAAAGGCCTCTACCAATATATCTTGACTGTGATGCTGGATTCATTGCATCACTTCTCAAATTTATAACCTCAGACGTGCGGTTTGACTGTAATCTTTATTTTTGCAGGTTAAGACTAGCCCACCCCAGAGTGCAAGAATTTATGTAAATAGAGCACAAGAGGTGGTTACAACTGTGTTGGCAAAAGGTTCAGCTATTCGCCAAGATGCAGTGAATAAGGCCAAGGCATTTGATGAGAAACATCGCTTAACTGCTAGCGCATCTGCTAAAGTAATGTCCTTTGACCGCCGAGTTGGCCTGTCAGAGAAATTAACAATTGGAATTTCAGCTGTGAACGAGAAAGTGAAGACTGTTGATCAAAGATTTCATGTTTCCGATAAAACTATGGCAGCAATATTTGCAGCAGAGAAGAAAATAAATGACACAGGATCAGCTGTTAAATCTAGCAGGTTGAATCTGTTTTATGAGATTGATCTTTTGCTTTTTTGTTGCAGAATCATTTAAGTTCAGTAATCTTACTTTGACCTTTAATCTCAGGAACTTCTACGTGCATTCATCCTTTTGCTTTTCTGTTTGATTCAAGTGATGAATCTTTAAGCAATACAGGCTTTGGAAAACTTTGTTTTTATGTTGAGTATGTTAAAGACTTGGTACAACAGTCAATCAATTTATGACATTTCTGGAGATGTCAATGTTTTACCTAGTATAGTTGGGACTAGGAATAGTTGTAAGAACCAAAAATACAAATCTTGTACTTTTCAGGTCTAAATTACTGTCTGATTACTTAGTTGATTTGCATAGGCAAGCCTTTTGGAGTAACGCTTAACATCAACAGCAGTTGGCAGTCATCAACAGTTGTCAACTGCCAACTGCTGTTGATGTATAAAATACACCTGTCCAACTCTTAGTTGGAGCTGGGATTTATTTTGAGTCCAAACTGCTTTTAAGAAACATTTTTATGGTCTAGTCACCAAGGCTTCCTATTTGATTCGTCTTATGGGATTTTGTTTTGGGAGTGTATTTTACTTGTTGCTGACAGGTTTAAGTTATCTTTAAATGTTTGCTTTCTAGATCTATGTCCTAAAATTGGATACAAGCATATTTCTTGAGAAATACAATGAAGTGATGTGATATTTAGCAATTTATCTAATTTTCTATCTAGTTTTTCCTTCACTAGTTGCTTGAAACTAAAAATATCTTCATTTACATTTTGATGATTCTCTTTAATGGTTGCTGATTGCTGATTGCTGATTTGACATTACTTCCAATGCAAAGGGAAGTATATGAAGTGATGACTTGCTTTGTTCCTTGACAGATATGTGACTGCTGGGACAGCTTGGCTCAATGGTGCCTTTAGTAAAGTCGCAAGGGCTGGGCAGGTTGCGGGTACAAAAACAAAGGAAAAGTTCAGTTTGGCTGTTTCAAACCTGACATCGAAGGTATGTTTTTCTGGTTGCACTAATGCTATGATATGTTTGTTTATGAGAAATAGATGGTTTCTCTGGGTCTGATTATATGTTTGATGCATATGGAAATTGAAAACTCATCTTGGATGATTAAATCCTAAATGAACCTTTGAGGCTTTTACTCATATGAGGCCGATGATTATTTTGAACCCTCATCCTACTCTTTTTTGGCAGTACAGTTACACTAAACCTGCAACCCCTATTATCATTCCTGTTGTTATTGATAGCATTTGTAAATATCTATCATTTTTTTAATGCGCAAGTTTTCTTTTTATAGTGCCAACATAGACTTGACCAAAGTCAATTAGGCTAAAAGATTTTGATGATAAATTTGCTAATTGAATAATTCTGACTTCATTTGTTGACTCAGGAACCTCCAATTGCTGTTTAAGTCAGAATTTGGATTCTTCTGAAGTTGCATTCATCACATCATTTATGATGAACTTACTGATCCAACCGCAGTTCTTCCAGCGACAGAATTTGTAGAAAGGGATGTAGAGTTTTGAGTCCTAGGCTTAGATAATATTGTATCCTACTCCTTGTATTCTCTGTATGCACCTGCAGTTTGATATCATCAATCTATGTCAATTTGACTTGTGTCTAGTATTCAATATTCTTTCGATTTTGGTTATTATGCGTCTGCTCCCTTGTAATTTTGTGGACTGCAACATTGATTTCAATGGGAATGAAAATTTGCTCTCTGATGATGTAATATTTCCTGCCTCCTTAACATGCCAATTTTGCACTAATATATATTATCATCTAAGAAGCAGATTTAAACTGTTGACGCCTGGACATCATTTGAGACACAGGCGAGCGCAGCTATTTGTCCTTGAAGGGGATGAATTCGATGACAATGCAGATGAGGGACTAGAAGTAAATGCAATAGAAGAGAGCCAAACTGATGATTCAGTCAAAATTTCTGTCCATGTCTTAACAAGTGTTTATGCATTTCAGACAATGCGTGTGACAGGTTATGCCAAAAAGAAACCTCTTCATATCCTCAGCATATCCTCATCGATTTTGGTAATACTCACAATTTTCTTGATATTGAAGCTGCTAAGTTGCTTGGCTGCACTATGGAAAGAATTCAGCCTTTAGTTGTAACAATGGCGGATGGAAACAAACTGAGTACGCAATCCATGCATAAAGGATACACTTGGTCCTTACAAGGATAAGAGTTTGTGACTGATGCGATGATCATTCCTTTGGGAAGTTAGGACTTGGTCTTTGGTGTTCAATGGCTTTTCACACTTGGACCAATAGTTTGGGATTTCCTTAAGCTACGAATGGAGTTCCATTTTAAGGGTGCTAAACATGTATTGTGACACCACTTTTTCTTCTGACAAAACTCTAAAACACAACAATCTCGAAAAAATTCTGGTGGGAAACCTTTAGTTAGCCCTTCTGCACTTTAGCCCTCCTAACCTTGAACCTACACCTATAACCCTTTTTAATCTTGCCTTATCACTTGCAGCCCCACATTCTTACAAACCTCAACTCGACCAACTCTTATGCTCTTTTTCTGACTTTTTTGAAGAACCACCTACACTATCCCCTCCTATGCCCGGCCATAATCATAAGATTCTTTTGCTTGAAGGCACCAACACCATTATTAAAAGACCTTATAGATACTCTTCTTTGGAGAAGGAAGTGATTGAGAATCTTATCAATGATATGCTAGACAAAGGCATTATTTAACACAGCTCTAGTCCATTCACATCTCTAGTGGTCTTGGTTGGAAAAAAAGATGGTACTCGGCGCTTTTGTGTTGATTATAGAGATCTGAACAATTGAACCATCAAAGACAAGTATTATATTCCCCTCTTGGAGGATTTATTAGATGAACTTGGAGGTTCTACAGTTTTTTCAAAGTTAGATCTCAAATCTGGCTTTCATCAACTCCAAATAGATCCCCTTGACATAAATAAAACAGCCTTCAAGACACACTCGGGTCACTATAAATACTTGGTGACACCCTTTGGGTTGACAAATGCTCCTTGTTCCTTCCAAGGTCTAATGAACTATATTTTTTGGGCTCACCTCAGAAAATTTGTGCTTGTCTTTTTTGATGATATTTTGATATACAGCCCCAATTGGGAACTTCATCTCTACCATTTTCAGTAGGTCTTTCAAATCATTCGGGCACACTCCTTATTTCTAAAGTTTTCTAAATATGCCTTTGGGGAATCTCGAGTAGAATATCTTAGCCACTTTATTTCAGCCACTGGGGTCTCCACGGATCCTTCCAAAATTCAAGCCATTTTGGATTGGCCAATTCCTACTTCCTTAAAACAACTTAGAGGTTTTCTTGGTTTATCAAATTATTACAGACGATTTGTATGAAATTATGGCCTGTTAACTCAACCCCTCACTGTCCTGTTGAAGAAAGATAGTTTTTTGTGGTTTGATCAAGTTACTGTGGCTTTTAATAAACTCAAATAGGTTATGACGTCAACCCCTGTGCTAGCTTTGCCCAATTTTGATAAAACTTTTGTTATTGAAACAGATGCTTCCAGCAAAGGCATCGGTGCTATACTGATGCAAGAGGGTCATCAAATCTACTATCTCAGCAAAGCCTTGGCCTTCGACATCAAGTACTGTCGGTGTATGAGAGAGAGTTATTGGTAGTTGTGTATGCAGCACATAAGTAGTCCTCTTATTTAACACAAAGACACTTCATTATCAAAACTGATCAAAAGAGCCTCAAACACCTTTTGGAGCAACAAGTCTCTACCCCTTTCTAGCACATGTTGGTGGCCAAACTAATGGGTTTCGATTGAAATACATTATAAGCAAGGCAAGGAAAATGTTGCGACTGATGCACTGTCACGTGTTACACATTTTAAAATCCTGACCATTTGCCTTAACACTATAAATGCAACTTTGTATGACATGATTAAGAGTGCTTGGGCTTCTGATCCTTCTTTTCAGACTCTCATTCAAGATTTGATAGCTAACCCTCAATCTCATCCTCACTATTCTTAGCATAATAGAGAACTCAGACGCAAAGGGAACTTGGTGATTGGAAATGTCCCTGATTTAAAACTCTCAATTTTCAAGTGGTTACACGACTCTCCTTTTGGTGGTCACTCAGGCTGTGATTCTACTATTCAGAAAATTTGCAACTTTTTCTACTGGAAAGGTATGCATAAAGAGAGTCGGCATTATATCAGAAATTGTGCTACTTGCCAGCGTTTCAAACCAGATCTTGCTGCCTCTCCTGGCCTCCTTCAACCTCTACCTATCCCATAAGTTGTTTGGGAAGATATCTCCCTTGACTTTATTGAAGGCCTTCCCTCCTCTGCCAACAAGCATACCACCTTGGTTGTCATTGATTGACTAAGTAAGTATGCTCACTTCATAGCCCTCTCCCACCCCTACTCTGCTTTGGACATTGCCCAATTGTACCTTGACTATATCTTCAAACTTCACGGCTTTCCAAAGTCCATTACCAGTGACTGTGATCCCACCTTCTTAAGTGTAGTATGGACTGAACTTTTTACACTCCAAGGAGTTAACCTTAACCTCTCTTCCGCTTATCACCCCCAAACTGATAGTCAGACTGAGGTTACCAATCGCACTTTAGAAACTTACCTTCGTTGCATGAGTGCAGAAGCTCCCACCACTTGGAGTAAATGGTTATCCCTTGCTGAATGGTGGTACAATACTATCTACCACACTGCTATCCGTTGTACCCCATTCAAAATTCTTCATAGACTACCTCCACCTATCCATCTCCTATACTTACCTGGTGAAACTAATGTTGAAGTTCTTGACAGGAGTTTACAAAAACGAGAAGAGATGATTAAGCTCCTCAAGTTCCATCTGGTGCGAGTACAAACTCGAATGAAGCAAATGGCAGATCGACACAGATCTGAGAGATCTTCTTCCATCGAGGATTGGGTTTATCTCAAGCTTCAACCCTATAGACAGCAATCTATAGCTACTCATGTTTCTCACAAGCTCTCTCCCAGGTTTTATGGACCATATCGCATCATTGATAAAGTGGGCTCTGTGGCATACAAACTGGAATTGTCTGCTACTGCTTTAATTCATAATGTCTTCCATGTTAGCCAGTTGAAGCTCTGTCCCAATCCACAGTCTACTACCTCTGTTTCTCCATAGTACTTCCCAGATCCTAGTTTGCCCAAAGAACCTGAACTCATCCTTGATCAGTAGATGGTTAAAAGGGGAAACGTTGCTGTAACCTGTGTACTGGTAAAGTGGAAAAATTACCCTGCTGAGGAAACTACTTGGGAGTTCTATCGAGACCTTCTTGAAAAATTTACTTCATTCAATCTTTGAGGACAAAGATCCCTTTTCCCTGGGAGTATTGTTACAAGGTGAATTCTAATAATGGTTATGACCGTTAGCTGCTACTGTAGGTGTTATGTTTTGCTATATATGTTACGTTCCGTTTTGTGTTTTTTATTTCAGTTTTGTACTATTGTGTTGTTTTGACTTGTATTTGGCTTCTATACTATGTTTTGTCTACATTCCCATGTATTAAGGTTGATCGTTGCTGAATGAAGAGGATAGAACGAAAATTACCAGAATTCACTTCTCTCTTTTGTCTGTTACACTTTTTCTTCCCTTCTCCAAGCTTCCCGATTTGGATTCTCTTCCCCTTCAGATCTTGAGTTTGGACGATCTGAATTCGAGATGATTTTAGCTTCTACTAGGATCACCCGTTAACATTTTGCTTATTTTGGTAGGAGTAACATGTTGCATAGAACATGGAATGTGCTTATCTCATTATACCTGCAATGCCTATTGGTGTCCTTGGGCCACCGCTTGGTTGATTGATTTGACGATCACTTTTGCATGGTTATTGTGTTCATGTCCTTGTGATAAGTCTAGTAGAAAGTGTCTCGTTTTCCAGAAAAGGTAGGGATAGTATAGACTCCTTACTTCCTCTTACTAATTGCATGTATAGTTGAACGTATAGATTATAGATGACCTCATCATATATTCAGTCTCTTAATCTTGGGAATAGTTACTTTCCTCTTATTATATGCATCTTGACAATGTCAATGTCATGCTAACTATTTTAAAAGATTTCTAGAAACTAAACTTATACAGAAATCATGCCTATTTTTTGCATGACAGTTTTACTTAGGTCTATTTAAGTAAGACTCAGCCTTTTCATATGCTTGTTGACTGATAAAACCTTGTTTTTGGATGTCTCATAATGCTCAAAGTGTTTAACTCACACACTTGCAAGAATATTACAAAAACCTTAAAGTATTAAAGACAACAATAAATATACAAGAGTTACGGTAAAAGTCAACCTTTATTACTTTTCTAAAAGTATACAAAGAATTACTCTCTCTCTCTCTCTCATTGTGTTCCCTTCTCACCTATTGGCTTTACAATTCAAAATCCTAATGAAACTGAACCAACTAAATCACCTCTATCTCACAGTAACTAATTGGATGACATCTTCATCCAAATAAGTCTTTATCTAATAGGATTTAGGTATATCATAACTAAAAGATAAGAAATTACATTTAAGTAGGAATGATACATTCATATTTGTGAAGAATTCTACTATCTTCAGATGATCCTCCTAGTTTTAATCTTTTAGAGCTGATATATATCTACTGTGATCTTATCTGCAATATCATCCAAGATCCCCCTTGATCTCTATTTATTAGTGACGAGTCATATAAGCCTAAAGCCTTTTATAGCACACTGATTCAGTCCACTGTTTACCCATTTCAAGCCCATTAGTCATGATCTGTCTATTTAAGCACACATTAAGTCCTTAGAGCTCTCATATGTCTCCCTCATGTATCTGATCTAGCTAACCTTCAACCCAAGGTCCATTTCAAGCTATCTTTTGGTCTCACTTCTGAATCTTGCATCCCGTTAAAGATTTTTTCCAATGTCCACCAATGCATGTCAACTCATCGACAATGCCCATTTTCCTTGCTTAATCGTAAGTCTTTACTTTTTCTGTTACCCCGAGTTTCAAACATTAGTCAAGGCTCCCTCATGCTTGCACGATTCCATAATTAGTACTTAAAGTTCTAACAAACCACCTCCATTAACTCAATGCTCTCGTTGAAATAATCCATAGGCACTCCTTCGAATGTAGTTCCTTTGAAGACTCCTTAGTCATTGGCGCATCTCCAATGTACCATATTTTCTCTTCTTCGGGTTTATCCTTGCTTTTGTTCGAATGTTCCTTCATAAGGCTCTTTGTACCTACTAAAGCATAATTATTGAGGTAGACTCCTTCCATCAAGTCATGAAATTCATTAGCTCCTTACCCACTTTCTGCTTTGGGCATTCACGAGCAAAATGCGACCTCTCATAAATGAAACAAGCAATATCCAGTTTTGTTTGTTCCTAGACTTGCATTGAGAAGATTCAAATACCTTCCTTTGTGTTTCTCTGAGTCATTCCGTGTCCCATCATTCTTCTTACCCTCATCGATAATTTGAATTGGTGGTAGCATGTGGAGATCTACCAAGGCATTTACAACCACTATCGCACTTGCGAAGCCTTTCACGTTCTGCCTTTGAAGCTTCATTTATGCCCAACCTTGCAAGTCACTTATGAAATTGAACAACTTATCTTCCTTTGACATGTTCTGCACGTCCAACATTAAAGATGTGAATTTTTTCATATACTCCCAAACTGAATTGTCTTGCTTTAAACATTTCAAGGCTTCTCTCGTGAGCCATGAAGTCTCGTTAGGGAGAAATTGGTTTGTCAGCTCCTTCTTTATTTTCTCCCAAGTGTTAATGGGAAGTCTACCCACAATGATGTTGTTAGACGTTTTCGTTATCCACCACAACTTTGCATCCTCCAACGTATATATAGTCATGATTGACATCTTCTCTAAATTAGACACCTTTGTTACTGCAATGTATTACTTCATAACCTACAAAAAAATTTTGGGCTCTTGCACCTTTACTAAAGTGCTTTTGGCATGTTAGATATTCTACATTGCAATGACATGCCATAGGATGTGATTTCTAATCTAGAATTCTCTTGTGCCTTCATTAAGTCCACTATTTGATGTTGCAACTGTTAGATTTGTGCCCTCAAAATCTCGAACCGAGAAGAGTAGGAAGTAGGCTTTTAAGGAGTTGGTCTTATAAGTGTCTCCACTCTATTTACATGTCACATGTTGGACCCTGAAACTTTTCTTAGAAAATTTCGAGTAGTACATGAGAAGTGTGGATAGGTTCATGTTTTGCTTTG
>JAOQMS010000002.1:9851646-9866185 GCA_027563885.1 Erythroxylum longipes | reverse complement strand
TCCTTCATTAATGAATTTCATTTCATTAGTCCTTTTATCAATATATGTATGTTTTATACATTCACTCACTATAAAATCTCAATTTTATTAATTAATTTAAATTTGTAACTTTAATTAATTAAATTTCTCACTTTATATTTTTAATTAAATAAGTTTCCATTAAAAATTTTAAAACAACTAGAAAAGTCAGGCCAGCCTGGGCCTAAATCTTAAGTTCCAATCAACCCCAGCTCTGAGTCTATACCCCGGGGTTTGATTAGGCCTCAAGCTAAGCTCAATCAGGCATCCAATCGGGCCTAGGCCCCTATCTTTCTGGCTAGCCCAAGCCTTACTCGACCCACTGTCATCCTTATTCGTGGTGACCTCTACATCAATATCCTCATATTCAGATGACCTATGACCAAAAAAAAGTCCTTTCCTTAACTATTCTCATAAATGGAAATATTGGGCTAAGGTGTGCCCTAAGTGTAACAACATCCTTTCGCCCATACTCCACAAGTAAAATATATCCAAAATTTTTACTACGCTGAAGTTATAACCCTGTCCACTCAGTATATGACTCAGGATCCCATGAATGTACCTGAGCGTAGGATGTCAAAGAGTAGAAACTTTAGATTTGCTCAACTTGTATTCTACCTCCTCGCTAATGTTGCGCTAAATGTGACATGCTACCATCCCATACGAAAAATCTATCAAGAGGGTCATTTACTCCTGCCATTGAATAACAACTCTGTCTAATTGGATTGAAGTGATTTCCAACTTATCATCTTCTGGAGTTTTATGAAAGCAAAAAAAAAAAACCTTTCAGCTCTAGAAATCTAGCCAATTAAGGCATCAGTTAATAAATCCATATTGACCATTCATTTATAGATCATATATATAAATCATCTTCAGTTGTATGCCTAATATATTTAAAAGTTCACACAAAAATGACTAATGGATAATGGATCTCGATCACTAATGATAGTTTTAGGAATTCAATATAGTTTTAGGATAGCTTCTACAAAAATTTTAATCATAAGTTCTACAATAAATGGGTTAGCAAAAGCAAGAAATTAAGCTAACTTATGAAGGCAATCAATTTACTATAACAAAAAGGGATAAAATATTCAAAAGTGTCCATCCTTTTTCAATTTAATGCCCAAGTTTTAAAAATTTTCAATCAAGTAACCAACATTTTATAGCATTAGCAACTCAATTCAAAATATTAGTTATATTTAGTATATTCTAATTTGGCTAACAGAATCTTTTTTTGTCTGGGTTAGGTGATTTAGTCTGTGTGGACGATTAGTTAGCAATTAATTTTTCACATAAACCCTACATATCATGAACCAAAAAGATTCTATTAACCAAATCAACAAACTATTAACAAAATTAAAGTTTTAAACAAAGTTGTTAAGATTATAAAAGATTGGTCACTTAATTAAAATTTTTAAAAGTTTAAGCACTAACTTATAAAAATCTTAAAAGGTTGGTACTTTAGAATATATTATCCCTAATAAGAATTGAGTTCTTGCCTAGTTTCTAGGTTGCCAACTTACCAATTATTTATTGCAACTTTTTTATTTCATCTCAAATTAGAGCTTGTAAGACAAATATGAAATTTAGTTGTAAGTTATTAGCTACATGAGAAAGCATATATACTATTGAATTCTCCTTACTCGGAAAATAATTTCATAATCATATCTAAACATCTTTCCATTTTTATTGCTCTAGAGTGAATATAAGTTGCTATAAAAAATAATTAAGGTTCATATGTTTGAATAATTAATTTTTTTCCATTGAGCATGGCCTCCAAACTTGGAAAACTTGGAAAACTTCAAGCATCTCTATAACATATGTTGACCATAATCTTTTGGAAAACCCTAAGGCTTGGCTCATAAAAGATACTAGCTTACCTTATTGAGTTATAATGGAACCAATATCATTTACAGAGGCATCAATTTTGATAATAAAAGGGACATTAAATTTACAAATAATAAGTGTTAAGGTGGTAGTAATGGTTTACTTAAGGACTTTAAAGTCAACTTCAGCTCTATCACTCCAATTAAATTGTCCCGTTTTAATAAGTTGGTTAATGATCGAGCCAAAAATTTTGTAGTTATGAACAAACCTATAGTAACATATTAGACCTAAGAAACCATATAACTTAGCAGTAATAGCAAGACTAAGTCAATTTAACACATATTTAACTTTCTTTTGGTCCACCTTTACTCCTTCAGGAGTAACAATATGACCTAAGTATTCCAATTAATGGTATCAAATTGTACATTTGTTGAATTAAAATTTTTTCATAATATTTCAAAAGCTTTATGAACATCTTTAAATTGCATTGTCCAATTAGGGCTATAGATCAAGAAGTAATCAAAAGAAAATTAACACAAATTTTCCAAGGTAAGGATGAAACTCGAATTTGTAATAGTTTGAAAAGTAGACAGGGCATTGAATAGACTAAAAGGCATGACTAAATATTTATGGTAACCATTAAAATTTTGAAATATAGTTTTATAAATATCATATGGATGTAACCGCAACTGGTGGTAATTAACTCTCAAATCTAATTTAGTTAAGAAAGTCGCCCTATGATATTTCTTAAGCATGTCATTTATTATAGAAGTTAGAAATTAGTCTTTAATAATCATATGATATTAAGGGATTTATAATTAGTAAAAAAACACCATATGTTATCTTTCTTTGTTCCACTAGAACCAAAATGAGAAAGATTAGTACTTGATCTAATCCCACAATAATAATATATTATAAAATTAATTTTCAATTTCAACTTTTAAAAAATAGGCATACTTATAAAGTCTTTCATATATAGGCTCAATTCTCTCTTTGGTTGTAATGTATTCCTTAATTACCAAGGAAGTTAGTTCAACTCTTGGAAAATATCTTCGAAGGCTTGCAACAACAGTTGCATTTTTTTAAGGACTCCATTTTATGTTATCTCCACTTTTTTTTAAAAGGAAAATAACAAACATTGAATTCCTTTAGTGTAATTCCTTTGAGTACATAGCCTGATCATGACAAGATTTTTCAAAGGAAATAAAGACTTTCTCAACTTTATTAAGAAGTCCCCCAACAACAAACAACTAAGTTGTAGAACCAACATATGATAGCACACTCAGCAATGAACTATGTTGAATTTTAGTCAAGAACTACAACTCCAATTGCATGTTGAGTCTCAAAGACTCCTTGATTCTTGATAGTTCTTCAAAGTTGATTATTGTTGTGGCACCGGAAGGAAGGTTAGGAGAGAGATCTAAGAAACTTAGGTCAAAGACTTCGTCTAAAGTTGTTACTAAGGACCAATCATACTTTACCTGTAGAATTTAAAAAATTCATTACATACCAGCGTATCAACATGTAGTAAAGAAATTCTTGTCTTATCTCTAACAACGTAACCTTAGTGACCATTGGGTCAAGAGAATTTTCCAAACTCTAGCTCAAAGAAGGAACAAAGAGGTTTGACATTGTGGCATCTGTAAGAAGGAGATAAGGTTGTGGAAATTCATAATAAAAAGATACTAAAAGTAATAAACGAATGTTTCATACCAACATTAACTTCCTCAACAAATTTTTTAAGTATAGATTAAGTCCCTTCTAAAGGAAGAATATATTCAGTTGTAGGCTTAGTGATAACAGTTCTTTTTAACAACTTGGAGGAAGAGCGAGTGAAGAAGCCTTTGGAACTGGAGTTTTAACTTTCATAGAACTAGAAGTAGCTTATGAGTTTTCTTTGAGCTTTCTATTAGGAAGAGGATTGGGAGCCAGTTCTTTCTTTAAAGGAAGGCTAGCTTTTTCCTTTTCTCTTAGCATCTAAGATTCCAAAATCTGTAATAATAAAACTTAGGAAAATTTTAAGAGCCAAGAATACACAAATCAGTGGGAATACCTTTCAAAAGGGCAAAATCGGGACAAAAAAGACTAAACTCTAGAAGCTTTTTAACCACAAGAGTAGTAAATTTTTATGTCAGCAATACTAGCAGTAACAATCTTCACTTCAAAACATGACAGTGATCAAAAATTTCTCAGAGGAATTTATCATTTATAGCACTTGTCTTGGAAGGAATTCTTACTGAGTAGTCTGAAAAATGTATAGCAAGAGGAATTCCCAGAAAAAGGTTGAGTAACCTATTCCAAAGGTAAGGGAGATACATTTTAAAATCCAAAATTATAATAGAAGGGTTGGCCTATCAACACCAAAAATGAAATCTCTAAAATTGGTATAAATGAGAAATAGTTTTTGGTAAATGACTAAGCAAGAGGACTCAGAAGTCTTAAAAATTTTTAACCAATAAGGCCCTTCGAAGAATTCTTCAAAAGGATTAAACTAATCCATAGACCTAGATTTTAGAGACATAGACCTAGACTTTAGAGACAACAAAGTATTGAATATTCCCTCGGAGATTTTATTATAGAAATTGGTCGATAAATAAAGGAAAAGAAAATTAGGAAATCTAGGTAAAAAAGGCAGGCCTTCTCTTCCTCTAAGTTAGGGGAAATAAGTAAAAGTCCAAAGCTAGACAAACCAGACATATAGGTAAGTCATTGTAACGGGAGATTAAAGAGGCATCTCCTTAAGCTTCTGTAGAGAAACCCCAAGAAAACAGAGCATAAAGCAAAGAACTGACCAAAAGCTACTGCTTTACAAAAAGGAAAGAATTCTAAACTAGGTTTGTTATTAACATGATAAAAGATAAATTGGTTTAGTAAAACCCAAATAAATTTGACACGTTGTTCTTTAGAAATAAAATTTCTTAAAGAAGCATAGGTGTTTATCAATCCAGAATAAGAAGAACATTTAAAAGCACCAAAGTTTGAACTTGGGGTTTCTTCAATTAAGCAAATAGAATCTTCCCCAATTACAAGTAACCCAGTTAAAAAGAAAATATCTTTTAATGAAATAGAAGCATACTAAAAGGAAATATAAAGGAGTTATATGAAGGATTCTAGAATTTTAAAATCACAGACATAAGGTTAGGTTGATACTCTATGGAATTCTTGGAAAGGGCCATTAGTTGTAGAAGGTCATTTCTCTTCTAGGCTAAATGACAGGACATGTATTTTCTATCTACCTATTTAGCCCATTGATCTACATTTGTAAGCAAGATTTTAGGGATTTAGAGGGGCCCTAAAACACGAGTAAATTCTAGAGAAAAAATTGAATTATTTACTGCAGTGGTGGGTGAGAAGAATGAATGCGTGGAGGTGTCCTAATAGTGAGAAGCAAACTGTATTTATTGTAGAAGCAAGGAAAGCTTTCTACAATACTAAAAATAGGAATTCAAATGTTAGAGCTAGCAGTTTAAAAAGAAAATTAGAGTTTGAGAATTATTTACTCAATCCTTATGGAAGGTGTAAAAGGATTATATGGAATAGAAACTACATCAAGCTTAACCTGGAAAAAGAAGTGAAGTTAGAAGAAATCGAAAGGATTTTTTAGAAAGTACCAAAATCAGGAAAAAAAATACATATGTGGCATTCACCTCAACAAAGTTTGTTAAAGAAGAGGAAGAAGCATGGTAGGAAAAAGTCATGGTCGTAGAAGTGGCAAGAGGAGAATATTGAAGTCAAAAAAGAGGATAAAGATTGTTTGAGAGCTAAGGTGAAAAGTGAAGAAGTAACAATAAGATTTTATAATAAAGAAGCTGTAAAACCTTAAGGTAATAACAAGAGGTTGAATTTGCGGAGGTTTTCTATCTTTTATAATGGATAGGGAAGTAGGAATTTCAAATTTGAAAGATCTTAATGCAATCTTTAGATCTGACATTTCTTATATGTAAATGACTATTTAGGATTTAGGAGACTCTTCACAGGTAACGCTACTTGGCCTAACTCAAGAATTTAGTCTAGAATCTGTAAAACCATTGAGATAGAATTCATAGTCAAGCTTGTAGAAAACTAGAGGAATTTCTATACCATATGTTTAGTTTGCTCAACTAAACATATACGTGAGAAGGGGAGGGGGAATTATTGATAACCTAAAATAAATTAGCCAATATGACCCAAAAAGGCCATGAAGCTAGCCCAAAAATGAAAGCTCCATTATTGTTTAACTAAATAATTCATGGACAACAAAAAATCAGGGATGTGAGAAGAAATATACTGAATTTGTGGAAATTCAAGACATAGAGTTGAGAATATTGGAGGAAGGTAGTTAAGAAAAATATGGTTAAGTGAGTTGGAAAGAAGTTACTTGAGGCTGAATTCCAGAGCATGGAAGTTAGAAGATAATGACAGATAATTAGCTAAAATGTAATAAAGTGGGCAATTATAGCAAAAAACTGCTTAAGGATGAGAGGACTACAAATTCTCTAGGGCTATAAAAATAGAGGGCAACAACAGACCAACACAATCACAATACAACAAAAATCAATCTCCAAAGAAAACAATCATCTTTATTTTTTGGCTTTCTTAATATTGCAAATTCATCTTTACTATATCCAATTCCCTTTTGTAGTTTGTGATTCTCTTTAGCAAATAAATTGTTTTCTTCACTTAAAATTTTATTTCAATATATTTCAGTATTTTTGGTAGTTTAGAACTCTACTTTAAAGTTTTTCAAAGCTTACTTATATTAATAAACAAGTTGGATACAAATTTTGAGAAATATTTTTCTTGAAACAGCCCGAATCTAAATTAATACCAAACACCCTTTATAATTTTCAATTTGATGCCCCAATAAGTATTTTCACTAGTGCCTTTTGAATAGTCTCGTAAAGAGCCTGCCTATCTCCAGATAGAACTTCATCAAAGTCCTCACGTCGGTCCAAACCGAACCTCTTCCAAAAAAAAATTACCCATGTGAATTCCTTTCCTTCTTTGTAAACTTGTCTTGGCTATTTTGACTATTGGTTCGCCTCACCTTCAAGATGAAATCAAAGGACACCTTTTGAGTTTCAACAGTGTCTTGGAACGTGAAGAACTTTACTGAACCATTCTATAGGGTCATCTCCTGAATATTTTGAAAACTCAAAACGGACTATCTTGGATAAAAGTAGAGGCTGTCCAACTTTCGTATTATTCCTAAACTCGTCTTTGTTAGAGGGTGTTCAACCATTTATTGTTGCTATTAGATCTTTCTATATTTGAAAACGCGGCTTCTATTAATTTATTGAGGACGTCTTCTACTTGATGAAACTTGTTATGCTATATTGAAGTCTTCCTAACCTCACTTCAAGATCTTTAATTCTTTCTTTGTTAGTAGACATAATATTAAGCTCAAAGTTGTTTTAACTCTTATGTAAATATGATTCTGCTTAGGATGAGAATAAAGCACAAGAATTTGTTTTCGCATGAGCTTGTTTTATTACTGCATAATATTTGAGTTTAAATATATTTTAAAAAAGCAATTCTTCCTAATATACTGTGATATGTACTTGAAATTAAGACTCACGACGGTTGTACTGTTAATACTTAGTTAAATATCAGATTTTTAGCTAACTCCACTTGACTTACTCTTGACAAGAATTTTACATTTTACGAATTAAGTTTTATTTCCATTATTTAAAACTGAATATAGAACACTCATTTGTATAGGATAGAGCCCGTTTAGCACTTCAAACCTTTGCATCATAACTGTTTGTCATTACAAGTACGTCTTTTCTAAAGCACATCCGCTACCTTTTACTCGGTTGATTATTTGGGACGGGACGTGGTTCCACATAAATAAATGGCTGAAATTGAATGGAACAGGGTAGGTACATGAAAAATAGGACAGAAAATTTGAGGCCATTTGGGACAGATCTTACTTAAGGTGAATCCCAACTTGCAGTGCGGTGTGGAAGAGATACATAGTTTCCAACCAGACCCCCATTAGCCGTTATCTTTCACTTCTTCATCGAAGCATGAGAAAATAGATGTGGTATTCATTATGTCATAGACATATATGGTCAATGATAAGAAAAGATGTAGGAGATGACAAAGTTCTTCGTAGGTCGGTGACAAAAGATTTCATCTTTGAGAAAAGCTTGCACGCCCATTTGCCTGGCACCATTGATTCACCATACAAATCCATAAAACTGGTAAAAAGGAACGGCTATAAAAGCAAAAGCTAGGAGGAAGGAATCTTTCAGTCATTAAAAAAGAGAGAGAGAAGGGAAAATATATCTCTTAACAAGCAAAGTTAAAAAGCTTACTAACTAACATTGTTTCACGAAAGACATTGTATGTTCTTAAAGATGTTCTTGCCCATCAAGTTAAGCATCTTTATGTTTTTTTTTTCTTTAACGCACCATGTTCTGTCCCATTCATCAACAACTAAGACCCCACTATACTCCTTTTTCTCCACCTCCAAACATCAGATATATAGGTATCTTCAACTCGTTCACATGGATTATATATGTACCCTCAAAACAGCCTTCTCATAATTTCCTTTGGAAGCCCTTTCTTGTTCAGTACTTCCAAATAGCAGCGAAACTATGTAATATTGCATAAGACGGAAGAGAAACTGAAGAAAGCAACAATGTCAGGAAATCAGAAACTAATAGTTGACGTGGTGGATGCTCACAACCTCTCCCCAAAAGATGGACATGGAACGTCAAGTCCTTACGTTGTCATAGATTTCTATGGGCAAAGAAAGCGTACACACACTGCCATACGCGACATAAACCCAACATGGAACGAAACTCTGGAGTTCAACGTTGGTAAGCCATCAAATGTGTTCGATGACACACTTGAGCTTGATGTTTACCATGATAAGAACTACGGACCCACGGGAAGGCATAACCATCTGGGTAGAATCCGATTGAGTTCGACCCAGTTTGTGAAGAAAGGAGAAGAGGCTTTAATATATTACACTCTTGAGAAGAAGTATCTCCTGAGTTTTATACAAGGTCAGATTGGTTTAAAGATCTACTATCAAGATGAAGTTCCGTCGCCCTCGCCACCACAAGAATCACCAGTTGCGGCGTCAGAAGTGGAAGTTAAAGTTGAGACGAATGCTGAGTCACGGCCTACAACTGAAGCTCCAAAACCAGAATCTGAACCTCAACAACCCATGCCGACCACTGAAGTAGAGAGTGAAAAACCACCAGAAAATTCACCAACTGAAGAGTCAACGGCTGAAGCTGCTCCACCTCCGTCAGATACCTCACCGGCACCGGTAAAAGCTGAGAAACCACAAGAGTCCGAGCCAACACCACCATCTGAAGCTCCAAAAGAAGCAAGTGATGAAAGCCAAGGAGGCCCACCTGACGACGCCTTGCAAGGTGATGAGGATATTGTTTTGGAGCCAATAACAGATAAGTGGGAATCAACTACACCGGAGATAATGCCGACGACCGAAGTCAAAGTAGCAGGAAAGAGCGGTCCACATCCCATCACCAGGCCAGTGCCATTGGCCCCAACCACGAGCTTCGGTCTTGAATCACAGGAGAGTATTTCAATCGAACGATCTTCATTTGATCTAGTTGAAAAGATGCATTACTTGTTCGTCAGGGTGGTGAAAGCCCGGTACCTCCCCACCAAGGGCAGTCCGGTTGCAAGAATTGTGGTTTCTGGCAGCCGCGTGCAATCCAAGCCGTCCAGGAAGACGTCATATTTTGAGTGGGACCAGACATTCGCCTTTGGTCGCGACGCACCTGAGTCGTCGTCCATCCTAGAAGTCTCGATTTGGGACTCGCTTGGTGCTAACATGGGGGAAGAGAATTTCCTCGGTGGAATTTGTTTCGACGTAACCGAGATCCCACTACGGGATCCTCCAGACAGCCCCCTGGCCCCACAATGGTACAGGCTGGAGGGAGGTGGGGCCAGAAGAGGAGACCTGATGCTTGCCACGTGGATCGGAACACAAGCTGATGAGTCGTTTCCCGATGCCTGGAAAACCGACACAGCTGGCAATGTCAACTCCAGAGCCAAAGTCTACCTCTCTCCAAAGCTATGGTACATTAGAGCTACGGTAGTGGAAGCCCAAGATATCTCACCGTCATCGTCGTCAAAAGAAGTCTTTTTTCAAGTGAAAGTCCAGTTGGGCTTCCAAGTGCATAAAACGAAGTCCGTCGTCACGCGTAACGGCACTCCGTCGTGGAATGAAGACTTACTCTTAGTAGCAGCAGAGCCGTTTAGCGATCATTTAGTCTTCACCTTGGAAACCCGACAACCAAAGGGGCAAGCAACAGTGGGGGTTGTTAGCGTGCCGCTCACCGCCGTGGAGAGACGGGTGGATGACCGGAAAGTGGCGTCTCGATGGTTCAGTTTGGAAGATCCAAACAGTGAAAAAGTTGTGTACAGAGGTAGGGTACAGCTGAGAGTTTGTTTTGATGGTGGATATCACGTGATGGATGAGGCGGCGCACGTGTGCAGTGACTACCGACCCACGGCGAGGCAGCTCTGGAAACCACCGGTTGGCACCGTGGAGTTGGGTATCATTGGGTGCAAGAACCTATTACCCATGAAAACTGTACAAGCTATAGGTTGCACGGATGCTTACTGTGTGGCCAAGTATGGTCCTAAATGGGTACGTACAAGAACTGTGTGTGATAGCTTGGATCCTAGATGGAATGAGCAGTACACGTGGAAAGTTTATGATCCGTCCACGGTGTTAACCATTGGAGTCTTTGACAGCTCAGAGGCAGTTGAGATGGAGGGCAGCAAAGCTGCCACACGTCCAGATACCCGGATTGGAAAAGTAAGGATACGCATCTCTACGTTGGAAACTGGTAGAGTGTACAAAAATTCATATCCGTTGATCGTGTTGAGTAATAATGGGGTCAAGAAGATGGGTGAAATTGAGGTGGCCGTGAGGCTCTTAAGAGCAACTCCCACGATTGATTTCTTACACGTGTACACGCAGCCCCTTTTGCCGTTGATGCATCACATAAAGCCACTTGGGATCATCCAGCAGGAAATAATGAGGAGCACGGCAGTTAAGATAACAGCCACCCACTTGTCCAGATCAGAGCCGCCTCTTCGGAGAGAAGTAGTGCTGTACATGCTTGACTTGGACTCGCACGCATTTAGCATGAGGAAAGTACGTGCAAATTGGTTTAGGATCATCAACCTGATTGCCAGCCTGATCGACATCGGACGGTGGATAGAAGACACGCGAGTGTGGAAGAACCCCACATCCACTGTACTCGTGCATGCATTGCTGGTGATGCTTGTGTGGTTCCCTGACTTAATAGTGCCCACACTGGCATTCTACGTGTTCGTGATTGGTGCTTGGAATTATAGATTCCGATCAAGGGAACTACTTCCACATTTTGATCCCAAGATTTCGTTGGCGGACACTGTTGATCGTGAGGAGCTAGACGAGGAGTTCGATACGGTGCCGAGCGGCAGATCAGCGGACATCGTAAGAGCAAGATACGATAAGTTGCGTACGGTGGGGGCACGTGTGCAGAAAGTATTGGGTGACGTGGCGACACAAGGTGAAAGAGTGCAAGCATTGGTGACATGGAGGGACCCACGTGCAACAGGGATATTTGTGGGATTATGTTTTGTGGTGGCTTTGATACTCTACTTGGTACCATCAAAAATGGTGGCGATGGCATTTGGGTTCTATTATTTCCGGCATCCAATTTTTCGAGATCGAATGCCATCACCCGCTCTCAACTTCTTCAGGAGGCTCCCATCTCTGTCTGATCGAATCATGTAGGTCGTAAGTGTGCTGTAGATTATGACATTAATTAAATTAGTTCGATTTACTATGAATCGAGAATGAAGTAATAAATTGTAGCTTATTTTGGTGATGCAAGTGATAAATTACAAGGGTATATACGTTTCTTTTTTTTTTTTTATTAAGGTTGTTAAAAGGGCTTGGATTGGGTCTAACTCACAGTTAACAGGTTAAATTTGATAAATCTAAATTTCAAACTGGGTTTAAATTTAGGGGGAGAATAAGAGGTTTGATTTGATAACCTAAACACTTTACACCACATTACAAAGGCGACATTATTTTAAAAAAATTTCATTAAACGATATTATTTTAAGCAATTCAAACCAATTTCAACACAAATTTAAGCCGCAATTTGAACTCAATCGAGCTTTGAAATGAGTTCAAGTAATCCCCAGAAAAAGTCAAGCCAACTCCAACCTAATCCATTTTTATCTCGGCGTTTCATGTCATAATTGCTTCTTAAAAAATAAGTTAATGCTTTTGAATCTAAAGCGATATAAAAAGAATGTCAATCTGCAAACTTATTATTCATATATTTTTCTTTAAAGTAGATATATAATTTTACATATTATTTTAGTTTGTCCACAAGAGATACTTTTAAGTCAAACTATTATCATAATCTTAAACAATGTGAATGAGAGTTTTCTATATTTGAAAATTAATGTCAATGAACTTTTGTTTTTTAAGGCTATGTAACAATGATTTGGGTACTATTCTGTACCGGTCGGAAAACGGAATGGTACCGCTTACATTGGTACCGGCTGGTACCGGATATTTTCTCCTGGTACCGGCTATACCGGATAGTACCAGACCGGTACCACAAAAACTCCCTTTTACAGGACCAATCTGTAAATTTTGGAAAAAAATTTATTTAACCCCCCCCCCCCACCCGGGGACCTCTGTGGCTCTGTCTGTTCTCTTCTCTCTTCTGTTTTGAACTTTTGATTTTTTTTCTTCTCTCTCTCTCACCAACTCCTCTCCTCTGTCCTAGCTGTTGTCGACGTCGTCCGCTCCTCCACTCCTGGCGTTCGTGGTGTGGTTCTCTCCGACATCCGCCCGTCTCCTCCGGCTATCGCGGGTCGCCATCTCCTCTGCCTGTCGCTGCCTCCTCCTGTCGCCACCTCCGCCTGTCACCACCATCAGACGACCACGTCTGTGCAGCGTGCTCATCATCCGACACCAGATCTGGGAATAATACCCAGATTTGGACCCGACTCGAGTCCCCGACCCGAGTTAAACCGATTGTGACTGTTTATTGGGTGTGTTTTTTTTTCAATTTTTGAATGCTTTTGTTAGTTGTTTGTGTTGTTGTGATTTGTGGCTTATAGTGAGGAATGAAATTGTGAAGATTTCTGGTTAATTGATTGTGTTGCTGGGTTGAAAATTTGGAGTTGTTAATCCATATTGTTGGGTTGGTTTTGAAGGATTTATGGTAAATGTGGATGAACCGATGAAGGAGGTGTGAAAAATGGGTTGGTTTTGATTGTGGTAAATGGTAATGCCGTAATGAAATTGAAAGTGGTAGTTGATTTAGGTAATAAATTGGTAATTGGGATTTCAATTTGGTAATGAAATTGAAAGTGGTGGTTGATTTAGGTGGTAAATTGGTAATTGAGATTTCAATTTGGTAATGAAATTATTATGGCCAAACCGAATGTTTGGGGGAATTGGAAATTTTGGTTCACGTATTTGGTTAAAGTAAACAAATTTTGGTTCACTAGTTTGTAATCAAAAGTTGTGATTAAGTTAATTAATTAATTGGTTCACAACTTCACATTGAAATTTTGAAATTGGTTCAATAAATGTTTGGTTCATTAAATTTGAAAATAAAAACAAAATTAAAAATAAAAAGAGAAAATTAAGATGATTGATTCATGCTTTGCTAAATGACATCATATTCTTAAAAAGATCCATTCATGGTTTCATGCTATGCTAAATGACATGTAATTGTAAGTGTAATTACTAATTATATTACCATTAGTTGAACCAAAAACAATTTGTTTAAACATACACAAAAAAGAACCTAAATTGAAAGAGTTCAAATTGCATCATATTCATATAGAAGGGCAACAATTAGAATTGACCACTTTAGATATATCTAACGTTTGAGGAATTAAATGTATGATTAAATTAATTTTTATTACTTGTTTAAGAAGTCATTATTAATTGTTTATTAATTGCAATGTTTAAGGTATATACTAGTTTTTAAATTTCAATTTTATTCTAATAATTTTATCCAAATTTACAATGGAATATTTTATTATCTCTAATCTTTTTAATTCATCTTAATTATTATAAGAGCCTAAGAGGACAATTAGTAAAAAAACACTATGTGCTAATGGTTTGGAGGTTCTTTATATATCATTGCTAATTTTTTTGATAAAACTAACATCTTTATATTTTTGTTATAGATAAATGGAAGGAAGCTCAACTACTCCTGATCAAACTAATTTAGGAAGACATAATGATCCAGCTTGGGCTCATACTGTATTAGTCCCAGGCCAGAAAAATCATAAAATTTGCTTGTTTTGTACCAAGCATTTGAAAGGTGGAGGAATCACTTGATTAAAGAAGCATTTAGCTGGGGTTAAAGGAGATGTAGAACCCTCTAAACAAGTAAGTCATGATGTGAAGTGGCAAATGAAAACATTGCTTGATGAATATCAACATGAGAGAAATTTAAGAGAAAGGCTGAATTTTGAAATTGGTAGTAGAAGTTCATTTTCTAGTTTTCGTGGTGATTATGGAAATGTTGAAAGTGATAGTGGTAATGGTGGTAGTGGTACTGATAGTGTTCCATCTCAGGATCAAGAAGAAGCATCTGAACCTGATGTGAGGAAGAGAAGAAGGCAGACTAGTTTCTTTGCACCACGAACAACCCCTGGGTCCCAACCTTCAATTCGTAGTGCAATGCAA
>JAOQMS010000002.1:9835762-9846312 GCA_027563885.1 Erythroxylum longipes | reverse complement strand
ATAACTGTATAATATATCAGTGGACTATTTTGCAAATTTTAAAAATTTCAAGGACTATTTCATAAATATAAAAAATTAACCGAAACGGTACTCGGTATTGACCGGTATCGGTACAGTACCGTACCAAAACTTAATCCAGTACCGAGTCTGGTACAGTATTCGGAACTTTGCTATGTAACATAATGTTTATCCACTAATAGTATTATGATATATGTGAGAATTGAAATTTGTGAGAATTGAAATTGATAATAATATGGATAGCTTTAAGACAACAATACTATCCTTTGTAAGAAAGATAAACCCAAATACCTACCTAGAGTAAGAAAAGCATATTAAGCTATTTTTTTACTATTATAACTTTTTGAAAGAAAAAAATATTAAGATGGTAACCACGAAGTTTAGTGATTATGTCGTGAATTAGCGAGATCATCAAATTCTCATTAGGAGAAAGAACTGAGAGTTGCCTATTAGGATGTGAGAGGAGATGATAATGGTGAAGAGGAAATGCTTATACCAAGTTCCTACCATAAGGATTTGTTAAAGGATGCAAATATTAACTCAAGGTTTCAAGAGTATGGAAGAGTATTACAGAGAGATGGAGGTTGTCATGGATAGGGAAAATGTGAAGGTAATTATAGCTTGTTTTATTTGTGAACTAAATCAAGAAATTTTCACCGTTGTTGGGTTGTAACATTATATAGAGCTAGAGCATGTAGTGTACATGACTATGAAGATAAAAAGATAATTTAAAAATTGGCATTTTAACTGTTGTAATATTTTTAATACAGGCATTTCATCATAGAATAAGGCATAAATTAAAAGGGACAATAAAGCTCTAAAACCTAAATATAAAGTGATCAAGTTGAAATTGTAAGCACTAAGTGGAGAAACAATCAAGATCGAGTCAAATTCAATAACTAGAAATAGAGATATCAAGTGCTTCAACTTCCTAAAGAGAGGATACATAGCTTCATAATAACCGAAAAGAGATTAATGATATAGAAGGAGGATGGAAAATATGTGTTTGTGAATGAGAAGGAGATAGATGATGATATTCCTAGCTTGGAAGACGTCAAGACGCTATTAATGATGAGTATCTTAAAAGGCCTAAAAAAGGAAGACTATTGATCATTAGGAGCTCATTGAGCATACATGTGGGATAAGATAATGCGAATGAGTAACAAGAACATCTTTTTCATACTAGATGTGTTATTAAGGATTAGGTGCGTAATATAATCATAGATGGATAGAGTTATGCCAATGTAGTTAATGTGGAGTTAGTGAAGTTGGAGCTACCAACTACAGAACACCCTAAACCATACAACTTATAATGATTGAATGAGACTGTGAATATTAGGATAACAAAACAAATGCTAATTTATTTCTTAATTAAGAGGTACATCTATAAAGTATTGTGTGATATGGTTCTCATTATGGATGGAAATTTGGTTTCAGGGTTCGGGGATCCCCGTGGGGATTCCCCATTTGGGGCGGGGATTGGCAAAAAAATCACCCCTTAGAATCGGGGATGGGCCAAATATAAACCCCAAGATAGAGTCGGGGATAGGGACGGGTTGAATAATCCCCGCCCCGTGGGGATCCCCGTTCACGATAATTTTAGAAATATATTATATATTTTTAATTTTATACTCTTTACTAAAAGTTGGGTATAATCATATGAACCAACTTTATATGGGTGCAGGGTGAGGATTCCGGGATTCGGGTCCCTGCGGGGACTTCATGAGCATCTCAGGGATGGAGAATGAGACAAAAATATCCCCACTTCGGAGATCAGGGATCGGGGATAAGGAGTAGGGGTGCCGGGAGGGGACGGGGTAGGGAAGGTACTCCCTGCCCCCGTCCCGCCCCGTTGCCAGCATTAGTTCTCATATAAGAGGGACACATACTTTTAGAGTGTTTTTGGAAATTTGATAGGAGAATCATACATAATAGGTATAATTTAGATATTCTTTTACCATGAATGAAAAATCAATCACCTTTTCTCCATTGTCATCAAAGCAAGTTTGTGAAGACCAATGAAGGATTTATCAAAGTTAGCAAGAAAGATTGAAGGAAAAAATGAGAGCAAAAACTAGGAAAAGCATTATACACTTTTAGCACAAAAATAAAAGATAACCATAAGGAAAGGCATGAGCTTGTAGAAAGAGAGAGGGATGTGAAATATGCATCCTTAGCTAAGTGTTAGATACTTTTGATTTTTTATAAAGAGTCTTTCCTTTCTCATAATGTTAATACTAATGCTACTTTGCTTAGTGGTGTTGTGTCCAGGAATTTGAGGATCTCTTTCAAGAGGATATTTTATTCTCCCTTATAAGAACCATTAAGCATTAACTTGATTTTATTCCACAAGCTCAAATTCCAAACTAATTAACATATAGAATGAACTCGGAGGAGAAAAAAATAGCTACAAAAGTAAGTGAAGGAGCTCTTAAAGAAGGGTTATATAAAAGAAAGCTTGAGACCATATATTGTTTTTATTGTACTTGTACCAAAGAATGATATATCATGAAGACTGCTTGTGGACTATCACAAAATTAACAAAATTATTGTGGAGTATAGACATCTTATCCCTAGGTTTAATGATATGTGATTAGTTGTTTAGTGCACTCAAATTGATTTAAAATCTAGGTAATATCAAATTAGGAATAGAGAATGACATGAATGAAAAACTAAATTTAAAACTAGACATGGGTTTTTTATGTAATAACCCGTTTTCCATACTAAGAGTTAGGACATAGGATCCTAGACCATTGTACATGAGAAATAGTATTGAGAATTTATAAGGTTTATTTCATTCACATGCATAATAATAGCATACACAAATGAATTATGATATTGTACACGTTAAAAAGATTGTATATACACTCAATTGACATATTCTGGGTTATGAAAGATTTAAAATAATTATGATGTGAATTGTGATTTGTTATATCTTAAATTTTGGTCTGATAGTTTTCAATTATGAATTTAGAATTTATTTATTATAATTGGGAGATTTATAAATTTATGTGTATTTTTGGACTAGGAAAAATGCGAAGTGGCAAGACAAATTGACACATGATAATAGAAATAAGTGACACGTGGCATTAGGATTAGTGACAATTAGCATAGAAAATTGGTGACAAATGGCTTGGAGATTGAGAGACAAATGGACTAATTATTATGAGACATGTGGTAGCATAAGTACAAGAAATGAAGCTTGTTCTTTAATTGACAAGTGTCATGACATGTCTCATGACTCTCACCAAGCATTTACTCGCCACATGTTTAAACCATCCCACAACACTCACACTTAACCTAACTATCTTTATCTTTCATTTTTACTTTTGCTAAATGCTCTCATTTTCTTCTCTCCATTTACGACCTTCTCACCAACCCTCACCATATTGAGTTTTTGCTAAAAGCCTACACTTGCCACTCTAAAATATGGTTGCATTCATCTAGTTGATGAAAACCTAACATTTTCCTCTTTGAAATGTTGATGATTGTGTGAGCTTGGAGGGGCTAGGTTAACCCAAGATTTGAAGAAGCTTTGGAGTTAAACAAGTAAGTAACATATTGTTCTTTATGGTTTGTTAAATAGAAGCTTTTATGATGATTGTTTGAGATAGATTGATGGTGTTAATAGTGTATGATGTGTGTTGGAACGTTGATGAAGAAAGGTATACATTTGATGTTCTGTTTTTGTGTAAACGATGAATAATATTTACGTATTTTTATATAGATGATTTTGAGTTGAGATTGAGGTGAAAATGATGAGGAAATGAGGTATAAATGATGATCTATGAAGACGCTACAAGAAATTGTATTTTTAATGAAAGTAAAAGTTGTCACTAAATGCAGTAATATTGGTCACTATTGTTAATAATGTCTAATCTTTGAAGTCGTCACCTTCCGTCACAAATACCTCTATTACTAATGAAATAGCGACTAATTTAATAAATGGTCACAATTATACAACACTTTTATGACACGAATACTGACCCTAAAACTTGTGAAATGTGTGACAAAACTATATGGTCACAATAACTTTACATATTTATGATAAGTTTATCGTCACAAATAATATAAAATAGTGACGAATTAAGTCGTAACAAAACTTCATTATATTGTGACAAAAGTGCTGACACTAAAATCCATAGAATGTGTAACAACACTATATGATCATAATAATTTTACATATTTATGACAAGTTTGTCAATACAAATAATATAAAGTAGTGACGATTAAAGTCATAACAGTACTTCATTTTATTGCTACAACATTATCGCCACTAAAATAATTATAAATAGTGACAAAATATTTGTCACTAATAATTTTTTATCAGTGTCCATTACTTCTTAGTCACTAATATTTTAATAAAAAAGTGTCAACATTATTTCGTCACAAAAATGAAAATTGGTTCTTATAAAAAGTATTGTCACTAATTTGTTTATTATTATCAAAAATAAAACTATCAATTCATCAATGACATTAGCTGTAAAAGAAATTTGTATCAGTGGCTATATTGTCTAATATATTTTGTCACAATTATGAAAATTATATGTTACAATAATATTGTCACTAAATAAAGAATATATATCACAATTAAATTATCATTAATGTGTTCGTGTTTGTCAAAAATAATATTATTAAATTTAACAATTTAATTACTTAATCGATAAATTTTTTGCATTGGTTGCCATAAAATAGAAGTTGTCACAAATGATAGGAATTTTTAGTGCCAAGATATTATCAGACAAGCAACTAAAAATTATTAATATATATCAAATATATAAAAATCACCGAAATGTACAAAATTAAAATTTCCAATATATAAAATTGGAAATTTTAATATCTAAGAAAATTATTTATTACAATTATCTCAAACTACTATATACTAATTTAAGCTAAAACTTTCTAAGGTAAAATTTCTTGGCTATTCTTCAGGATGAAATTCACTGTTGATTTGTTTCCTAAAAAATAAATAAAAATACAATGAGTTAATTAGTTTATAAAATATTAAGCTATAAATTTAGTACTAACATTTTATAATAATATAATGATAATGATAAGAAGTGTACTAACTATTCTAGATTTTATAAATTTATAAACTTACATGAGTAGTTGAGGTATTTAATGTTGTGGCACTTAATGAATCTTCAATTAAGGAAGAAGAGTAAGCCATTTGTTGACACCATGCATAGAGGAAAACTGTATCCACGAAGAGTAAGCAATTTATTAATACTACGCATAACGAGTTTCTTGAATAAGTGACTGTTCACGGTTCCTCTTCTTCCAGATATCAACACCTCTTTTTCTGTTTGTTTTATTTAATACTACTACCCCATCCTTCTTATTTGTCTTCATTTTACACATATACAAAAACACTCCAATTCTCCTATACAACAACGAAACCAAGTGTAGCTCTTAACTTTTATTCCCCTTTCGCTCATAAAGTGGAAGGATAAGGTAATTAATTATACGACATAGATTAATGAGTTCGTGTTCTAGAAAACAGAAATCATCCCAGTTCATATTTCGAAAACATTAACGTTATAGGAAGCAAAAGGCAAAATTTTGTAGAAAAGACAGACTGGTTTAAGGTGAGAAACTAGAATTTGCCTGAAATCCACTTGAAAATTTTGTTTCTTCTCCTTATATTTCTCAGCAATCCACTCAAAATAATCAAATCCACAACTTAGTATGAGATACTATTGTGAAAATTGGTCCTATACCTGCATGGTATATGTCTTTCCAATTCTAGTTATGTCATAAGCAAACACCGTAGTTTTCCAACCTCGAAATATCCCAAGAATAAAGGGATAACTTCCCTTTGACAAATCATATTAATGTTGTTGGCGTCTTGTCCAAAGAACGAGTCCAACTAATAACACTCGTTTCGACTAAGCAGACATAAGAAACCATGATCAAGGGGAAGATGACCAACGACAAGAAAAATGATCAAGATTGGAACTGAAAGAAAAGAGCTAACTTGGTGTCAAGGTCTTTAAGAAGAACGGTAACTTCATCTCTGGACTCACAATCTCGTTCAACAACAGAAACACACGAGATGAGGCAGCCATCATTTGCAAAGATTTCCTGGGGCAACCATCATTTGGTTGATTTATGGAGTTTCCCAGGAGCAGAATATTTTAGAGAAGACATGGGGGTCTTCAACAAACTGGTTTGGAATTCCATGGAAAGAAAAGATTGGAAATTTAGATTCGAAATTTAGAAGGAGAAGATAGTGGATTTGAGAGAGAGAGAAAGATCTGTTCAAGGAGAAAAGAGAAACACATAAATTGGAGTGTACGATAATTTAAACAGATTTGACCCTTGAGAGATGTTAGGTTCTTTATTTCAAAAATTTTTGGAGTTTAGGCTCTTATATTTGGATTGGCCCATGAACTATTCTCGATAAAGTGGAGCTCCCTGAAGTTGCTTTACTTTCTTGCTTAAGTAATAATTCCTAAATATTTAATTAATTGAATTGAGTTTAAAATTTATGTCAAATTATAATGTTAATAATATTTAATTTATTTATATATTGTTTAGACATATATATTTGTTATTAAAAATTATAAAAATAATAGTTTAAAATTTTGAATTTTAAAAAATAAATTAAATTATTAAAAAACCTATAATATATTATAGTATATAAAGGTAAGGCTTTATATCATTGGACCTCCTTAGATTTCTCTTTTTAGGGAAACTCTCATTGAGTGTAATTGTTGTTTACGTTGTTTTGAATGCATTGTATTCCCAAATCATTACTCATTAGAGTATTCTTAATTTTTGGTTAATAGGTAGAAAATATATAAAAATTATTTTGAATTTGTTATAACAAGCATAATAAAATTTAATTAAGTTCCTTAATACTCCATAAGATATTTTATAAGATTTTAATTACTTCATGATTTAAATTTATATTTTTTATTTAAGTCAATTTGGGTCTATATAAGTTTTTTTCAAACAAAAATTTGGGTTTATATAAGTTTTTTACTAAATTAGTTTTAAGTACTAGTCTAGACTACTCGATTTAATTTTTCAATTATGCTTATTCATTAACTAAATACTTCATGAATTCTTGGATCAAAAAGCCTACTCTTTCATATAAAGAACTTTGATAAAACTTTTATGTTATGATTAAAAAATTCAACTGGTTCATTTTTAAAAAAACAGCACAACCGGTTTAACCAGTTTAACAGTAAAAATCTTGAATCATTTAATTTTTCGGTTTAATTTTTAATTTTTTAGTTTGATTTACTCAAATAAATCTTGTTGTTAAAAATCGATTAGTTTATTAATTAATCAGTCAATTTTCAAAAATTAATAAGTTCTTATAAATTAAAATAAATAAATAAATTTTATTTAACAATTTTCTTTTTCAATTAACTAAGTGTAGCTGTTAACTTTTATTTAATACTACTACCCTTCTTATTCTTCTTCAGATTCTAAACTTACCCTATCTAACCATGACAAGTAGTTTCTGGTCTCTAAAACTTTTACAATAATGATAAAATTTATCGTTAGAGTGGTTAATTTTAATAGGTTTTTATAACAACAAATATTTATCATTAATTTGTTACGTTTATATTGACAATAACTTTTGTAACAAAAAGTTGATCAAGTGGCAACAAAATTTCTTGTCACTAAAATTACAAATAATAGTGAATGTAGTGATAGTTCAGTTGTTGTGATAATATAAAGTAGGCACTAACTAATTGAATTTTTATTGACAAAAGTTTTCATCATAACAAGTACATAGGCTTTTAGTTATAGAACTTAGTGATAAAAGAAATTTTGACATTATTAAGATAATTTGATTGTGAAGGTACTAAGTTGTCACAATTCCTATTGTATTAGTGACACAAAAATAAATCATCACAATTAATTCAAACAATAGTGTTAATCCATTGTTTTGTCACAACAAACTTCGTATTTGTGACGACATAATACTTAGTCACACAAAAATTGTCACTAAATTACAAATGGTAGTGACCATAGTTATAGTTTGGTGATTGTGACAATATTAAATAGACACTAGTTAATTGGATATTTATTGACACAAGTTTTCGTCACAACAAGTAAAATATTGTGTGACGGTAAATCGTTTTGTCACAAGTAGAAAAAAATATTAGTGACCAAACTATGTTTTGTTACAACAACAGACAATATTAATTACCAACATATGTTTTGCCACAATAACAAATTTTGGCGCTAAATTTCATAGGCTTTTAGTGATAAAATAAATTTTAACACTATTAATATATTAATAGTGATAATTTAACTGTTAAAGATACTAAATTGCCACAATTACCAATGTATTGGTGACAATAGTGTCAATCAATTGTCATGGCAGTAAAAAATCTCGTATTTGTGATGACAAAAATAGTTAGTCACATAAACATTGTCACTAAATTACGAATAGTTGTGACCATAGTTATAGTTCGGTTATTGTGACAATATGAAGTAGACACTAATTAATTGAATATTTATTGATAAAATTTTTTGTCACAACAAGTAAAATAATGCGTGACGATTAACCGTTTCATAACCAAAAAAAAGTAATCAAACTATGTTTTGTTGCAACAAATAGAAAATGTTAGTTACTAACATATGTTTTGTCACAATTACAATTTATTCCCGCCAAAATTATTTTGGGGCCAAATTGTATAGGCTTTTAATGACAAAACTTAGTGATAAAAGAAATTTTGACACTATTAATATATTAATAGTGACAGCTTAATTGTGAAAGATACTAAATTATCACAATTACTATTGTATTAGTGAAAAAAAATAAATCATCACAGTTAATCCAAACAATAGTGTCAATCAATTATCTTGTCACAAAAAACCTCGTATTTGTGATGAAACAATAGTTAGTTCACAAAAAAATTGTCACTAAATATCTTAACTCTTGTAGTGAGAAGATGTGTTGTATATAGTATGTAAGTGTTAAAACCTGAAAAATTGGAAGGAGAAAGAAGAGTAAAATTTTTGGATGGCATAACCCACGATCGTGGGGGCATAGAAAGTGAAGATGTTTTCGGATGATACATCCCATAAGCAGCATATTGTTTTTTATGGTTTATTAAATAGAAGCTTTTATAATGATTGTTTGAGATAGATTGATGGTGTTAATGGTGTATGATGTGTGTTGGAACGTTAATGAAGAAAGGTATACATTTGAAGTTCTGTTTTTGTGTAAATGATGAATAATAGTTTATATTTTTATATAGATGATTTTAAATTGGGATTGAGGTGAAAATGATGAGGAAATGAGGTATAAATGATGATCTATGAAGAAGATGTGTTGTATATAGTACGCAAGTGTTAAAATCTGGAAAATTGGAAGGAGAAAGAAGAGTAAAATTTTTAGATGGCATAACCCACAATCGTGGGAAGGCCTCCACGATTGTGGGAAATGCATGGAAATTGAATATGTTTTCGGATGACACATCCCAAGATCATGGGATGACCTCCACGATCCATGATCGTGGGAAAGGCATTGGAGATGAGATGTTCTCTTTTGAACAATTATTGAACCAACTAATGATAAGATACTTTCCTATGGTGCATTTAGACTTGATTGAGGCTTGAAATGAACCTAGTTTGATGTTGAATAAGTTGATAAAGTGTTTAATAAGTTTAGGTTGTTAATTGAGGTTATAACTTAAGAATGGATTGATGATATTAATGTACATAAAATCTAGAAATTTATGAGTGTTATAAAACTGAAAGTGTTCTTAGGAATGCAATTGTGATCTAAAGGAATGAGTAAGGTGTATTAGGTATGAATGAATAAAAATTTGGACATTATATGATTTTATAATGTTAGAAACGGGATTGATGAATGTTTAATTGATGAATTTAGAATAATCAAGTTTACTTGAGGTATAAACCTAAGTGCAAGTTAGACATATACAAATTATAATGTTTGAATGATCATGACTTATGATTTAGGATACATACCTAGGAATAGTCAATTGAACATGCATTGTATATGACGCATATATATATGTGTATGATTGGATACTTATATGATTGAGCAAATTAGTAATGTGTGTAAAATGTGTGTATTGTATGATTTAGAAGCTCAAGTTGAACGCCAACATCCAGACATTACTAGTTCGTCAAGGCAATAGCTATCTAGAGCTTACTGTGAGTCAACCTAGATATTTCTCACTAGAATTGATTGTTTCCGTTTAAATTCTAGTTACTGAAATGTTATTGATGTGAATGTGATAATTCCTGACATTAATGGTCAGAGGAGTTTGATAATTGAGATTATGTAGGAAGTGTTTCATAATTAAATGTAAATCTGAAAGAAATATGTGTACTCAACAAAATGTTGAATGCCAGACTTAGATCTGATGAATATGTGAAAACGACTGTGCTTAATGAATGAAAGTGATTGACTGCATAAAATGAGAAATGATGCATTTCATCATATTGAGATGCATGATCTGTTGGATCCTGCTTTTAGGATTTTTATATTTTTATTTTATTTTAATTATTTTATTAGATTATCAAGCATGGAAATA
>JAOQMS010000002.1:9789419-9829701 GCA_027563885.1 Erythroxylum longipes | reverse complement strand
AACGGTCAAGGTGTTCTCTTTCGGAGATAACTTACGTATTAAGATATTCTGCATGCTAGTTGGACTCCGAACTCGGGTTCTCACAGATGTGGTATCAGGGCAAGTAGGAGTTAGACTCTGATAATGGGGTCTAACAGATGTGATATCAGAGCAAGTAGGAGTTAGACTCCGATAACGGAGTCTGACACAATCACTGTGGGATCGATATCTGCTTTCTAACTGCAAATCACGACCCGTACACTTGTGGTTTTTGAGCATAAAACGAGTAGGTTGTTTTGTATAAATTACACTCAACACTCTCACACAAGATCTCTCTTTGAATGATAATTAATTTGTTAATCACATGACTTATTAAACTGCCAACTCTAGCTACACAATTTAATCATATTATTTTTGACTCACTTTTTTTATTTGTTATCAAAGTATATGCATGCTCAATTAACACAAAACCATAATATTGTACTGAATCAACAAAGATCAAAGTCACAAAATAACTGCATAATAAACCCTAATATGGAAATTAGAATATCATGAACATAATAGACATTTGGAAATTCAGTTTTCACATAAAGTATGATTGAAATAACGAAGGAGAAAGAAAGAAAAACTCTATTTGAAGCTTGATCTGAAAAACTGAAAATTTGGACCTCTCCTTGATCTTCCTTGTTTGATCCACTTTTGCAAGATGGAGGTCATGGATTTTAGGCTTAATAAGGTTCTTAAATAGTCTCTGAGAGTCTTGGGGTGTAACTAGGGTTTTCACCTTTTGATTAGTTCAAAAAATGCCCCCGAACTCTAAAATAGATGGAAAAAGTAACGCCTGAGAAGCCTTTGTCACTATCATGACATGTGACTCTGTGAAATTACTCTCAGTCACGATCGTGACATTGGAGTCACGATCATGACTCTAGGTTATTCTCTTCTGTCATGATCATAATATGGGAGTCGCGATTGTGACCTTGCCCATGTAGCTCTATACACATCCAACTCTCTTGTTCTTTAGTTATCTGATTCCAACACTAACAAACACATCAAACAACTGAAGAAACATATAATTAAGATTGAAAACATGCTCCAAACTACACAAACACTTAGAATTTAAATAAACACTCAAATATAAATAAACACTATAAACATTTAAAATATAAATAAACACTCACATTAACATAATTATAAGCCTATACCTGCAACAATCATCTAATAAACACCTATAAACACACTAAAATACCTAAAACATAGTATAAACTACACCTCTCATTACTATTATGTTAACCTATTAAAGATTGAGAAATAGAATATAATTGGCTTTAAAGTCATACTAGTGTTAAGTGTCGATTTTATGCTAGTTTTACAGTGAGATGGAAAAGTAAATTGGCATCAGAGTTGAATTTATAACTGCTGTTACACTTGTCGTTGTATTACAAATTAAGCTTTTAAACAAAATCGACATTAACCTTGGAAGTTAAACTAACATCAAATTTGTGCTTTCATTAGTTTTTTATTTCCAACTTCTTTTTAGATAGGGATTGACTTACCTTTCAAAGTTATTTGTTTCCTAGTTAGATTACATATTATTACTTCCTTTTAAGATTCTATTTCTAAAGTTTTAACCTATAAAAGACTTTTCTATAATTCTAATAGCCATTTTATGTTTTTGTTCAATCTAATTACTCTGGAGAGAGCTTTCTTCATCTTTGTCTTTAAAAAATATGTTATTCTATATTCTTTAATAATTAACAATGTTATCTAGTTTGCTAGTAGTAATCAATTATAGGCTAACTCTGATTCTTTCTTTTTAATGAGTGTGATATTCATATAATTCTTTATGTTTTTATGATTGTTTTCTTAAATCAAACTTGTCGTAATAGAAGAGTTATTGGTCATAGTATAATAATATTAAATCTCACTACTTCTATTAATAAGTTTCTTAAATAGTCTTTTTAGGCCTTGGGGTTTAACTGGGGGTTTTCACCTTTTGATCAGTTCCAAAAATGCCCCCGAACTCTGAAATAGATGGAAAAAGTAACGCCTGGGAAGCCTTTGTCACGATCGTGACATGTGACTCTGTGAAATTACTCTCAGTCACGATCGTGACATTGGATTCACGATCATGACTCTAGGTAATTCTCTTCTGTCACGATCATAATATGGGAGTCGCAATGGTGACCTTGCCCATGTAGCTCTATGCACGTCCAACTCTCTTGTTCTTCAGTTATCTGATTCCAACACTAACAAACAAGAAACATATAATTAAGATTGAAAACATGCTCCAAACTACACAAATACTTAGAATAAATAAACACTATAAACACTTAGAATATAAATAAACACTCACATTAACACAATTATAAGCATATACGTGCAACAATCATCTAATAAACACCTATAAACACACTAAAATACCTAAAACATAGTATAAACTACACCTCTCATTACTATTACGTTAACCTATTAAAGATTGAGAAACAGAATATAATTGGCTTCAAAGTCATACTAGTGTTAAGTGTCAATTTTATGCTAGTTTTACAGTGAGATGGACAAAGTAAACTGGCATCAGAGTTGAATTTATAACAGGTGTCAGACTTGTCGTTGTATTTACACATTAAGCTTTTAAACAAAATCGACATTAGCCTTGGAAGTTAAACTAAAATCAAATTTGCGCTTTCATTAGTTTTTTTATTTCAAACTTCTATTTAGATGGGGATTGACTTACCTTTCAAAGTGATTTGTTTCCTAATTAGATTACATTTTATTACTTCCTTTTAGGATTCTATTTCTAAAGTTTTTACCTATAAAAGACTTTTCTATAATTCTAATAGCCATTTTATGTTTTTGTTCAATCCAATTACTCTAGAGAGAGCTTTCTTCATCCTTGTCTTTAAAAAGTATGTTATTCTATATTCTTTAATAATTAACAATGTTATCTAGTTTGCCAGTAGTAATCAACTATAGGCTCTTGTAACTCTGATTCTTTCTTTTTAATGAGTGTGATATTCATATAATTCTTTATGTTTTTATGATTGTTTTTCTTAAATCAAACTTGTGTAATAGAAGAGTTATTGGTCATATTATAATAATATTAAATCTCACTACTTCTATTAATAAGTTTCATATCAATAAGCATCTCACAAAATATTTATTTATTTTTAAAAAAATAATAGATTTTAAAGTATCTAAATATTTGGTTTTTTTCAATTTAGTGCCAAATTTTCTGAAATTTTCAATTTAGTTACTAATCTTTTAAAATTAATATAACTTATGTCAAAACATTATTTGTGTTGACGTGACTAATAAACAAACATCTACATAACATTTGTTATGTTAGTAAAAATAATATTTTGAGCTTATTTATACATATTTAAAAAATTACTTACTAAATTAAAAAAATTTAAAAAGGTTGGCACTAAATTAAAAAATTTTAAAATTAGATATTTTTAACTTATTATCACTTTATAAAATTAATAAAGGTCTATTCTAATTTTTTTAAAAAATCTTGATTCAAAACTTGAATTTCGAAACAAAAAATTATAAATCTTCAATTCAAGACTATAATTCTAAAACAAAAGTTTTTTATATGTCGGCAGGCCTCCTTCAACTTATGCCTTCCTTTCATATGCCTTCCTTTCATGCCGAGATGTCAGACTTTAGTCATTCAAGATCTGATGTCTATGTGTTTTAAGAATGAGTGTAAGGCATCTGAAGTTTTTAATGGAGGCGAGTCGATAAAAAGGACAGAAAAAAGATCATATAGAATTATAGCTCCTCGTGTCAGAACAATAATCGAGTTCGAAGCCGAGAGATCAGGATGAGCAATCTTAAAGAGTTTTAAGTTAAACATTTTTCAAAGTCTTACACAAAGGAAGGGAAACATTTCTAGATTGGGAAATTAATGCGGGTGAATTTTAACTGCCAATAGCTTAAACGGAACGCTTTGTCTGCTAACGGTTTTATAATGTATCAGAGCAGCTCCTCCGGCCGTCTGCTCATGTTTTCTGAAAATTAGACGATCTAATTGCACCAGGATATTGGGTGGCTAGTTTATAGAAATGTATAGCATCTGTGTTGGGTTTTGACTCCTTTGTTTGTCCCATATTGGTTGGGAAAATAATTAGAACAAGGTTCTTGCCTATATAAGGAGAGTGCTACTTCCTTGGTTAGTGTACCAATCCAAATTCAAAGATTTGTATGACAAATTTGACTATAGTTAAATTCCTCTTTTGAGGTGAGAGTCGGAGGATTTGTTTTGGGTATTTCTTTGTGGGTGTATTGGTATATTAAAATATTGGGTGAGAGGAAAAATTGTGTGATTTGTAAGAATTTTTTACATAGTGGATTTTCTTCTCGGTGCCCGTAGTTTTTCTCCGGTTTGGGAGTTTCCACTTAAATTTCTTATGTTATTATTTCTCTATTTTCTACTATTTTTTACTATGAAATATCCTTGGGTGTGAGTTTGGGAGGTTTAAATTCCCAACAATTGGTATCAGAGCTAAGGTGTGTTTTTCTTGAAAATTCTGAGTATGTTCTGTGGTCGCAGTTTTGACTGATCTTCCACGTCAGAAAGATTTTTTTGAGAAAGATTCGTTTGGTGCGGTGGAGCTTTGGTTTGGTAGTGTGGAAGTGCATGTCTAGGAAAGTTCTGGCTAAGAAAAGACTTGGTACTTAAGTGTGTCCTTTGCAACCTACCTCTCTTTCCTGGGATCTTACCTGGTGTACTGTTCATTTCTATGATAACGTTCATCAAGGCAGAAGAGCACAGAAAAAATGTCAGGGAATAGGGCTTCTAATCCTATCAGATTTGAAGTGGAAAAATTCGATGGGAGAATCAATTTTGGCTTATGGCAAGTACAAGTCAGGGATATTTTGATTCAGTCGGGATTATACAAAGCATTGAAAGGCAGACAAATCCCTAATATCAGAACTACTACTAGTTATACTGGCAAAAAGGCTAGTACAGACAGATCTAGAATGAGCGATGAAGATTGAGAGGATCTGGATTTGAGAGCGGCAAGTGGGATACGACTGTGTTTGGCCAAGAATGTCCTTGCGAATGTGCATGGAATATCTACGGCAAAGGAGCTCTGGGAAAAGCTCGAGGAGTTGTATCAAACAAAGGGTGTCTCAAATCGAGTGTACCTGAAGGAGCAGTTTCATACACTGCGGATGAGGGAAGGTACTACAATTTCAGATCATTTAAGTGTTCTCAATGGGATCGTCTCTGAACTAGAGGCAATTGGAGTTCATATAGATGATGAGGATCAAGCTTTGAGACTCATCTGGTCTCTTCCACCTTCCTATGAACACATGAAACCTATTTTGATTCATGGGAAGGAAAAGATAGTTCTTTCTGAAGTTACCGGAAAACTCTTTTCAGAAGAAAGAAGACTGAGTGGTGGAAGAAATGTTCCATCTGAAGACTCAGCTCTGGTGGTAGCTAGATATAGGAAGAAGAACTCCATGAAGAAAAATGTAGTATGCTGGACGTGTGGACAATCTGGGCACGGGAAGAAAAATTGTCCGAGAGGTGGAGCGGGTTCGGCAAGAGGCTCTGGGTCAGTTAATGGAGAGACTAACAATGTCGCTAACATTGTCGCCATGGATGATGATTTTACTCTCTAAAAAGGGGCATGTATGTTCTCATGGCATGCCGCTAATCCCAAAGTTACTATAATAGAGGCTGTGTTACTATTAGCGGGTCCACAAGTTTGCACACAGACATTGGTTTGGCATTGATGCAAGGTGTGTGGTGGAATTTATGTCGATGGCTGATGAACTTCTAGGAAAGTCAAACATGAGAGTTGCACCATAATTTTTTCAACAAGGTTATTTTCGACATGTGCCGAAGTGAAAGGCTTAGAATTGGTTTATTCTGAGTGGATATGCTTTTATGGTGGAGCATGATGCTATGAAGCATGATAATTCTCTACATTGAGAATTATGTTATTTTCAGGAGATCTTCATTGAGGTGGAGTATGGTTATGGGATCAACCAAAGTTGCCAAGGTGGAGATTGTTGGGTTTTGGCTCCTTTGTTTATCCCATATTGGTTGGGGAAAACAATTGAGGCAAAGCTCTTGCCTATATAAGGAGGGTGCTACCTCCTTGGTTAGTGCACCAATCCAAAGTCAAAGATTTGTATGACAAATTTGACTCTAGTTAAATTCCTCTTTTGAAGTGAGAGTTGGAGGATTTGTTTTTGGTATTTTTTTTATGGGTGTATTAGTGTATTGGGATATTGAGTGAGAGGAAAAATTGTGTGATTGTAAGAATTTTTCACATAGTGGATTTTTTTCTCGGTGCCCATAGTTTTTCTCCGGTTTGAGAGTTTCCACGTAAATTTCTTGTGTTGTTATTATTTCTCTATTTTCTACTATTTTTTACTATGAAATATTCTTGGATGTGAGTTTGAGAAGTCTAAATTCCCAACAATCTGAATATGGCGTGAATTCTAAAACAATGTTTTAAAAATCAGACTAGATGTTAAATTGATAAGAGAAGAATTTGAGGTTTAAAAGGTTCAAACGTAGATCACCATAAAATTAGTTAAAGATCGAATAAAATTAAAGAATTTGAAATATGATTGAAAAAAATTATCTTTACCTATCAAAAAATTTGAAGTTGAATTAAAAAAAGATATTGATAAATGTTTTCTTGTGGCTTGCTATTAAAAATCGATTGAGCACTAAGGACCGATGGTTTGGTAGTTATAATCCCCTTTGTATATTGTATAAACAAGTCAATGAGAGTAGTAATCACTTGTTTTTTTATTGTAATTACACTAAAGTGGTGTGAAGCAGAATCTTGCATATGCTAAGAACCCCAAATTTCTCCTTTGAATGAAATGAGGTATTAAATGATGTTATACGATTTTCCAAACCTGGGTGGAGAGATGGTCTCATCATCCGTACATCGTTTCAAATGGTGATATATTACATATGGAGGGAGAGGAATCGACGTCTATATCAAGACTTGGAGTAACATTAGAATGAGCTCGTTGCTACGTTTGTTAATCTGATCAGAGAATTACTCATAGCCAAAGGACTGCAAGATGCTATTAGCTAAGAACTCAAAGTGACTTGGATAATTTAGATGATGTAATGTGATTATTGGATGTATGTTAATAGTAGTATAGTAGTGGTGTTGTAATTTTGTTATTATCCTTGTAATAAGATTGTATATAAGTTTCAAGTTTTGGTAATATATTTCTTTAAATTTAAAAAAAAGGCTTATTAATCTACAAAAATTGACCGATTAATTAATAAATTGATTAATTTTTAACAACAAGAATTATTAAAGTAAATTGAACCAAAATTTTGAAAAGTTGAATGAAACTATTCAACTTTTAATAAGAAGAAAAGAAAAGTCCAATATATGTCCTTATTAACAAACAATTTAATAAGAAGAAAAGAAAAGTCCAATATATATCCTTAATAATTATAAGGCAAGCAAAAAAAAATAAAGGAAATCTCATATTGCTTGATTGCCTCTCAGTTTTTAGTTCATTCTTGATAAGTATGTAGTCTCCGTCAGACAACCATTTATATCCGACGAACATACAAGCAAGACAAAGTTGAGTGTTATCATGAAATAATTAGAGTTGCCTTTGTCGGGCATCAAAGGAAATTGTTTGTTAACCAGTAAACAATTTAAGGCAACAATTATGTATTGGAGTGAAAGGGAGTGATGAACTAAACATGCAATATATGTTATAAAATACATAGAACCGCTTGGGACATCATCTGAATTCTTACGTACCTTTTTATTCCTATTATGCGATTAATGGGTTGTCGTCCGTGTACCGTAAGAAAGGAGCTGCTCATTACTTAAACAGACATAATTGGCTCTACATTATTAGTCCATCCACAATGCTTATTGCTTAATTGTGACACGTTTGGCTATTACATCGTTGTCTTTGTTCATTCCAAGTTGCAAATATATACCCAAGAAAAGTTGTGAGGTGCAAATTACAACGTGACAGTTGAGACATATCTATCAAATAACAACAGTAGTAGTCCAAGTCTCAGCACAAAGAAACCAAACAGATAAAAGCGAAATCGAAATCCTATTTTGTGTACTAAACTTGGGGTTGAAGTCACAAACAGTGAAAAGAAAATGTTATCAAATTTATATAATTACTTTTAATGAATATGTACGCTTGAAATCAAGACGTACAAAATGTAATTGCCATTAAAATGCTTACACTTACCTTGCAATTCAATAGTAACAATAACATTCGAACCAACTTCTTATTTTGACCATTTTTTGAAGAAGCGGAAGAAGGAAAAAAGAGGCCGGCCTACGATGAGAGTTTTGTACTCATTCTTAACGGGGACACTGAAGAAAGAACAAGTGGGCATACTTGGACCAATTTTTTGATGGGTAGTCGTTGGAGGAGTATGAATGCTCAAATTCTGAAACATGCACCCTCCTCACCCTTTCCTGATTCAGAAGAAAGACATTGTCTTCGGACCCCATTTTATTTTCCTAACAAGATCGTTCATAAGAAAAACAATTTTAAATGTTTAAGTTTCTTGATTTGATAAGATTCAAACTAAAAAGGATAACAAAATAAAAGAAATTTCTAGTTGCTTCCTCACGTTCGGGATTAGTCAATGATAGTGACCACGAACTTGATCGTTACGGTGAGCTGGATGGATGGGATGACCCTCAACCTCAACGTGTGTATATATAATTTTATCTAATTGTGTTAATATCTATTATAAGAAAAATGAAAAATCATGACTTGGTATGGCGTTGCTTTCACGTAGCCATTCCAGTCCCACACTTCCTAGCAGCCTATGTGACCACTAAGTCTAGAACGTAATGGATCTGAGAAATTAGTAAACTTTGATAATGATAATAATGACAGTCTTATTGTTAGCCTATTAATCGTCTGATGAATGATTTCACGTGACGAAACAAAAGGACGAATTTGGAATCCGCGACCACACTTTCTTTTGTGTACTTGTATTTTCCTAAGAAACAAACAGTTGAGAGAATCATCGACTTTTGTACCCAAAGATAGTGAGTATGATTTTGATTCTATACTTAAACCAATAATTAAGGAAAAGGTAGATAAACGAATATTATATGACACGGAAGGGGAAGCCGGACGTTATATAATCCCACGTTCTCCACCTCGACTTAACTCTCCAACACTAACCCTGCTTTTCTTCTGTAACAGACCAGAGCCTGTTACATTCTTCTCTTCTTCCTCTGTGAGTGTTAAGCTTTCCTTTTCTATCTCTCTCGTGATTTCTTTCTTAGAACTGCACCGTGTCACATGCATGCACTACCAATTCGTTGTTTTATTTTATTCGAGGGTCTGGTATGCTCTGTTTTAATGGTTGAGAAGTGACACGAAAACTAGGTGACGTGAAAATGGCACCAGAACTGAAAACTCTCATGTTTTATCTATTGATTCTTACTAGTTATGTTTATCTGCAAGCATGTATCTCACTGTTCTTGGATGTACAATGCAGTGCCTGTCTGGTTATGCATTTCTTCTTGCTGTGCTTCTCTAATGCAGTTTCTGAACTCTTTGTTTTGGTGGCATGTATCTTATAATGTTGTTTCATCTTGGTGGTTTGTTCCTCTCTTGAGCTTTTCCTTATCCACTTTCACTGTTCCCACAGTTGTTGTAGATTCGGTTGGTAGCTTTCTCAGATCTTTTGTCTTTCTCAAGCAATGGTGTTCTGTTTTTATAGTTGATAGGTCATGATGATTTGTTTTTCTTTCCCTTCTTAAGAACCTCTTTATGATGTCTGTTATTAAACAGGATTCGAAACATGGTTCACATATGCTCTGGCGAGTGTGGATTGTTGTTTTTTCCTTCACGTTATATCCACTTTTCTTTTTAATTTTCTCGAGGAAAAAAGTTCCCATCTTGTTCATGAAAAAAGAACTAACTGGTAGGCCTTTTCCAGGTTTGAAAATGGCTAGTATATCCATCTGGTTCATGGGGCTTGCCCTTATCTGGGTGGCCATGGCAGAAGCAGAGTACATGAAGTACAAAGATCCAAAGCAGCCATTGGGCACGCGAATTAATGACTTGATCGGTCGTATGACTCTTGAAGAAAAGATTGGTCAAATGACGCAGATCGAGCGCAGCGTTGCATCTGCGGACGTGATGAAAAAGTACTTCATTGGTGAGCATGAATGATTTCCCGTTTATTTGAAAGGAGCTCTGAATATCTTGGATGGCAAGTATAGATCATTCTGCTTCTTTAACGCTTTGGCAGGAAGTGTATTGAGTGGAGGAGGAAGTGTTCCATCCAAGCAGGCTTCTGCAGAGACTTGGATTAACATGGTAAACAACTTTCAAAACGGATCTTTATCAACCAGACTTGGGATTCCGATGATTTATGGGATTGATGCTGTTCATGGCCACAACAATGTTTACAATGCAACGATTTTCCCTCATAACATCGGACTTGGAGCCACCAGGCAAGTAAACAGTGTCTATCTTCACAGGAATGATTATATCTTTAAGCTTACCGATGGCTGGAAACTTGGCAATGGGGATCTATAAAAGACTTAAAAAAGTTTTCACTAGAGTTCACTCTTACCGGCTTTGAGATTCATGCCATTATTGGTAATCATGTGATCATATGGTTCAATTCTGACAATTTTCGATGAGCCTCTTTTGTTTCATTTAGGGAACCTGAACTAGTTAAGAGGATTGGAGCAGCAACTGCGCTTGAAGTTAGAGCTACAGGCATCCCATATGTTTTTGCACCTTGTATTGCTGTAATTATCTCTTTTCTAAAAAACTACTACCCGTGAAAATACGATTATTACATTGCAGAATTCAGACAGCTGCTATTTGTTTCAATACACAGGTCTGCAGAGATCCCCGATGGGGTCGGTGCTATGAAAGCTACAGTGAAGATCCCATGATTGTTAAGGCAATGACTGAGATTGTACCAGGATTGCAAGGAGATATCCCTTCCAACTCTCAAAAAGGTGTCCCCTATGTGGCTGGAAAGTAAGAAATTCCCAATTTCTTTTTCTTCCTTTATTTAGCTTCTATCTGAAAAAGAATAACCTGGGGTTTCATTTAGTATTTTATCTATCCAGATAGCTGAATAAAAGAGATACATCAATTACCATTTTAGTCAATTGCTTTTATGTATTACCATTTTAGTCAACCGCTTTATCTTGTGTGATCTTTATTGGAGGTCCAAGTCCAACTGCAATTAATTTCGATAACAAAATCAAAATTTGCCACTTTTGATGTATGACAAGAGTTGGGATGGCCTAACTCCTTGAATTTCTTGATGATTATACAGATTTGTATGTTAAAATTCTTATTCCAGATAATCTTCAAATAGCTGAAGTCTTCATGACACCTACTATTTCAGCGCTTTGTGGTAGGTTGAAAGAATTATTGGTTGCCACAAACATTCAGTATGGGTAGGCTAAATATAGAGAATTAAACCAGATGTTGTTCATCAAAAATGTAAAAAAGAAAAGGTCAGATATCGACTACTACACTGGCAGTCTTTGTAAGTTAAGGTTTTTACTGGTCTGCAATATTAAAATCTGGAATCCTATTCCATGTCCCTTGTCGATTCTTGTGACTTTGGAGGCTTTTTTATCTTTGCTTCATACTTTCTATAATGCCACTGCAAGTTCAATAATTTAAATAACTATAATCGAATCAACTGTCACAGTTTCCTGCCACTGGTTCATGCAGGCAAAAGGTTGCAGCTTGTGCCAAGCACTATGTGGGTGATGGTGGAACAACGAAAGGGATTAATGAGAACAACACAGTGATAAGCAGACATGGCTTACTTAGCATACACATGCAAGGCTACTATACTTCAATTATCAAGGGCGTATCAACCGTGATGGTCTCCTACTCCAGCTGGAATGGAGTCAAAATGCATGCTAATCGTGAGCTAGTCACTGGTTTCCTGAAGGACACTCTTCGCTTTATGGTATAACCATATCCTCAAACTGCAACTTTAGTCTTTGGCTATCCTAATCAGTCTGCGAGAAGTTATAAGCATTACGTTAAAATAACATGGATTTTTTCAGGGATTCGTCATCTCAGATTGGGAAGGCATCGACAGGATCACATCCCCACCCCATGCCAATTATACATACTCCATTCTTGCAGGAATTGGAGCAGGAATCGACATGGTATATCATTAGTCCACAGAATATCCCGCACATGTTTGTGGCAAATCCCTTAAGTCTCACTTTTCCCTCCCCTGTCCACATTTGCAGATAATGGTCCCATATAACTACACCGAGTTTATTGATGGCTTAACAGCCCAAGTGAAGAACAACTTCATACCCATGAGCCGTATTGACGATGCAGTTAGAAGAATTTTGCGAGTCAAGTTTGTAATGGGTCTATTTGAGAACCCATGGGCTGATAACGGTCTCATTGACCAGCTCGGAAGTCGGGTAAGCAATAGACATCATCGCTTTTGCCGAAACTAGTAAAATGTCTACACAAATATGTTAAATATGATCTTTCTTCAACAACAGGAGCACAGAGAATTGGCAAGAGAAGCCGTGAGGAAATCACTTGTCCTGCTAAAGAATGGTGAATCTGCAGACAAGCCATTGTTGCCTCTTCCTAAGAAAGCACCAAAAATTCTTGTAGCTGGTAGCCATGCGGACAACCTTGGCTATCAGTGTGGTGGATGGACGATTGAATGGCAAGGACTGAGTGGCAACAACCTCACAATCGGTACTCTCTAAAATTTCTTCCCACTTGTTTTATAGATCACTGCTCCTTTTTTGTGGTTTGGTAAGTAGTAAATTAAGTGCTTATAATCTTCAATATCGCAGTCACTTCTTAAACTTACATAGTTGATGATATCCTGACAGGGACTACAATTCTCACTGCCATAAAGAATGCAGTTGATCCAAGCACTGAAGTTGTGTACCAGGAGAACCCTGATAAGAACTATGTTAAATCAAATGGCTTCTCTTATGCCATAGTTGTAGTCGGAGAGCACACATATGCAGAGACAAACGGTGACAACTTGAACTTGACAATCCCAGAACCTGGTCCAACCTCAATCCAAAATGTCTGCGGAGCCGTTAAATGTGTTGTTGTTGTCATCTCCGGCCGTCCTGTCGTCATCCAACCTTATGTGAACCTGATGGATGCTCTGGTTGCCGCCTGGCTTCCTGGAACTGAAGGGCAAGGAGTTGCTGATGTTCTGTTTGGTGATTATGGTTTCACAGGCAGACTCTCGCGGACATGGTTTAAGACTGTTGATCAGCTGCCAATGAACGTTGGAGATAAACATTATGACCCTCTTTTCCCGTTTGGATATGGCCTCACTACCAAACCTAGCAAAGGCTACTAGATAAGCGACAAGACATCACCTCGTCGAGAGAGAAGAATTCAATTTGATTGTCTTTATTTGTAAATGAATTAAAAAGTTATTACCAGGTCCATGTGTGTGCGTATGTTTACACTGGAGCCAGTTAGTCCAATGGCTACATGTTTAGTGCCGTATGAATTCCTTGTTCTGAGATGCGCTTGTTGATTGGCTTTCTCCATCAACAATTAGGCATATGCCGCATCAAAGTTAACTTGGGTTCTTTCAGTTAGGTGCTTAAAACCTAAAGCAAGAAGCCAAGGACTATTGAAATTTGAAGAACATCCAAGTATGTCTTTGTTAATCATATTCATATGTTACTCATATTAAAACAAACCATTTGATTACACAAGGAAGAACCAGATTAACAACTTACAAACATCGAAAGAAGACATCAGGTCTATTCCACAACAGTGATTTGCAAGTCCTTTTCCTCCTGAGGACCAACAGTACTACCACCCTCAACTTCTTTTATCTGCCTCAAAATGTCAGCCTTTTTATCAAGGATTGCTTCTAGTTTTACATTGATTTTCTCCAACTTGTTCTTCAGTTTGTCCAGGTCTTTGCTCTTAGCAATCTCACCACGTTTCTTTTTCTTGTCACATTTATCTGTCTTCTCCTTCTGCTGCTTCTCTTCTTTTTCTTGGACTGTGTTCTGTTTTTCTTCCCCTTTCCTTTCTGATTCCTTGGAACTATCATTTACCTCAATCCCTCTGGAAGCAACCTCAAGTTCACCCTTGTGTTCCACCTTTTCCTTCTTCTTGTCTTTCTTTTTCTTCTTTTTCTCCCCATCTTCTACTTCCACATCCACTTCATCCTTGTCCTTCTCTTTTTTTCCCTTATCTTTCTTCTTTTGTTTCTTATCATTTTCCTTCCCTTCAGCCCCATCTTCTTCTTCCTCTTCTGTATCATTCTCCTTCTCTTTCTTCTTCTTCTTCTTCTCCACTTTCTTTTTCTTCTCTTCCCCCTCATCTTTGAGATCACCGTTCTTGCCTTTCTCCTTTTTAGATTCCTCCTCGCATTCTTCATCTATTTTCTTCTCTTTATCCTTGACCTTTTTCTCTTTCTCTTTCTTCTCTTTTCCTTGCATTGTCTCTTTTTCTTTCCCTGAACCTTCTTCCTTCTCCTCTTTTTTATCCTTTTTCTTTTTCTCTTCTTTCTCTCCCATTTTAGCTTCCTTTTCATCCCCAGAAACCACATGATCCTTTTTCTTCTTCTTCTTCTCCTCCTTATCTTTCTTATTCTTTTTCTCTTCTTCTTTGCTCTCACCAGCTTCATTTCCTACCTCAGACTCCTCATCTTCACCATCCTTAATGCCCTTTTTATCCTTAGCCTTTTCTTTTTTCTTCTTCTTCTCCTCCTCCTCCTCTCCATCATCCTTCTTCTTTTCTTTCTCCTTTTTCTTTGATTTCTCTACATCCTTCTCTTTATGCTTCTCCTCCTTGTCCTTATCTGCTTTCCCCTTTACCTTGTCTACTGATTTGGTCTTCAATTCAAGTTCCACTTTAGTCTCTTCACCCTTCGTTTCAGCTGGCTCGGTATCCTTGCTCTTTACCGTAAGATGCATTTCTTCCTTTTTCACCTTTTGTCCAACCTCAGAAACAACAGATTCAGATTTGTCTTCCATCTTTGGAGTATTTACCTTAAGTTGAAATTTAAACCTTGGGTCTTTCTCCCTCAAACTCAGATACCCTAAGGAAAAACATAACTTGAAATGAATATTTAAATATAAAATGTAGCTTATCCATTTGCATTGACACTTAGAATTGAACCACAACCAATGTGTAGACAGAAAGTTGATCTCCACAAAATGATATGTCACAATACACGAGCACATAAGCAGATGTCAATTTATAACCATAAATTGAACACAATTTTCTAGTAGACCAAACCAGCAAATTAAGCAAATATTGAAGCTTTCATCGTTGCTAGGATGAGTAGGGTAAAAAAAAAAAGGAGGAGGAAGTAGAAGGTACCTCATAATACCAAAAAGGACTAAAAATCAGAGAAAAAGAAACAAACGAGGATGCCCAAAAAGAATAGTGGAAGGAACATAACCGATCCCAAATGAAGGTAAATGATTTCGTTCGAGTGTACAGGTTAGAATACGAATAATCCATTATTCAATTACCTGAGACACAATACAGTTCCATAAGATCACTTTCCCAAAAATTTCGACAGACCACAATTCAATCTCACAAGGCAAAGATGGAAGAGAATTTTATAAACCCAGAACAACAAGATCAAACCTTGATCAACAAAACCTTTCAAAAGGATTGAAAACAGGCAAAACTGAGTCTTCTCCTTCCAAACTCAAAAAAGGATACGGAAGACCAACGTAACCACAGATTTATCATGAAAGGATAGTTATTACTTGGATTCTTTTCTCCAGATCTAAGAAAACAAAAACAGAAACAGAAACAAAACCAAACACAATAAACAGAGGAGAACAAGACAAGAATTTGTACCTTAGAGCTCCTGTTACCCTCTCGAAGGCTTTAAATGATCTAAGATGGATTTAGAAGTTTGGGTTTGTGGGTGTCTTTCCAATGGTGGAGACAACATTCGATCCTCCGTTTTAAAGTCTCCAGAGATCAGATTTGTCGTCTTGACATGACATTAAGTTTTGACTTTTCTGATCCCAAATGAACAGTACTGAGTCGGTGACGTGTAAAGAGTGCCGACTATCCTCTGAAATGGTTACTACCGCGACTCGGTTTGGCTCAAACAATGAAATAATATCAAAAGAATTCTACAATTGCTTGGGTACGAAGTAAATGAATTCCGTCCATTTTCAGGTCAATTCTAAAGTTATTTGATTCTACAAGAATTTTTAAAGTTGCCATAAGAAGTCTCATCTGAGCTGTTGTCCATGTCCAAATTGCCAAAAGAAACTATTGCTTCTGTGTCCTTTTCATGCACGTCCTTTCTCATCGTACCTGTAAATTCTACGCAAATGCTCCTTCTCTCTTTACACCAGATAGGAAAAACCTGGCCTTTACGTTTCTTTTTTTGGCTTCAAAAAGTCAAATTTCGGACTCATGTTTCTGCATTTTCACCCATTAAGCTTTTGTTTGATTATGTACGAGAAAGATAGAGAAAAAATTATGTTTTCTTCTTTCCTGTTTCTATTAGCAAAGTTTGTCTACATCCGAGGCTTGATGTGACAGCTTTGCCGCAAATGCCAGTCACTGTACTACTCTCCGGCATTGAGGTTTAAGCGTGCTCGCTAAGAAACCAAATGCCATTTTCATGTCATGAAGCATACAAGAAACAGACTAGCATAGATATGGTCGTGTCTCCATTTTCAGTTCAAGAGTTGAAATTCAAGTAATATCACAATTTTACGTGAACAACATTAGATGTAGTACTGTAAACACGGGGCAGTGGAATTATAAGTTGATAGAAATATTGTGGAAGCGACTTTTTACATTAACGAATAACGCAGTTCACAAGGAATAATATTTGTCTCGGCAACATCCCTGATAAGCTGATAAGCCCAGGCAGGAGGGACCAGATCCTATGTGCTCGAGAGGAAATTCTAACTCTGCTTCAGTTAATCTCATCAATACCTTATTTCAGTAATCACATATCTCTTACGGGCACAAAAGATCTGGTCCCTCCTGCCTGGGCATCTCATGTACAGGAATGTTGAAGAATTTCCTTACTGTTGAGATAAATGTGTAGATGAGATTGGCTGAATCTAAGAGTTGAAACACCGTTACAGCACATAGGATTTGGTGTGCATGATGGAAGCCTTCAATTTTCCCCAACAATAAGACATTTTCGCTCAACTGCAGGCTGCAGTTAATTGCATTGACCACTCTAATTGCTGTAGCCCTAGAAATGTTAGTCCAAACTTTTGCGTCTGTAAGTGTTGGATTCTTGGTAACTACACCGAAAAGAATAAATCTGAATAGTTATTTCCGTCAAAAAGAGGGGCGTTGGTATGTCATCGCCTACTTTCTAACATTCTTCACTTCGTGAGAACTCCCCCAGTTGTGAATTCTGAGTGCAAGCTATATCAATTGCACATCCACTTACTAGTCATTAGGATCCCATTCATCATCCATTGCAAGAGTCGAACTGCTCTTATCATCATTGTCCTCAGATTCTTGCTGTTCAACCATCTTATTCTCAGTTTTCAGCATACTGTCCTGACGCCCTTCTACTTTTGTTGTCTCTGACAGAACAACTTTCTGATTATTCTGCATCCATTTAGAGCATTCATCCTCACCTCCGTATACATACCTTCCATCATTACCCTTCAGCTGCGTAAAAACCTTAGAAGAAATTCTACAAGAGCATTCTGGTAGTGGGTGCGAAAGGAATGAGATTGGTTTTGACAACATCGATTGCCTGATAATGCCCTCCCGACCCAAGCTTTTGTTCAGATGTTCCCTTACAGAAAGTGTCCAATTATGCTTAGGATGGTACATATTGTGACGGATTTCGTTGACAAGTTTGGCAAGAACTTCCTGTCAGAAACCAAATCAGAATCACAGCGAATCATTTCCATGTATTTCAAAATATCTGCTTTACAGTCCCTGATACAAGAAAGACTTCAAAGACAATTCAACATTTTCAGTTATATTCTAACACTCAAATCGGCATCATGTCGAATGTCTTGAAATTACACCAATAAGTACACACACAGCAAATGTAAATGAAACCAGTAACAGTATATCAATTACAAGAAAGTCTGAAATGACTGGAAATAGGTAAATACATCTATGGGAAAGAACATGTAAATCTGCATGATTATCAACTTCAAAAACTTTTGTACTCTTTTTCCTGGCAAGCACCAATTTTTCAATGTGATGTCAAAAAGTTGATGTTTCTTATTTACTGCTGGAAAGCAAGTATAAATAAATTCAAAAGCTATCAAGCATTGGGAAGAGGGGCATACAATACAAGGCACCTATTTGTCTTTGTGAGAGAAAGCAAGTTGAGCGAATACGTGTACCAGTATATGAAGAAAAAAAAAAAAGGAATTAACATCGCAACCAAATTATGGAAATTAAGTGGTAACCAATGATCTTTTTTCAAATAATTGCTGAAGAATACAAAAGGTCAATATGCAAAAGTACTTCAGTAACAGAAAGGAAATAAATCAGGTTACTTCGATTTCAACTACTTCAATTGATCTATTGTAATCATAATTCTAGCAATTTATCCACTGTGCACTTTCAAATTCTTTTGAAACATAAGGGAACCAGATTTACTCTAATGAAGGGATATCCTCTTAACTAATGTAGCTTTTATGTCCATCTACCTGTCTGTTCTATATGTTCTGGAAGAAGCCCTCTCATATATCCTCTGTCCCATGACCAAGCTTGAGAAATCAGGCCACCCGCTACCATCATTATGAAAACCAGGAAAGAATGCATCTGCTTCCACAGAAATGATATAATCAAGAGCATCCCAAACTAACCTGTGAGCTTGCATCCTCAGATCTACAGGTGAGGGATGGGGTTCTTTGTCAGTCTCAGTAATCCAACCATACCAACCTTCTTCCTCATGTTGATAGATGGGACTATATGGGGGTGGAGGAAGGGGCCTAGGCCGGGGACGTGCCATTTTCCGCTCCTCTTTAGGAGGTGCTTGGAAACGATATTCAGGGATATGACTTTCGGGACCAATCAAGTCAGAGAAGTCTTTATACAATAATGTACGATCCAACAAGTTCTCAAACATTGCACGAAGAGGGATGAGGACACGTTGACCACCAAAGGTTTCAGAACCAGCCATATAAATAATGGTTCTAGGAGAATATCACATTGCTCTAAGGATTTGTGGAGCATAAACGCATCTCATTAGTACTTTCCAAGTCAATCTGAAATCAAATGAAATCTTGGCAATGATCTTGGTCGAAGCACGACGTATGATCAAGTATGCCAAAATTAGTTCATTCTCTGCACTATATCTAAAATTGGAAAACGCAGAAGCTGAATTTGGTTCTCTTATTTATCTTTTCTCACCGGCATTTCCTAAAGTCACATGATTCTTTTGACGATGGTCCCAAAACTTCATTATAAAGTTGCCGTCCGGCAGATCATATATGGTTGTCAAATTATCTATTCACTTTCCATTATTTTACATTAGCTGCCTTTAAGGCCTACTACTCTTTTCATCTGTCTCCATCCAAACAAATCATACAAGTGTAAAAAACCGCCTCATCTTCCATTTTGTTTGTTGATGAAGCATCACAGAAGGATAAGCATATATTATGATTCCCATTATTAAAGTCCTTGGATCTACACCCAATATCAAATACCGATCTATAAAATAATTAAGTCCACATGAACGTGTAACTGAAAGTTAAACCATGAGCTCACTTCTTCGGGCATAAGAGGACATGAAACATTCTCTCTCCGTAGATGAGAGTCTACATTCAACTCCTCATCAAGGATCCTCATCAAGGATCCCCTGCTTGATCATTTTCGCCCTTCGGTAGTGTATGAGTTCAGTGTGAAGATTCTAAAAATAATAAATAAGTTAAAAACAAATTCAGAAATAAAGGTTTTTCATTTTTAATCATCATTCGACAATTCATAACTAGCAGTTAGACCTCTATTCAGAAGTTCCAACTACTGAACTTGCTGATCCTCATCAATTACTGAGGAAAATCTTATAGATGCTGTCAGAAAAAACATACAAGCTTAAGCTATTAAAAGAGGCTCCAGCGGGGTTGCATATTTAAGACCCCCCTTCACTAAGGAGTGGGTACAGAACCAAGGGTAGCATCATTTGAACTATAGACTTCCTAGTTATAAAGGGTGCAATACCATGTCAAGAAATATTCGATCCCAAACCTCGAGTTATTAGATAGGAATGATTCAATTACTTTAACAAACATTTTGATGCAACTCAAACTAAGACACACTTAAACATAATTCTAGAAAACTGTAAACTAGAGAGTGCTTCAGCAAACATGCCTAGAAAACTCTCCACAACCATGATAAGCTAATATGTCTCTGACGAAGCCATGAAGAATGTCTCTGACGAAGCCATGATGAAGTACAAGGAAAGGACGCCCAAATGATCTTAATCTGTAGAAAAGGACAAAAAGCAACTGATTTAAGAAATGCAATCAACTACTTCAGTACTAGAGAAGTTACAACCTGAGGCGTAAGAGATGTCATCTACCAACTTGATCCAGAGTCACAGCCAATAGATGCTCACAGAATATCATTTCCAATCTAAGGTCCCACAAAGACCAGCAAGTATGACAAAGAATTGATTATCCTACTTTATCTTACACTCTGTAGTTTGCAGTCAATCCTTGAAGAATATTTTTCTCGAATTTCATACCTTTTAACCATCTCAAGGCCACGCATCTGAATTTCTTTGCGAAACTGGAGAGCATGAAATGCAACCCAGCACCTAAGCCTTTGAAATTCAGACATGCTAGGAGGAAGAATAGACTGAGACAAAAATGAGAATCCAGTAAGAAAAATCACGACATTCACACAACTTTCAAGCCAAAATTGACCATGCATAACCTGACAGTTACTGATTTTTACACCAAATACAGTAGAAGGCAACAACCTCAAGAGAAAGACTTGATGGATAGAAGAGGGGTGTTTCGTACACATCTCATTCCATGAGTCATAAAGGAGCTACTCGTCATGTAGAGCAGAGTTGATCATATAGAGAATTTCACAGCATTTAATAGCCCACTCAGTTATAAGAACAAATAAGTGCATCTCTCTCCAATGGTTATGCTCACGGCCAATCAATTTTCATATTTGATAGTGCAACGGATTTTTTAGTGACATCTTGAAGGGGATGAGGTCCTAGATTTGATCAACAAAATATGGCAATATCAGATTGTTCCCCTCAGCAACAAAGGGGGGCTAAATAGAAGTATTGAACAGGCTTTTGGCCCTTAGCTTGATCATGACCTAACTGATAATGAAATGGAGAAAATATGAAGATTCGTAGAACTATCCAAACAATTCCCTAGCTTCCCATACCAGTGCTGGAAATGTTTAAACAGAAGACAATGATGAAGCAAATATAGCCTCGTGCTGCTTCATTAGTGATGAGTGACAGAATAAGCGAACTCCCTGAGGTAGTTTAATTCGCCACTTTAATCAAATATTTATAATATCCATTTCAATCTGCTAGCAGTAGAATACAGTCATTACACCATACAAGAGTGTAATGCATCAAAGCAATAGTACATGATTGCAATAAGAAACAACCATAAGTGTCACAGTACAACAATACGTTAGTTTTGGGTGACAATTGTAGTGAAGAATATAGTACAAGCTCAAAAATGTGAAATCTTTAAGATGTAGTTCCATCTATAAAATAACAAAAGAATCTTTATTATTATATCGATCATGTATACTCTATTTGTGCATTAGATTTGATTTCTAGAGGAACTTTTTTTTCCTTCTTTTCCTTTTTATTTTTATTTTTATTCAGTAAAAACTGAAAATAAGATCTAAGATATTGAATTACCTGAAGGCATCCTCCATTTTCAAGAATTAGTCCAATAACAATGGACTTCTTTAGCACTGGCAGAACTTCTTTAACATAAAAGCTTGGAGAAGCAGAAATCCCGGGCTTGAATATGCGGAACTTTTTTCTTTTCCTAGCTTCCTTCAAGTGTTCAGGAAGGCTTTTGACAATGATGACATCATTTCTAAGTGATGCTATGAGGTGCTCCTCATCATATAGATAGGAAAAAAGTATTGAATTTCTGACTGCAGAGTTTAAAGTAAAAATTGCATGAAAAGAAAAGGAAATTGATATTGACTGATATAGAAAGTCGCAGAAAATCAAACTAATAGAAGAAATTAACAATGATACCTAATGCCTTTTGATCATACGCTTTCTTGAATCTCCGGAATGACAAGAGTAGCATTTAGAAGCCTGGATATGCTGCAAGATCACAGACCTAGAAAATTAATCATAATGTTATGAACTCCCTCTAGGAATTATATAAGTTCACTCTAATACAACTAATGACACTCACCAAAGATGTTATATTGGCAAAGCCACCAAAAATTTTTGCATAAATACAGCCATTACTCTTCATGTTTGGAGCTGTTAAAGATTTAAGCAAAAGAAGATCATGATATTCAGTTAAAGTTCATAACAAACAAAATTAAAAATTTACAGCAACCCAAAAAAGTTACAACTTCAAAGATTTATTCTTTAAATTTGGAGCTTTTAAACATTTAAGAATATATATATAGTGTTCAGTTAAAGTTCAAAAACAACAATACAATATAACAGAACCAAGAGACTAGTAGTAGAAGGATTCTAGAGATAATTTGATGCAAAAGACAATTTCAAAGCAACAAGATTACCTGGAAGAGTGTGTTAACGAGAACAAACTTACACTATTTGAACCCCCATTTCTATGCACAATCACTGGAGTTCCTTAAACTGACAGACGTTTAACTTTAAGATAAATCATCCCTAAATATTAAAACAAAAATAGAAAAAGGGCCCCGCTTCAAAGTGCAACAAAGCCATGACGATTAGAAATGGTTGATCCAAGGTTATAATAGTTCAAAGAAACCGCCACATCCAATGAAATGGGGCAGACAATTATCGTCACTAATCAAGTCCACTCCGAATCACAGCCACCAAAAGCCAACTATTTCTCCGCACCAATTGAGATTAAAATTGATACAAATGCTACCATCTCACTGAAGCAAACCCAAATATAATCTCTAAAATCAACAGCATACCAGAGACCAAAATTATTTAGCTAAAACTGTTACCTGGATAGTGATTCCTTGAATTGGCATAAGGCTGTAGCGACTCTAAAGCCTTTATAGGCTCCCACAGTTTTTTTTAACTCGCTGCAAAAAATACCAACACCTGTTTCGTTGGAAAACATTTATAAAAAAGCCAAAAAAAATCTGTAAATGCAATTCCACATGAAGAACGCAAACAAATCCACAAACAGAAACGGATCAAAACCGGACCTCGGGGACTATTTTGGAGAGGAAAGGCGAATCGGACTCAGGAGGCGTCATTGCACGATACCTCACCGTATAGGCGGAGGATGTGTTTGTCAAACAGAGGTGAGACAGTAAAGATCCTGTTGACACTATCATCACCAACAAAATGATGAATTTTATCTTGGATTTTAGTACCATCTTCATTCATAACAAACAACCCAGGTACAGAACTCAAGAAAGATGAAACTTTCCCTGAAACGGGAGAGAAATCATGTAAACAGAGATAAAGGATCAATCTTTACAACGAAGGAGCTTCAAAGTCAACAGTAATGAACTGACGAGCTCAAACTTTACAACCAAGTACTGAACAGTAATGAACTGACGAGAGCTCAAAACTCAGAGATTTAGTGTATCGAGGTTTGAACATAAGAGAAACAGATGGGGAGCAATACGATGTTGTTGCGCAACGGATAGAGGGAGACTAATGCGTGAGTTTGAAAATCTTTTATAAGGTAGACACCAAATTTTATAATGTAATCATGGTGGCTGAGTGAAGGATTACGGAGATGGTCAACAAAAGAATCACGAGTAACAGATCCAGAATCGAAATCCGACTCCAAACAACAGTAAGAAAATGAGAGATTGAGCGGAGAGAACAGAGAGAGTGGCGGTGGTGTAACAATAACAGTTATAGGACCATAGCAAAAGGTACTTTTAAACGAAACTACAGCGCTGTTCGATGCAGACAGAAAGCTGAGCATGTCTGTATTGTATCTTTTACGTAAGGTATCAGGTCAATATTTATTTCCTTTACTTATTTTCACCAACATGATACCGCAGAAGAATGTACAGAAGAATGGATAAAAGTTATTAATAAAAATTAGTGGGGTTGCAATCTACTTCGCAACTAATATGTTCCCTCCTTCCATCTTCCAAAAATTGAGGTAAAATAACTCCGGGCCCAGAATCATTTTTAAGTCTTTCTGAAGTTAAGAAGTCAGACCGTACGTTAACATAGTCAACCGTTTGGCAGTTGAGAAGTCAAAGACATAAAAGTAAACTTTGAAGCTGGATCCTACCAAGTTCAACAACACCTGAGGCCATGCATGGTCTGATGTTCTTGTTGGCTTTCTTAAGTGTACCAGTTTTCGCTAGCCTAGCTGGAAGAATGAAGAAACATAACCGACCAATTAGTTGCACACAAGAATAGCTAGCTCTAGTTCGCATAAATCAAGTTGACCATTTTAACTGGGAGCTAGCTAGCAAGTGTTTAGTACTACCTCTATACTCGATATGTGATGAACCTTAAGGGCAGATGCGACACAGATAACCACGCTGAAGAGGAAGGGTAGGTCAATCTAAGAAGTCATAACCTCAGTTAGAAAGTTTGGTTAATAAGCATCTAAGTCTGACAAAAATCCAACGCCGACCAACTCCAAGTACCGTCTTTCGGCTTTACAGTCTTAAATAAGATTCTTTCCTCCTAGTTTTCGGGGCACACTTGATCTCCTACACGTTTGCACCACTATGGCTCCACAGCCGATCGCCGTTTGCCTGCTACATCTTCATCCACTGTTTCAGTGCTGTCAGGTCAGTTTGCCTGGACTTGCATAAGCACCTAGTAGTACTCATTTATTGTTCTTATTTATCTGTTCTCTGCTGAGTTTTCGGAAATGGAGATTCAGTTATTTCTTATAAAGTTTTAACTTTCAAGGGGTGATCAATCCATGGCTACGGTTTATAGTTAGACCGCTAAATCTTTCAATTAAGTTTCTTCGTTGAATTTTCAATCATTGAGCAGCATGAACACATGGTAGAATCTATATCACCGAATTGTTCTGTCTTCCAACTGATCACTCGCGAGTACAAAACTTACTATATAATTCAACTTCGGAGCAACTCCGAACAGCTAACAACCGATTGGGTAGTTCAGTGATAGATGATATTTAAAAACTTAATAAATTCTTTGAACTTTTTTTATGTTGAAAAAGACACAATTCAATACTCTATGACCATAGAATGTATGACTGTTTAAGTTAACAGATGAGACAGAAGTTGCTGCACTAAGTACAGTAATAACTGTTGCAGCAATTATATATGTGAGTAAAAAGAAAAGTGTAAAATGGGTAGGTAGATAGGAGGGTGATAGTACTTACAGGTGAAGAGGCGTTGTGAGTTAGCTCTAGAATGGGTTTTCCCATATAATTGGATGCAAACATGTGTGGTATATGTAGGTGAGGGATGAGGTGTGGTTAGGAGTGGGACCAACGTTGCATGAGTTTCACCCATGAGTCAAGATTTATGGCGTGACCTTTACCTAATTAATTACATCTTCCCTTTCAGACAATCGGGGTAAGCTTTCGGTTTTAAGTAAATTAAAGCTTGTTCCAGAAACTAAAACTGCAGTGCACGAGAACTCTTACTAGATTAGGTTTTAAAATTAATTATATCTTATCAGGACATGTACTACACAATCAGGAAAGTTTTAATAGTTTATGCAATGGAGGGTGGTACCAACAACTTGAACTTAAGAGTTGACATGATAAGTTTAGTACTCCCAAGAAATAGAATCCTTACCAACTACTTAAACATTCATTTGGCCATATCATCCACCTACCCACTTCTCATTATCATCTTGTCACCTACTACACATTTTTGATCTCTCAACTACGTAGCTTAAACCATAAAGTGCTTTTAACATGTTTTGCTGCAAACTTTTTTCCGAATTTTGCAATGATTTTGGTGGAATTCAGACTAAGACACCTACAGATTCTCTAATATGTGATCAGTTGTATTCTCCATTTTAGAAACTAAAAGTCAAAAATATACGTCAAAAGACATGGGGTGTCGGGAGTCTTAGTCAAGTCTCATAAGCATTTTAATATAACTCGCATATCCCTAGGACTTCCTCTCCCACATAATTAATTGCACAAATTCCTATAAGGACTGGACTAGATTGAGGTTCTGGAAATTAGCCGAGTAGGACAAAAGCAACTCCAAGCTCACAAACTTGGAGGCTCTGAGTCTGAGGTGTCACATGACACGATCCTGTTTTTCATATTTAAGCAATAAAAATATTTATATAATTTTCTTTCTTGTATTGATTTTCTCCCACTTTAAGTTTTCAACCCTACCAATTAATTGCCTAAATTTGAAAAGGTTTACTTTATAATCTTTCATTTATGTTTTTATTGTACATCAAGGATTTTATTTTTGAAGTACTCTATAAAATTATCTTTATTTCTTAATCAATTGCATATTTATCAATGATCATTTTAGTTAAAATAAGTGGGTGGCAAACTCAAATTTACAACTAGGAAGTCAAACGAAAAAATACGAAGCCTCCTCAGTACGAACTTTTTGTCTGCCACAAATTGTCGCATTCTCCCTTACTTAGCTAGATGGTTCTTGGAACTTACGCCTGAAGACCAAAATACATTGCATTTCACCAATTCGTAACCACACTCCTATATATGACCCTCACTTCCACCTAATAGTAGCACGTTGCATCCGCAGTCGGCTACTTAACTTTCTCCAAATTATCAACCATTGTGTGCATTGCTAGCTTAGACTACTTCATTCACCGATCAGTGATATGGTATCAAGCATGTATAGTTTGATTGTCCTTTCCATAATTTAGTTGGCACAAGATCGTCCATTACTCAGAAAAGAAAAAAAGATTATGCACAGATAAGTTTGGAGATGCAGAGAGCACGTAATGCTTCTTGCCTATATGTATGTATGGCTTTTTTGTTCATTGATAGGGCAACCATTCTCTTTCCGAAAACCTACTCGGACGAGAATTTGAATCGATAACTTCTTAATCTTCAGAAGGAATTGCAGCTATACTAGTCTACTTCAACTTCTATATGGAGTGGATGACCACCATATGTGTTCTCTCTTCCCTTGTTGTAATGAGAAATTAGAGGGTAAGTGCTAACCTGTTTTGACAAACTTCCTCTTCCGGATAGTCAGAACGACTGCTAAAAACAAAAAGGCATTTATTTGGTCGTAGACGTTCTTTGGAGATGGTACTACCTAGTTGTATATGTAGAAAAGAAAATGAAGAAAACAGAAATTAAATAAAAAGTGAAGAAAATCTACTAAAACTAGGTGTCTCCATGCATCTTCGAACCTCGGAATTGCAGTAATCTACTTACATATAACGCCATGCTTTCGGGTTTGATCGACTTTGTCATCTTAATACATGGGAAGGAAAATAGTTGGTAGACATCCTTAGTGTATTAGAAACATTGGATAGATTGAATGTCAACTAATGAGATCAAGAGAATTTTTATATAATTAAATGTTTACCTAAAACAATGTGACAATTGATCATGTAAGGGAAAATGTCCGTCAATAATAATGTGATTTAGAAAAGTTTACGTCAAGTGAATTTCATTTAGTAATTACCTTCTCATCAGGATGTTGTACTAAAGTGCGATTCACATGTGCAGATATATAATCAAACTAAAAGCTTAGCTTCAGAAAATCAAAGCTTCTTCCAAGATATAACACCTTCGTGGTGCTTAACTAAATAGAGGTAAGACTTTTTCTAACATATTTTGGGTTGGTACCAAAAGCTTCAGTAAGAATGCTAGTATTTCTGTTATTATTTCAAAAGATTATTTTTTCTTTCGATAATCTGCCATTAAATATTATTGCAACTGAGTAATGAGCACAAGCAAGGCAACGGTTGAGATCATTTTAAGTCATGAATATGATATAATTGCCTATTCCTTTTAGGGATTAATTTAAGCATTAATCTATAGATGATCATTGAACTTGAAAATTCCTTTTTAACTATCAGCACCACAAATACTTCTTTAGAAATAACTTTTTTATTAATAAGAGTAAGGTTGCATACTGCTGACTTCTTTAAATTCCAAGTATCAACAAGTTTTGTACTGGATTATCGTTGTTGTTAAGCAACACAAACACTTCTAATTCTTGTTTGCTCATTATGACACACAGAGGAACACTTAGATAAGTAAGTTTACACTACAACAAACAGAACATTGCGACGAAATTTAATGTTGCTAAAGAATAAAAAATCGTCGCAAATACTTATATGCGACGAAATTATATCGTCGTCCAAATCGTCGCTAAATCAGGGTAGCAAAACAATATCCGCAATATTTTCATAAAATCGTCACTAAAATGTTTTTTCGACAAAGAGAGTTCGTCAGTAATAAGTATAACCGACGATATTGTAAAACGTCACGCATAGCTATGTGCAACATTTACTTTTCGTAAATAAAAATTGTTAACGACGAAAGGCTATTCATAAGTAACTGTTTTTAGTGACTATTTAATTTTAGTAGCAGAATAATTTTAGCTACTAAGTACCTTTATCAACTCTTATGTTACTTGGAATCTTAAAAAATAATTATATCATTGTCAGTTAACAACTCAATCAACTGAACTCAGCTTTAAAGTTTATTCATTGTTGTATTTGTAATAATTTGTCAAACAACATATCTACCGCTTAGGGGTCAAGTTGCGTACTATTGAATGTGGACTGTTATTGTTATAGTTCTATGAGTATATAGATTGGTTAACTTCTAATTCAAAGTTCGTACTATATTGTTCTATAACTGTATTGTTCTCATATATCATATTATTACATTCATAAAATTAATAAACATTTTTATAACTTATTTTACCAATTTTGTAAATACTAATAATTAATTAATACTGCTGTTTAACACTAAATATTATGTTGAAAATTTTTAATAATATTTTGTAAACATTTAAATCTCCAATAAAACATATCCTAACTATGATAGATTATAAAAATGAAAGTTAAATAATTTATGAAAATTTCAATCATTTGGTATGTATACATTTAGCGACGTTTCTAAAAATTAAGTGTTAGAAACATTTGGTGACGATTTTAATATTTCGTCGCTAAATGCTTGATATTTAGCGATGATTAAAAGAAATCGTCGTTGAATGTATAAGGTTTCGTGACGAATTATGAGTCTCGTCATTAAATATTGACCTTTTGGTGACATTTGATAATATCATGAAAAAAATACATAAGGTTTAGTGACGATTAATGAAGATCGTCGCAAAATGTTTGACAAGTTATGGTGACGTTTATAGATTCCGTCGCGATTGCACTATTTCGCGATGAATACAGGAACACGTCATCCATTTATCTCAATTGTGTGATAATTTTTACTGAACATCACTAAAGGTTTTCCCTTGCGCGACGCTTTTTAGTTTTGTCACTAAATATTAAATTATAGTGACGAACTCTTTTAAATGTCGTTAAAGATTGACTTTTTGTGACGAATATTGTTTTGTCGCAAAAAAAAATATCGAGAAAGGCATCCTTTGTTGTAGTATTACCGAACACTATTATGTAGTAATGTGATAGAGAAATGATAGGATTAATTCAGATGACTGAAATTCGTTCATGTATAGATAAGCAAGTATATCGAACACTATTATGTAGTAATGTGATAAAGAAAAGATAGGATTACTTCAGATGACTGAAATTCGTCTGACTACGGCTGGCAGTATTACAGCATGAGATATCTCTATCTATAGCAGAACTGTATCCATTGTCCAGCATTATGCATCAAGTTATATTCTAACTACTGAAACTGGTCACACTTGCTTGAGTAGCCGATCTATTGATTCTAGTGAGTGGTTAATTCTTTAGAAACTAGAGCTACTAAGAGAATCTCTCTATATTCTAATAAATTACAACGAAAAATGACCTCAATAACATAGTTGTGGTGACTCTTGCAATACTTATCGAAGATTATGCGACAATGTCATCTACACCCATGTGTAAAACCTTGTTTTGAGTCGATAAAGCATCCTCTATTTCAAATTTTTGGTCTAATTTGGACACATTTTAGGCAAATATCCCTCCAAAACTCAAGAGGGAGATGAACCTGGTTTTTAAATGTTAAGGGGATCCAATCACTAGGACCTATATATTGGTGTATAAATATCTTGATTTAATATGTCAATAGAACACAAAAGCCAGTGTAAATATGCGTCAACGTTGGTTTGCATGTATGTGCTGGAGGTAGTCATAATTTCTTTAATTAGGTCTTCTTATACATTGTATATAAGGAAACAACAAAATAAAATATGCAGTCCACATATATCCAGTTCATGCATGAGGAGGCGCCTTCTAATTAAACAGACATCATGCCTCCAAAGTTTCCCAAAGCAAGAATGTTATATACCTATAATTGAGAAGCAAACATCCATAAAAACACACCATAACACAAACGTTCTAGCACTAAATTTAGCTTGCCAAATCTTATGCTCCTAATGCCACTTACGTGCAGGATCAAGCGGGATGATTAGTTAAAGCACCATCAACATCACCTATGGTTGCCATTGAAGACATGATATCAGCATCCCAATTAGTGCCCATAGTTTGAATTGATTGCATAATCATACTGGTTTGCTGCTGCTGTTGGTTCCCAAAAAAGTTTTCATTGACCAGAGAATCCAGAAAAGAAGAGAATGTATCATCATTTCCACTTCCTAAGCAAGCTTCATCATTACTAGGTCCATGGCATCCTTGTAACCCCATGAAAAGTCCATCACAGTTTGACCAATTCTCCTGCCTATTATGAACAACCTGATTCTGATGGTCGTTTGAAGCCATCTTGAAATTTTCGCTGACTTTGGTGGCTATAACCCTATAAGTTTTGCTAGGTTCTTCAGACTGAGAAGTAGGGTTTGAGGTTTGATTAGGATCATGAGCAACCTGAGTGCAACTACTGTTAAGATTCAAAGGTTTGTGAGTCCTTGGATCTATTCCTTGACTAATGAGCTTCTTGCTGAGATGGGTATTCCAGTAGTTCTTGATCTCATTGTCTGTGCGCCCTGGAATTCTTCCAGCTATCAGAGACCACCTGTAAATGAGTATATATACATGTAACTCTTATGACTTCGATCCCAATAAGGAAACAAACCCCTGAAATAGATGATGTTATTAGACAATCATCAATTACAGGTGTACTTTCTTTCTTGTAAACTGAAGTTCAAATCCCATATCCGTAAGTATAAAATCCATCCTACTCTATCTATATCTAAGAGAGGAACGCAAGAAAGAAAGCCAAGAACCATAAACTCTCGACACTCAAAAAAGCCCTAAAAAGCTTGCTTTGAAACTTCAAATTAATTGGAAGTTCCTAATACATGATCAAGAATCCCACGATTACATGTAGCGTACGTGGATTGCGCACCCGAGTAAAGAAAGAACCCTAAAGTTCTGCGGTGAACGGAATTAGACTTGATCCCCCAAAACAACTTCATAATTATACTTGAACTTAGCATAGTGAAAGCAATATAAAGAGAAAACAGGCCTGCATATGTGCATCGACGAATCGATCTTAATTAGACCCTTAATCCTTCACCTAAATAATGGTCAGAAACCTTTACTTGTCATGAGCAAATAATAATTAATAGCCCACCTGTTACCAAGCAACCTATGAAGCCTAAGAATGAGATCTTCCTCATCAGGATCAATACGCCCTCTCTTAACACAAGGTCGGAGATAGTTCACCCATCGAAGGCGACAGCTCTTACCGCACCGGAGCAGCCCTGCCCTCTTTGGCACAGTACGCCACCGTCCCTCGCCTTCCTTCTTGATGAAGTTAGCAAGAAGCTCATCCTCCTCCCGCGTCCATGGCCCTCTCTTTATCCCAACTTTGCTACAGCATGGTGTAGTAGTACTTGTCTTGCTTGCTGCTGGGTTCTTCATGGATTCTTCCTCCTCTACTGAATTGTTAACTGATTTTATTCCCTTTGCTTGTCTGAAGAAATGAACGTAATATTTTACATATATGTGAAATTAGGTTTGATGGAGACGGAAGAGAGAGGTTGTCGTTATATAGAGATGAAAGAAGAGACGTAAAGTGGAAGAGAGGGACAAAGGTGGAAATACGGGGACAGACCATAGACACTGTGTGGAGAGGGTATCATCTATACACGTTGGAAGTTTTTCGTTGTGTGCCCAATAAATTTGGAGCACATCTTTAGTTAAGTTTTACTCTTCAATTCAAATTTTAGTAGATGCTGACATTGATGAATTTTTGAAATATTCATGTTTTTTGCCTTTTGGGTCTTCACCCTAAGAATATCCTTTCTGGTGTTGAGAGTGATCGGGGTGATTTAGTGAATAAAACCTTGTGAAAGAATAGTGTTTTTATAATTTAAGTTATTTTATTTCCACTAAATTTTAAAACTTAACGATTAAAACTAGCACCCAATATTTTGAAAACTGAACCGAATAAGACACGAGGTTTAAAGTTTAAAAGGTTCAACCGTTGTTATACCATTATAAAACTTGCTAAAGATTAAATAAAATTAAAGATCTTAAAATATAATTGAAACGGATTGTATTAATTATTTATTAAAGAATTTAAAGTTTAATTAAAAAATAATATTAAATAAAAATTAATTTATTTATTTAGTTTATTAGAATTTATTAATTTACAAAATCTGATTGATTAATTAATAAATTGATCGATTTTTAATAACAAAAGTGATTAAAATAGATTGAGTCAAAAAGTTAAAAATCAACTGAAAAGTTGGAAGATTCAAAATTTTTACATTTAAATTGGCGAAAACTGGTTAGATTTTTTAATCACTGCTATCAACTTATAAAAATTTTAAGCGTTACACAAATACTTAGTTCTACAAATTAAATACAAAATAAAGATGTTTATGGTATCTTTCATTTAAAAACTTTGTGAACTGGAAAATTATAGTCGGAGTAGACTGGATTAGCCACATCTGCCCGGTCTCCAAATGTTTGAGATGATTCGCTACTTTTGTCTTCAAACTCAAGCTTATGAAACGAATGGTAATTAAATATCCTTTAAGATCCTACACTACTAATATTTTGACATTTCAGCAAATATTTATGTCATAAATCATTTTAAATTTTCTTATTATTGAATAATAAATAAAGTAAAAAAAAAACATATTTTTAACTCTAATTAAAATTTTTACTAAAGTATAAGTTGAATTTTAATGTTTCACAATATTTAAATTAAATATTAATTGAGTGAAATTAAATGTAATTATGTATAATTATATGTTACATGAGTGTTATTATGAATTTAATATTTTTATCAATAATGTGAATCACGTATATATTACTTAACATTATGAAACCCATGTTTAAAAATAATATTAAAAATGAAAATTTTAAATTTGATTCTATTTTAATATATAATTACAATTAATAAATATTATTTGATTTATTAATTAATTATAATAATTTTAATTTAAGTAAAAAACTAAATCTTAGTTACTTAATCATAATATTGGAACCTTCAATAACAAGAGAGCAATGCTGCCTCTCTCTTTCATTTTTTTTTTCGAACTTTGAGCTTTCTTCTTTGTCTTCTTCGTCAATTGAAATTTAAAAAAAAAAAACGGAATGACTTCTTCATAATACTATTTCTTAAGTCTAGATTGATTATACTATTGATGAATGGCGAAACTCTTAGAATATCACGATTGCCTGCTCTGCCTTTCCAAGTCAAGGGTGGACGTTATCTTTGCAACTTGTACTTTCGGTTCTCGAAGAAGAGATTTTTGGTGGAGCCTTTTTCTTATTCTTTTGATATTCCCAGAGTCCCTTCTTTTGATCTCTATCGAAATTATTTTCTTCGATGGAAAGGAGATTTGTCCATATCACATTTTGGGGTTTTCTTTTGTTTCAAATTTACTTTGGTGTTGTTAATTCTAATTATATGTTAAAAGTATAGTTAAAATTTTTTAAAAGAATATACATCATTTTTAAATATGAGTCTCCCGATATCAAGCAGTATACATGTGACAGTATAAAACTCACATTATTAGTTTAAAAATTAAAGTAATGACACATCGGCATTAATTTAATACAACTCTATTGAGATTTTTGTCAACTTATGGATCATTTTGGAGGTTTTGCGAATATTAAGGTTCATTTTTTACTTTTTTTAACATTAAGGTTCAACTTTTACTTTATTAAAAATCTTAATATAAAAATTATACTTTAAATCTAATGAATTTTAATGTCTTATTACAAATTTGAAAACATTTATATGGATTGAAAAGTCTCTATCTTGTCAAATCAAACTCACTTCGTTCTATCGACTTCTCCGTCTGGATAACGAGCTTCACCAAATGGAGAAATATGTTTTGTTTAATTTGGTTTGAAGATGAGTCTTCTTGACTTGATGTCACTGCCGACTGTCGGTTTCTGGTTATTATCATCGTTGCGTTTTAGCATCTGGTTATTATCGTTGCTTTCTTTTTTTAATATTTTTATTTTTATTAAAAGCAGTATCATTAAAATTCTGTACTTTTCCAAATCTTATATAGCAACAAAATCCTTGTGGGATATTGTTATTGTTGGTGTCGTTTGACATCTAGTTGCTGCAGTAGTTTCTTTGCTGGTACAGCAAGTTACAGGACTCTGCTCCTGATCTGCTTTTTCGCAGTCCAGTATGACTTTTTGTCTGCAGCAACTTGAAATCTTTTACGCTGAATACAATATATATACATACATACATATATATATATATATATGATCAGCTTATTATTATTAATATTAATATTACTACGTTCTATATTTACACACTTAATAGAAAATTTCTCTAAGATTTATATATTATTATTTTATTGAGATATATTTTAAAAATATACTCATATCCAATATGTGCATTTTGTAGCTATACGCGTGTAACGTTTTACTTGATTCATATTGAATAAATATCACATGGAAAGAACATTAATCTTTATAGCCTTTTTTTAGGAGATAAATAATTTCAATATATTATATGTTTAACTTTCTCAAACTCATAATTAGTCTGTAAATACAAATTTTCCTAATTGTGTTTTTTTTTCATGTGCAGAGAAGAAATCCAACTTGGTCCATTTCATAAAATCCCTTATTTGAAAAAACTTTAGTGGTTGCATGGGCGGCTGTTCTGCGCACTTGCATGGTATTTGTTGGTGCCAACTCCATGCATCTCTACATTTTACTAGCTCACTTTTTTTCTTAGTTATGGAATCCAGGAAAACAAAAACACATGATATTTCAATACATGCGTACATTTCATTGTGGATATCTTCTTCTTGAGCAATTTAAACTTTTACCAAATAAAATATTGCATTACTTCTCGTTAAATTAATTTTGTAAGCCTAGTTAAACTAATACAAAATTAAAAATAATTTTTCTATTTTTAAATCTAGTACTTACATAAATAATTAGTTAGATATTAGCCAACTTCACCTTAATTTGAAACCTTAAAAGAAATATATAATGAGGCAATTTTCTTTTCTTTTTTTTAAATTACATTTTATATGTAAAAACATAAGACAAAACATTACCATCTCTTTCTCCATTAATGATGTGATTTTCGTATCATAGCAGTTGGTACTGACTAAAAATGATACGAAATTTCTTACTTCTGTACCGTTACAGTATCGAAAGTTTTGCCTAGTATTGGCCAGTACCAGTCGGTATTTAAAATATCGATCAAATACCAATCGGTACGTGAATTTTGACTATTCCAGAGACTAAATTGTGAACAAAATTTAACAAACTATCCTCCCATCTCTCACTCTCACTATTGGTTTCCTCCCTTAAAATTTCTCTCCCCCTCTTAACGTTCTTGTTCATTTCTCCTCATCTCTTACTGTCACAGTCATCCTTTAGCTACCACTACGACTCCACCACCCCTTGGCCTCTAGTCTCCCCCTACCACAGCTACTGGTTGTTGCTCTAACCTACACTCCCCACCTGCTAGTAAGCCTCTACACCGAGCCTCCACCGCTGGGCCCAGCTCAGCTACTCTCCTCCACCAGTCCACCATCACTGCCGTTGTTTGGTGAAAGTGAATTCAGATTTTTCATATCTATTTTTTGACCTGACCTGAGCCAACGAACTAAATTGAAATTGTGACTTTTTTATGTGTTTTCAATTGCTTTTTTATGCTCCTGAATTGCACGTAAATGGTGTTTTGATTGTGTTGTGTAAGATTGACTTTGTGAATGGTTGAAAGTTAAAAATTGTTGAAATTGTGAATGGTTGTGTTGGAATTGTTGGAATTGTGAATGGTTGTGTTCAATGTGTTATGTTGTTATTAGAATTGGTGGAGTTGAGATTTGAGAAATTTGAGTTTTAATTTTGAAAGTTAGAAATATTTGATGGTGGTTATATCTAACAGCAATGTAAGTAATTTCTTAATCTAATGAAATGAAATGCAAAAATTTTCTTCATATAATGATGTTAATCAATTAACGTGATGAAATTGGTAAAAAATAATCAAACATATTTAACCAAATTAGTTCTTAGATCTACAATTAAAGGTGAAAAACAATTTGTTTCTTGTAAATATTGCATTGATTCACAAGTCACAATCTATTGTTTCCACTACGCCAAGATTTGTAGAACTTACACTAGAAGTTAGTCAATGTCCTAATATAATATATTTAGACTATACTGTATAAACTTCATTTAATTTACATTGCTACAGTTGAATCAATTTAAAATGTGAAATCTTACTTATATTAATATACATCAAAATCACACCTTAAGGTCGATGTCCTAATGTTTCTTTTGATTTGTTTGACTATTTTAGTCTGTTTTTATGTCCAATGAACATATTTATTTTTTAACATATCATATAATAGTTTACATGATATATTTCATAACATAGTTTTGACATCCTAAAAATTTTTGAAATCATTTTATGTCTATAAATTGAACAAGAAATTTACTCTTCAATTTGAAAGTTCTTTTTCATAATTGTTAATATAGCTTGTTGAATATATTGTCCTAAAAATCTATTTCTTTTATGGAAAAAGGTTTAATTGTGATTTTTGATACTATTAGACCATTATTTTTTATAGTGTAAATGAATACCTTAATATGTTAAAGATGTTGTTTTATCAAATATGAAAATACCAAAATACCATCTATATAAACTAATGTCATATTTAAGTCATATATAATAAAGCAAAAAAATTCTTTATTTATCAAGTTCAATTCACTTCATGCATTTAATTTTTTATATTTGTCTTGAAACATATTCAAGTTGATGACTATTAAGTTTATTGTGTTATTACGTACGTTGAATACTTGAATTGTTAATTTTTGACTTATGGTGAATTGTGTTGGATGAAATTAAATTGTGTATGATGTAATCATACAAAATGAGTTATATTATATAAGATGGACATATGTATTATGTAATTATGTATGTTTAATACTTGAAGTATTGGTTTATGACTTATTAGTGAATTGTGTTGGATAAAATTTAACTATGTTAGATGAAATTGAATTCTGTTTGATGTAATCATACAAAATGAGTTATATTATATAAGATAGACATGCGTATTGTGTAATTTTGTATGTTGACTACTTGAATTGTTGGGGTTTCACTTATTGGTAAATCATGTTAGATGAAATTAAGTTATGTATGATGTAGTCATACAAAATGAGTTATATTATATAAGATGGATATGAGTATTGTGTATGTTGAATACTTAAATTGTTAATTTTTGACTTATTGGTTAGTTGTATTGAATAAAATTGAATTGTGTATGATGTAATCATACAAAATGAGTTATATTATATAAGATGGACATGCGTATTGTGTAATCATGTTAGTTTGGACTTTTTGAGTTAAACAATACATATTTTGTGATAATAATTGATAATGAAATTATGTGTTTTTTATTTTGATATATATGTCTTCATTTATTTTACAGATTAATGAAAGGAAGTTTAAGTACTCTTGATCATTTAACTACTTCAGGAAGATACAATAATCTAGCTTGTACTTATGTTGATTGGTCTCCAGTATAAAAACTCATACTATTTACTTGTTTTGTAATAAGCATTTGAAAGGTGAAGGAATCACCCAATTAAAAATTATTTAATTGGGGTTAAAGGAGATGTGGAACCCTATAAAAAGTAAGTCATGATATAAAGTGGCAAATGAAAGCTTTACTTGAAGAATATCAGCAGGGGAAAGATAAAAAGGAGAGATTGAATTATGAAATTGGTAGTGGAAGTTTGTTTGCTAGTGTTCATGATGACAGTCGAAATGTTGAAAGTAGTAGTGGTAATGGTAGTGTTCTTTTCCAGGAAAAAGTGACTGTTGCATTTAGACCTGATGTTAGGAAAAGAAAAAGGCAGATGTCGAATTTTGTTACACCATGAACAACTCTTAGAGCTCAGTCTTCCATTCGTAGTGCCATGTAATCAAAAGAAGGGGCTCACAATGTAGATATGACAATGGTTAGATGGTGGTATAATATGGGTGCAACATTCAATGCTTCCTAATCTTACTATTATCATCTTATGGAGAATGTTATAGCCTCTTACGGTCTAGGATACAAAGCTCCTTCTATTGATGACTATAAATGTAAACTTTTGAGTTGCTTAGTTTATGTAATTAAAAGTTATTTGGAAGAAAGAAGAATGGATTGAGCTATTTATCAGTGTTCAATCACGTGTGATGGTTGGACAAAGAGGAAACATGAGTTTGTTATTAATTTTTTGGTTTATTCTGTAAAGGGCTCAATGTTTTTGAAGTCTATTGATGCATTAGGCCTTGCTAAGAATACTGATACTTTATTTGAAATATTCGATGAAGTTATAAATAAAGTAAGACTAGAAAATATTATTTAGTTCATTACTAACAATGATTTTGTTTATAAAGCGGTGGGAAGAAAGTTAAAAAGCAAGTATAATTATATTTTTTTGACTCATTGTATTGCACATTACATTGTTTTAATGCTAAAAAATATAGGGGATGCTAGGTGTTTTCATATTATTGATGAGATTGTACAGAAATCTATAAAAAGGTGACCAAGTTCATCTATAACCGTGCGTGACTCTTGAATTTAAGGAGAAAGGATTTACCAATAGTAAGAATTTGTGTTGTCCTACTATTAAAAGATTTGCAATGAATTTCTTATTACTTTAGTATTTTATTATGATGAAGAAATAGTTGAGATAGATATTTACAAGTGATAAGTGAGTTGTATCTCAGCATGCTAAATCTAATACTGGCTTGGAAGCTTTCAGAATTATACTTGAAGATGATGAATTTTGGTCATAATGTCAATTTTTCATTTGAGTTTATGGGCCTTTAATGAGAGTATGTTGTTTGGATGATAATGATAAGAAAGTAATGAGTTATTTTTATGATGCCATAAAGAGGGCAAAAAAAGTAATCAAGGTCAATTTGAAAAATATATCTTCTTTATACACACCTTATCTTACAGTCATCAATTAGAGATGAGAAAGGCAATTTCACTCTTCGTTGTTTACAGTTAGGCATTGCTTAATCCTAACGTCTAGTTTAGACTAAGTAACATCTATTTTAGACTAATTTTTACAAAAAAAGTTGAAAATAATAGGGGAATGATATTAACTATTACAATAATTTTTGCCTATGAGATGATGCAAGATTTCCTAAATTCATAATGTAGATTTATAAAGATGCTTTTGGTGATTTTGGGATGCCAATCAGCGTTACGGATACCGTTTTGTACCGGCCGAAAAATGAAATGGTATCGTTGTTGTTGGTACCGACCTCTAGTACTGACTGGTACTGAGTGTTTTCATCTAGTACCGGCTGGTACTCACAATACCAGAATTTACAGGGCTGGTACTGTGAATCTCCAAAGTTTGAGGACCAATTTGTAAAAAAAAACCCTAAATAATCCCCCCGATGCCTTTGCATCTTTCTACTTCTCATTTTCAATTTTTGCTCTCTCTCTCAATGAATATCCTCTCTCTGTCGCTCTCCTCTCATCGTCCTCTTCACTCCCTGACGGAGGTCATGCTCCAGATGTTGGGCCCCGTTCTCCGGAGTCCGACTCTTGTTCATGAATACTTGCTTGCTCTGATACCAACTCTGTTAGACCCCGTTTCCGGAGTCTAACTCCTGTTCATGCTTCCATTCATGCTCTGATACCATGTCTGTCGGACCCCGAGTTCGGAGTCTAACCC
>JAOQMS010000002.1:9769955-9789204 GCA_027563885.1 Erythroxylum longipes | reverse complement strand
TTTGATGTTTTGATGTAATTATTATTTATTATATAATGAAATTGTAATATTTTAAATACTTCATATTGCTCTTAATTTTATATTTATATGATGATTGTTTTTATATTAATTGTGGTTAGTATTTATATGTGAAATATCAGAAAATTAATGTTAAATTGTTGCTATTTTAAATTTTTATTATTATAATTTTTAAAGATATGTTAATATAAAATTATAAAGTATGCTAATGAACTATTTTTTAATTTTTAAAAATTTTAGGGACAATTTTATAAATTTAAAATTTTACCTAAAATAATACTCAATATATCGTACCAAATCCAATATTAAAATCGGTACGGTATCTATACGTTGTTACCCCTTTGATACTCTTATTATGATTCCAGTCTTCGCGTGCACAGACGCGTGATCTAATCAATTAGGATTTTCCGACACTCGAATGTTTGGATCTTTTACAAGTTTATGGAATATTGGTAGGATTGGAGATTGATTGTGAATTGTCTCAATCTTAGATTCCAGGTCACCAAACAAAAGGACCAGAGCGGGACTGGGCCACCCCACTTTCTTACGGATCAAGACATACTTTGATTTTCTGGATAACATATTTCTCTTTTTTTTTTTCCCACTCAATTTCGTGACCGTACGTTATATCCAAAGTTCTACATGCTCCGGATCACCTGTTAACTTGCTCAATCCATCCTCATCCGTACACTAAATTCTTTTTCTTAATATCTATTGAACTTTTCTAATTTGAAAATTATCATTTATTAAACAATTATATTATTTAATTATTATAATAGATATTTTATTTAAAATGAAATTTTAAATTGAAAATAAGCGATGTATTAACGAAATATAATAAATGAAATTTGTTTAATAATTAAGTAAATATTATAAAAGAATAAATAATAATGTAAAATTTTTAATGAAAAATATAAAATATTAAATGTTTTTTGGGGTTTACAATTTAATCCTTTGCATGCTAAGTTAGTTTATCCTGAAGGACCATAGTATGATTTTATAGGGAAATAACTTATATAAAATGTTACTGCATTGCATGTGGGTCTATTAAAAACAATCTCTTTATTATATAGTGATAAGGCTGTTTACTATCGAATCTCCTCGGATCCCGTAACTCAGCGAAATTTCAACTGAATGTTGATGATGATGATAATAGTAACTTATACAATGGTTGACCAAGAGGAAATAAAAAAAAGATAAAAAATCAATAGGCTTTGTAACTTAGATCACTAGTTTTGATCAATGTTTTAAAAGCTGGATTGAAAGTTAAATGGGTAAGACAAGAAGTTTAAAGGTTAAAAAGTTTAACCGATATTAAACCCTAATAAAATCCGTTAAAGATAAAATAAAATTAAAGAATTTGAAATATGATTGAAAGAAATTGTCTTTATCTATCGGAAAAATTAAAGTTTAATTGAAAAAGATATTGTTAAATAAACACTAATTGATTTATTTTAGTTCATGAGAACTTATTAATTTATAAAAATTTGTCGATTAATTAATAAATTGATCACTTTTTATCAACAAGAATTATTAAAGTAAATTAAACTAAAAAGTTAGAAATCGAACTGAAAATTTAAATAATTCAACATTTCTACGCCCAACCAATCAATTGATTTTGACCATAACTCATTTTCTTCTTCATTTTTTCTTGGGTTACTAGATATGAAGAATTACCTTCTAATCTCTCTAACCTTCTCCTATTCAATTATTGACTTATGTCTCAATTATTAGGCTATTCCTTTAACAAGTTTGTTTCTTTTCTATTTTCTAAGCCATCAAAATGAACATTTCCTTATAATATATGTTATCTCTGGAAACTAATAAGGCTGCATAAAATGAGCTTATGTAAATATAATACTTTTATTACATTAAATTTGTCTATAAACAAATTTCCAATCCAACTCTTGGATCCAGTCCAGGGGAATGAAGATGGGCCTAGTAATAGTTACAGTAACACACTATAAGTGTGATCCAGGGGCTTGCAGGATTTTGCATTGCTATGGACTCATCGTCCCAGTTAAGCCGAGAGATAAGGTCCAAGAGCCGAACTCCGCTACATGGGAAATGTTTATTGTTTGATGTTTTGTTTAGTGTCTCTTATATGGTTGTTAACTGCATTGTTATGAAGCTTGATTTAAGTGAAAATGTCCAATGATCCTATGATTTCGTTCGTTCAAACAGATTGCGAAGCTATGCGTTTTACATTTTGGAACTTTTACAATCAAAGTTTTATTTTCATTTTTTTAAATTTTAGATTATATTTCTATTTTAATTTGATTATTTACATATATTTTCAAGTTTTTGACTCATTATTATTTCTATATTTGATAATTTAAAAATTTATAAATTATAGTAAATTTGTATAAATATTATAAAATTTTACTATAGTTGACAAGGACTATGTAATTCTAAAATATTAAAAAATTAACTAAAACTTGAATTTAGTGATTTGAGTAACAGATGTGATTAGCTGAGCAAGTTAATATTAATTTTAGATTTAATTTATTTTTCAATTTTAAATTATGAAGTCATTAAATAATTTATCAAAATTACATATTTAATGATTAATTATGTGAATTTTTGAAAATTTACTCAATAGATGTATCGAAAAAGAAAATAAGTAATTTAATAGGAAGTAATAAGTAATTTAAGCCTTTGCCCAAAGCATATCAAATATTTAATGTACCCAAAAAAAAAAAAGGGACAAGCATACTAACCCGATTGCTATTAAACAAATACATATAAACTCATTTTGGATGGACATGAACATTTAGGTCCACATAGTAGTAATTTGTTTAGATAAATAAGCAAGATTGAAAGAGACAATGTTACAACCAAATCATATTTCTGGCTACTTGAAAATGAGAGAGAAGAATATCCGGAAAGGTCTTGTATGGGCATCTATACGTGTTCAAATTAAGACATTTGGTCAGATTATTAATGTTTATGAATGGGTTTTATTACAATATTTTGTTTGTCTGTGCCACTTGTCATGAACAGTTTCATTTCTGGTCTAGTTTGTTTATTTCTTGGATCTACGATTTCAGAGAAGAAAACATGCATCCCTAAGTTGCTTGATTCTAACTGATAAGTAGCTAGGAACTATTATGGTTTTGCGACTGTAAAATATGGAACGAACAGTGAAGTAGTTGTAGACAACCAATAACAAGAAGTGGCTCAACTTTCCCCGTAGAACATAGGGGTGCTCTTTACATGCACGCTTAAGCATTACACTGTTATCTATGACGGACATAGACCTTCTTTAAACATAACTAAACCAAACGGTTGATGTCATGGCAATCATAAACAAAGGAATCGAAGAGTACTATAATGCAAATAAGCAACATCCCTTTTTTGTTTCAATTGATGTAATTACGTTGAGTTTACAAACCAAACGCAGCGTGCACGATAAGATATTCTTTTGTCTGCTCAGTGAATGACCAAGTCTGCCTCATCTTTATCCTCTTCTTGCTTTTGCACCTTAGTTCTTGTGCTCATCTAGAGAGCTAATTTGGTGCCTCCACGTGGCAGACATCTGGGACGCTTAGACCCATTTCTCATATGTTGACCAAGTTAACAGAGAGACTGGCGATGATGACTTAGTCCCTGTGGTAATGGTATAGCTCCATTCATTCCTTACACACACTGTATCCTAACGTGACAAAGTTGTAGCTTAGGTCTGATCACATCTTTGTCCTCGAGTCGAAAACGTGTTCGTGTAATGAATCTTGGAGTCCTAAGAAGTGATTATCAATTATTCTTTTGCTTAAAAGACATGATACATGCCAATAATTAACCATTGGCCTAGTACTGTTAGCCTAATAATGGTAGGTTTTAGTTCCTCGTTGATCTTCAATTTAACGGTTATGAGGATTGAAAACAAATTCTAAATAGAAATTTGACCAAGCAAGGGTGTGTGCGTATGGGTGTATGTAATGGAGTAGTTTTCCTATGATAGAAATTCTTTATTGTAATGCCATAAGCCTACAAACACTATAAAACAAATCTCTCTCTGTCGCACCAACTTGATAATAAAAAACTTGACCAAACTTTTTAAGAAAATATAAATAAATCTATTTATATATGTTTCATCTGAAAATCAAAACACTTGTAGACAAGCTCTCCATTTCTTCCTCTTGTAAACCACTACCAGTCTTGGTTTCTTCATTTCTGCATTGCCTAAAAAATAGTTCAATGGAAATTCAGTTCCACCAACAAAACCAGACTCAGAAAGCAAATATTCCAATTCGCAAAACAAGTAAATTCAAGGGAAGAAACAGTCCTAACAACAATAAGAAGTTTGTTGGTGTTAGGCAAAGGCCTTCCGGGAGATGGGTAGCTGAGATCAAGGACACAACGCAGAAGATAAGGATGTGGCTAGGCACCTTTGAGACTGCTGAAGAAGCTGCAAGAGCTTATGATGAAGCCGCTTACCTTCTTCGAGGGTCCAATACTCGTACCAACTTCATCACGCATGTGTCCATGGATTCTCCTCTTGCTTCTCGTATTAGGAACCTCCTCAACAACAAGAAAGGAGTTAAACAAGAACAAAGCCTCCGAGAGAGTGTTGAAGCTTCTACCCCACCAAGAAGTTCCATTACTAATAAGACCAGCAGTGACACTGGTAGTAGTACAAGTAGTTGTGGCTCAAGTGACAGAAATTCCCCTATTGAGACAATTTCTGATATTCAACTGTTTGATGATGCATATAAACCAGACATGAGCAACTGCTCAGAGGAACTTGAGTTGGGAACTTCTCAGCCTAATCTTTCATGGAGGGGTTTTGGTCCTGGATTCGATCAATTTTCTTTTGCTCAAGAAGTTCTTGATCTCCCAAGGACCATAACTGTGCCAGAGCCATGTGACCTGCAGTTTTCAGAATTTGACAGGATGAAAGTGGAGAGACAGATTTCAGCATCACTATATGCAATGAATGGGGTTCAAGAGTACATGGACGCTTTCCATGATCCTACTGAAGCTCTTCTCTGGGATCTTCCCCCAATATGTTAACAATTCTCCAGGTGTTCTTGATCCTAATGATCAAAACACACTCCTTTTTCTGTTCTCAGCCACCATTTTAGTTTAGAATTGTATCCAAATTAAGTTTCGTGATCACAAACACGTCTCTGTTTCCTAAAACTGCTCTGCTGTTTTTAGAAATGTGAGACTATTTTACTGAGGCTTAATTAATCCCTGATGAACACACCAGTCTTAAAAAATATAATAAGACATCATTGTTTAGCCTTCTCCATGTTCACCCTTCTTCAATACTGTAGTGCTGATGCCAATGATTCGTAAGCATTGAAGAGCATGCTGCACCTTCTCAGTTTCAAGTAGGGAACCTTTAAAATGACTTCTCAACTAATATCAGAATCACTTATTATTTTAGGTCTAATGATTGAGATCTGCGATTATCTCATATCCTAATTGTTACAGTTGAAAAGTTGGGCCATTTCAGGGAAAAAAACAAAAGTTACAAACTTCACCTTTCGGACTTGCTATAAATTATCACATGGAAGAAACTTGGGGTCCATCTTCTGACAGCCTATTTTAGGATCAAAGTTATGCATCTGTTCCAATCAAGCTAAATGTAACCATAATTTCCATAAGAGAGGTCTGGTATTTTTTAAGCCGAGTCTGAACTGTTTATATCATAGTTCCTGGAAAGCAGGATAGACACTCGAGTAACTTTCAACGCTAAACCCTTATTAAGATGGTCCAGAGTCAACAGGAACTGAATTTACGCCATTGTTTGAGGATGAATGAAGAATGAATAATAACTAGGTATCCATTCTTTATTCTCTGGACCATCTGGCACAAGCAATATTCCTAATCACTCGTCTTTGTAAACGTTTTGATAACAATTAGATAAGATAATCATCAGAGAATTAGATAATAGAAAAGGTACAGGGTTACATCCACAAGAAAGGACAAATTTCTACTTTCCCAGTAGACTCAAGAGCATGAAAGAATATCTCCTACCACGCTGCACTAGCGTTGACCTATAACAGGAAATCTAGCAACCTGGAACTGTTCTTCCAAGGATCGAAGGATGAATTTCACTAAAGATTATCATTGCAATATATCCATAACAAAGAAATAATTCATTTTGTCTATTTAATAGCTCAGATGTATACACAAAAATCATACTCCAACCAGCAATACAGAGATTGTATGATCTTCACATAACAGCAGAATCTTTGCTCTGACAGGGAAATAGAAATTCCAAAAGGGAAAAGACAACACATAACTTTTTCTTGGAACTAATCAGGCTATGTCATCAGCCGCCTCAAAAACTATTTTAGCGAAGTTCAATCTATCTATATCTCAAATTTCAAAACAAGTTCTGGAAGGCCTACACTGATTACAGTGTTTGGTCAGTTTTAAGTCAAGTGGCTCTTAATTTAGCTTAAGATAAACCTTGACAGCAATGTGATGACTTCACAAGTTTGAAACTGTGAATAAATTATGAGTAAACAATATTGTTGGAAGTCTTTGAACACAGACCAAGTAGCTTCAGAAATCAAGGGCTTAATCATGCAGTTGAATTGAAGGCAAATCTGACACTTAACGATATTTGATAGGAAGGCATAACCAAGTTTAGGAGTCAAATGACTAGATGCCTTGAAAGACTGGCGTTTTCAGTTGGCAATGGGGTACTGCTGCAGTTCTCCACCATTTCCACACAAAGACACAAATGTCCAACTAGTACAATAATGTTTATTCAAATGAAGAGAAACTGATTTTATTGGCATACAGTATATAAGATATAGAGATTGAATCATGATTCATCTTAGAAACTTTACTTGGAACAACAATTATCAACTAAAAAGTTGCAACAGTACGAAGGACAATTCAAGGACCGATGATATGGATGATAAGCAATACTCACACCATTATACAACATACACAAACAAATACGCAATAGATAGAAGTACCGGCAATAATGCCCCAGTAAATAGTATTCAGAAATCTTCCCCTTCTTCTTCCTCAACACCTTCTGCACCAACTTCTTCATAGTCCTTCTCAAGAGCAGCAAGATCTTCACGGGCTTCTGAGAACTCACCTTCCTCCATGCCTTCACCTACATACCAGTGTACAAATGCTCGCTTGGAATACATGAGATCAAATTTGTGATCAATTCTGGAGAAAACCTCAGCTACAGCTGTGTTGTTGCTTATCATACAAACTGCACGCTGCACCTTAGCTAGATCACCTCCTGGCACTACTGTTGGTGGCTGATAGTTGATACCACATTTGAAACCTGTTGGGCACCTGAAGATACACACATGAACATATATTTTGCTTCAATGTAAGAAATGACAAAGAAGACAATTAATCATAGGCATAAATTTGTTAGATCAGAACACATTTTCCAGTGACATTATATAAAAAGCACATTTTGCTGGAACGGGAAACCATTTTATTCCATCTGAAATAGAATATGCTTGTTAGTGACTATACCACAGGATATTGGCCACCCTGTATCACTAAAATTTCTCTTACCTCAAGCTAAACTTTTAAGTTAATTGTAATAATTTCCTAATTTGATATCATTGCCACAGATTTTTTTAATGGAATATTGAGTTGTAAAGGTTAATCATGCAGGAAAGTCAGTCTAAAACATTCTTTAATTCTTCAGTTTAAGCACAAGTGCAATTGAAAAGGGTAGTATGCAAGAGTAGCAAACAGAGACAAGAAAAGAATCCTAAAATGGCATTGTTGACCATAGTGATCTCAATTCATGAATAACCAAACGATTGTAATTTAGATGAGAATAAGCATCTAGTTTCCAAAAAAAACAAGAGAAGGAAGTAGGAAGGTATCGCCCACTGCAAAAAGGTGGGTGCAACAACAATGTTCAGAATATCTCATTTGTACTTGAGCAAGCATTAGCAACCTCCTTTGGTAAAGACAAGGCATGTGAGCTTACCAGTCAACAAATTGGACAGTGCGCTTTGTCTTAATGGTGGCAACTGCAGCATTAACATCCTTTGGTACAACATCTCCTCGATACATTAGACAACAAGCCATATACTTCCCATGCCTTGGATCACATTTGGCCATCATACTTGCAGGTTCAAAGACAGCAGTTGTGATCTCAGGAACTGATAGTTGCTCATGATAAGCCTTGGCGGCGGAAATCACAGGGGCATATGATGAGAGCATGAAATGGATGCGAGGATATGGCACAAGGTTAGTCTGGAACTCGGTGATATCCACATTAATAGCGCCATCAAACCTCAAGGAAGTAGTCAAAGAAGAAATGATTTGGGATATCAATCGGTTCAAATTGGTGTAAGTTGGCCTTTCTATGTCCAAGGATTTCCTGCAGATATCATAGATAGCTTCATTGTCCAAGAGCACAGCTACATCAGTGTGTTCAAGGAGAGAATGAGTGGAGAGTACACTATTGTAAGGTTCAACAACAGCAGTAGAAACCTGCAACATCATTGAAAATATGCTGAATGAAGTCAAATATTATTATCTACATTAATGTTATATAACAGCAATCACCGTCCAAGGAACAATCAAGTAAAACATTCACCAATAATGCCAGAAAAATGTGCTGCAGAAAAGAAGGTTTATAAGTATATGCTCCTGAAAGGAAGTCCTTCACTAGGACACAGCCAATGTCCGACATTCCTAACTCTTGGAATATAGAACATCAACCAGACTTTGCAATTCTCATCATCCTTAAAAATGCTTTGGTAGAACCCCTTTGTTTCCTTTGTGTTTGTGCTATACCTATCCTAACCATTCAAATTCAGTTTAAAGAATATCTGTGCTTACACATCTCATGCAGAAAAACAATCTTAAGAATTGCTTGTATTTTTGTAGACTGCAGACAATGCCCATTTTAATGTACCAATGTTCTCTTTTCCTTTTAAGTCTTCAAATGCAAACCTGAGGAGAAGGAAAGATGGTGAAGCCAAGTTTTGACTTCTTTCCATAATCAACTGACAAGCGTTCCAAAAGTAGTGAGCCTAAACCAGAACCCGTGCCACCACCAACAGCATTAAACACCAAAAATCCTTGCAAACCAGTGCAATTGTCTGCCAATTTCCTCACTCGGTCAAGGCATAGATCAACAATCTCCCTCCCCACTGCCATATCAACAGCAATGGAAGTTTTTAGCCACCAAAAGACAAAAACTATGAGAATAAGACAGCCATTTTGATAGTGGATCCTCTGATAAAATATACCTGTATAATGCCCCCTGGCGAAGTTATTAGCAGCGTCCTCCTTGCCAGAAATAAGTTGCTCTGGGTGAAATAATTGTCGGTAAGAACCAGTTCTAACTTCATCGATCACAGTGGGTTCTAAATCCACAAATACAGCTCTTGGAACATGTTTTCCTGAACCAGTCTCACTGAAGAAGGTGTTGAAAGAATCATGCTCAACACCTACCGAGGTGTCACTGCAACAACATACACGAAGCCCATATTAGATAAAAGAACAGAGGAAAAGGAAAGGCAAAACTCAAAAACCTTAAAAGAGTACATGAGTAACAGAGTAAGCTATTTTTTCCTATCTCTAAATGCATTGCTGTTGCTACAGATAGATTTCACTAAACAGAACTAGCCAAAAGTTGATCTGTAGTTCAAGCTTAGGGCCCACAGAATAAAAAGGAAGATTCTTCTAATATTTGTTCTGAAACAGGAGTGACATTGTTTACATCAAGAAAGAGAGTCGGTCGACAGTTTCTCCTCAGAACTAATTGATGAGAACAAAAGCATATAGATCAACAAAAATTAGAAAGAACAAGATTCTTCATGATCCAAATTACACTGGAAGAGGAGTCCATCAAATAACAAAGGAAAGTTAGGCAAGCGAATCTCGGTCCTGTTCAGAACATATCGGACGAAAATTTATTAAATTACTGCATTCAACGAGAAGCACCAAAAGCCAGGATTCTCGGACCCTGAGATGAAATTTTCTTGTCACAATATTGAAAACAAGAAGCTGGAACTGTTGTGTCACTAGTTCTATATTGACCTATGAGTACACCAACTCTTTTTCACGCTATGTTGGGTTACACAGAATTAAAAACGAGCAGCTTGGGCATCTCCCGCATCAACATAACAAAAACAAAAGGAAAATATAAATCTTGAAAGAGAAAATTCCATCTTGAACTGCAATATCACAAATGCACAAGACTCTTGTAATGAACACAATATCACAAAAAGGAAGCAGAAACACATGCATAAGCAGAAGACTCATGCAATCACATGAAGAAACTATCTTTGAAAATGATGAATAATGCTGAGAAACAGAAAATGATACGGCCCCAGAAAGTTCAAAATCAAGAAAGACCATACCACCGTTTCCACACAGACAAGCCCAACTACAATGAGACACTGTTGAAGGCAGAAGCTTTTAATGCATGCTACACTTACACAGATGGTATGAATATAAAAGAACATTCACCTTGGCATCATTCCATCAGGTTGAATTCCATGTTCAAGGCAATAAAGCTCCCAACAAGAATTCCCAACTTGAATACCTGCTTGTCCTATGTGTATGCTTAAAACTTCCCTCATATTGTCTCTCTAAGCACACAAAGGCGTACGACCTTCTGCAACTTTAGATCAAGTAAAAAACATCCGACTTCCTCTTCCTTCTCTCTCGAAAATTTGCTTCGAAGTCTTCAATGGCAAAAGAAAGAGCTTGGTCCTACAACAGTTAATATGGTTCAATTAAATAATGATAAAATTAATAAATCGAACTGCCATTATACAAAGTGGGACCCATTGTCACGACAACTGTGTTGTGGGACTTTGCCAGCTTGGATTATTGTCGGTTATACCGGGCGAGGTAAGTGGCAGCACGAGTTATCATCAAGTGGTAGTAAATACCTTTCTTCTTTTTTTTTTTTAATTGAGTATTCAAGTTTTAATAATGATTAAAACATGTTTCCATCCATTTAATTATAAAAACTTTAAGTCGTATAATTTTTTAATTTTTCGAACCGTATTAATTTAATAATTTTTTAAATAAAAACTAACCAATTTATTAATTTAATTAGTTAATTTTTATAAATAAATAAATAAATTAAAATAAATCAATTAATTGTTGTCTAATTATATCTTTTTAATTAAAATTTAAGTTCTTCAAAATTAATCTCCTTTAATCATATTTTAAATGATTTATTCTATGTAAAATTTAATCAATTTTATAATAATTTAATATCGATTGAATATTTTAAATTTTAAATCTTTTATTTTATCAGTTTAATTTTTAAGTCTATTTTTAAAACATTGGTATATGATTTTTGCTTGGCCTAAAAGATATCCTTAAAAGTTGGTGAAAATTTTTGCAATTTATCGAGCATAAGTTATATGTTTTTCTTATCAAGTGATCCTAATTTACTATTTATCACAATGTTTAAAGATTTATTAGACATTTGTGCGGTGTGCGTTGAATTTGGTAAGTGCATCTAACAACTAAACTAATAATATTAACGACAGAGGTACATAATTATCCTACAGGAGACAAGTATCTGTTGGGATATCTTTTTTGTCTTTTCAATTATGTAAATGGATATGACACACTACCTAAGGAAAACGATAGAAGATAATAATGATAATAATATAATATAACAATTATCGCAATTTATTTTAAATCTCTTTCATTAATTTTTATTCACACATTTACGTGAATAAATGACACAGGTGATCCCGTACCAATTACTAATAATGAATTACAATTTATCGTGAAGAACTCAACTTGTTTGGTAATTACAGGCTCAATCAGGCTAAAGGATAGAAAGGACACATGCTCAAGATTTATTTTTACAAAAAATAAAATAAGATCAATTTTGACCTTTATAAGGAATAAAATGAAATAAAATAGACTCATTTTAACACTTATAAAGAACAAAATAAGGCAAAATAGAGCTCACTCTTAACTGTTATAAAAATTAATAAAAAGGTCCCTATTTTATTTATTTTTATTCTTTATAAGGTTCTTATATAAGTCAAAAATTTTATTTTACCCGAGACTTGTAAAATGTTAAGATCGAGGCTTGGGTTAGTGATAGAAAAGTTTTCAATATTAATTATCTATTATCCAATTCCATATATAAACTTTTGTTACAAAATAAAACATAATTCAAATTATTTCAGCATTGATTATACCTTTCCAAAAAAAAAAGATTAATTGATATTATAAATTATTACCATCCATGGCTGATGGCTGGCTAATTGTTCCCCACAAATATTGTCATGTTGTAGAGTGTAACAGTGGGTTCAATTAATATAAATGTGGACTATAGTCATCTCCACTATTATTGAATTGGTGTAGTTGGTCTTCACATGTTTGTAAAAGACTTTATTAGTTTAGAGGAAAATTCACTTTAAACTCTAATTAATATACAATTCCTTATCTATAACTATTTAAATTAAATTAATTGCTTATCTAAATTTCTAATTTTATTAAATCATTTATTTCAAGTAAAAAGTGAATATCAATTTTTTATTCAATATATATTTAAATGCAAAATTATATATTATAAAAAGATTAATTAACACATTTTTCAATTGATTCTTTATGGACCGGTTCATGTTTTCCCTACCTAGACTCGGCCTACTTTCGTGGTCACTGAAATCTGTATTCGGCCCATTGTCCAACAAACATAACTGATGTAGTTCTCCAAAGCTGTGCGTAGCGGCGATAAAGGAAGGAAATGGCTGGCATGGTTAAAGCGGTGGCTCTCATCACCGGAGAACCCAGTGTTAGAGGTTCAATTCAGTTTTCTCAGAACTCCAGCGGTCTGTATATTTACTACTTGTATTCGGTTGGCGAGTAATTGTCTGTTGATAATTGTCCATGACATAGATATATGTGAACGCGTATATCTGCAGGGGCTACCCATATCCTTGGGAGGATAACAGGCTTGTCACCAGGCCTTCATGGCTTCCACATTCATGCACTTGGTGACACTACTAATGGCTGCAATTCTACAGGTACTCCCTCCATTTTTGTGTGTTTGTGTATGTGTGAGTTGTATAGTTAAAGGTTTAATCTTTCTTTCCATTTATGCAATTCTTTTTCCATATCTTGTTGGATGCGGTACCTGTGACTTCTTTCATTTTATATCGTCTTGAACTTGAACTGGGAGAGAGAAAAAAAAACTTGAACTGGATTTTTGGTTTCTGGTTGTTGGCTTTAGTTTATACATTTGGTTTTATCTTGTTAGCGGGTTATTGTTGACTTGGATATAAATTTTATGTTCTTGTTCTCTCTCTGAAATTTATGTTTCTGCTTATTGAGTATGCAATTATATTTGAGTCACCAGTTATGGTATTGGCTTCAAAACTCTGTCAAGCTTATATGGTCTTTGATTAAAAACTTTAAATCCAGGACCTCATTTCAATCCATTCAAGAGGGATCATGGATCTCCAATTGATAAAGAACGCCATGCTGGTGATCTGGGTAATATTTATGCAGGCTCAGATGGTACGGACAATATCTTTTATTTGTAGGCAATGTTGAATAGAGGATAAGCAGCGGACTAATGATTGTAGCTTTATCGCAATATGGCAGGAGTTGCAGAATTTTCGATCAGTGACACGCAGGTAATCAATGAATGGCTTCTTGATAGTGGTTTTTTTCTAGTTGCTTCAGCTTTTGTTTTCTCTCTTTGCAGCATTTGTAAGCATGCCTCCCATATCTGGGAACATATTTAACATGTTATAGAGTTTCTATACCCAAAGTTTTGATTGGCTCATTCAGAATGGTAAGATGTTTTAAATGTCCATGTGCACATCTTGTGATAGAAAGAGTTGATGCCGTCTCACCGATGGATTTTTATAGAATAAGTTTGAAGCAAACTATTCTGGTTTCAAAATTGTAGATACCATTGACCGGGCCACATTCTATACTGGGGAGGGCAGTCGTTGTGCATGCAGATCCGGATGATCTTGGAAAAGGTAACAATTTTATATTTGTTTGTGTCATTGGAGTTTCTTGGATTATTTGTAGTTAGTAAGTCGTTGCAGAGTTCTGATATCATGTATCATTGGTTGGTGACAAAAGGAGAGAATCCAGGAAGATTCTCCTATCATTGTTTTCACCCATTCACCTCACATTAGCCATAGCATGCTCCATTCGTAAAACTTTAATTCCTTCAAATTGTGAAATTAGCATATTGATGACAAAGTTGTCGGAGTCCAATAGTAGCAATGCCCAGCATAGCTTCTGATAAGTGAGAGATAGTCAAGTTCAAAGTTGAACAGCTAAAACATTTGAACCCTTTTGACAGATGACCAATTGCCAGTCGGCATTTCCAAAATGTTTACAATCAGCTACTTTGACCTTGATATAATATTGCACCCTGGATACTGATTCCTGTTGTTTAGATAGGCCTTTAGTTTTCAACTCTCCCTTTAAATGCTGAGGATGTAGCTTCAGGAATTGCCCCGTCTGTTTGGATTGCTCCAAGTGGCTAGACATTCTTGATTCTGGGAATCCATTCAAGATTGAGTGAATTAGTTATCATTATTGGGATAACGGTGATATGGCTTGTTTGGTATGGAGCTATTTACATACATTTTGTCACTTCTCAATGCTATAGATAACTAAGAAAACTAATCTGCAGGTGGACATGAACTTAGCAAGACGACTGGGAATGCTGGTGCAAGAGTTGGTTGTGGTAATTTTTCCATCAAAGAACTGATGTTATCTTCTATTTCTCAGAAGGAAATTTTGTGGGAATTCATTGAGTGTTACTTTCATTGTCTAACTTTCTTTTAATTTTGAGAACCTCGTATGCTTGAAGAAGCTTGACATTGTCATATCGAATCCATACAGGGATCATCGGGCTTCGGTCATCTGTCTAGTTATTCCTGTGGTTGCTAAAGTGCTTGAAAGGAGCGTTTCGTTCTAAAGGTTTTACTGGAGTTGCCTACTTGGTGAAATTGTAACCTTTTGTAATGTAATAATCAATATAAGCAATGTACTGGAAATGTAAAATGATGTTTTGACCAAGGCTTAGTCTGAATTTTCCTTAATTCTCATTGCAAACTTTCCGTTGAACCTATTACTGGATTTCAAGAGCTTCAGGACAATTATACGTATGGAGACATAAAACTTGGTATAATTAGTATACTGTAATTTATCGTGTAACTATGTACTTGAGTATACCATCGTTAAGGATATTGAGGAATCAAACACGTGATGCAAACCAAGTTAAAGTTAATCTGCATCGAATTCACGAAGCAAAATTTTGATAGCTGGACACTTGGCAGCGAAATCAGCACTGGTAGCCTGTGACTTTGGCGATGTTATGGTTGAAGGAGCGACTGCTCCCGTAAAATACCTCATTGGCCAACACAAGATCAGCGACTGACTAACAATCTTGCCTACACGACATGGATAAAGAAAGACAGTTTCGCATTTGTGTGGCTTAAAGGAGCCATAACCGAAAAGTACTCCCTTTGGTGGAAAGATAGGAGAGCTCTCGTCAAGTGTTAGGCTAAAGTCAGAGGCAACTTTTAACTCTCAAAACAGAGCTAGAGTTACGTGTTTTCGGAAAACGCTTAACTACTCTTGAACGAGGAAATATCATCGATTATGATTATGTCCAAAAGAAAACTGAATATGCAGATGGGTTGACCACAGTTGGAACTGCAATTTCAGAGCAAGAACTCGTTTAACATATAATGGACGGCCTGGACTTGAAATATATTACTTTCAAGTCAACCTTTAACATTCGTGCTCTAGATGATCCTATTTTTGTGGACACTTTATTGGGTCTCCTTCTTGATGGGAGGAACGTTTGAATGCAGAAGAACCCCAAGTTGTTCATGGCGCCTATGCAGCTAATGTTTATCGTGCAGGAATCAAACAGAACAAAATTTCAATCGAAACTGTGGCTATCGTAATGGTCAGAGGCAGCAAAAAGCTCAGCAGTATCAGGCCCAAAATAACAAGTCTGGAGGCAGTTACAACAATAATAATAAAGGGAAAGGTGATAGACTCTAGCTTAATATGCTAGAGATAGTGCATATTATTGATTATAATAGAGGATCCCTACCGCTATTACAAGGTGATTCTACTGAACACCTTTCCTTCCAGAGCTGAATATAGCTCCTCAGAAAGAATACATTCTCTTTGTCTACAATATCACTCTTCTCTTTCTTTCTAACCGAATGATCCCTCTCCTCTCTCTCTGCCCCCCTCTTAACTACCCCTCTGAACATTTTGTTATATTTCTACCCTTGTGCCCATTCAGCCCCCCACACTACTAACTAACTCTAACTACTTAACATCATTCCTCTCAGCCCCCTCTTTCTTTCTCATCGAGTACACTCTCCATATCCGAGGCTTATTATTATTGGCCCTAACATTGCTCCCTTTTAGAAGAGCAGCCTTGTCCTTAAGGCTGAAATGAGGAAATTGACTCCAAAGAACAAATTCGTCTTCCCATGTAGCATTCTCCATCGGTTTACCCTTCTAATGAACCAACCATTGACGAGTTGAGTGTCCAGCCTTGGTAACCATTCTGCTAGCTAGTACAATTTCAGGTTCAACAACTTCTTCTAATTTCACTTCCATTCCTCCTGACAAGGTTTCCTCAACAGTGTAGTATCCCACAACCTTCTTTAGTTAAGACACATGAAAAATTGGATGAACCCTATAATTTAGTGGAAGTTGAAGTTTATATGCTACTGCTCCATATTTTCCAGAATTTGGAAAGGACAAAAGTATATGGCCGCTAGTTTTTGATTAATTCGTCGAGCCACTGGAAGTTGTTTGTGAGGGCGGAGCTTAAGAAATACCCATTCTCCCACCCTGAAGGATAGTGGATTCCTTTTCCTATCTGCATACTTCTTCATCTGATCTTGAGCTCGATGGAGATTGTATTTGAGTTGATGTAGAGCCTCATCTCTGCCCACCAACTCTCTAGCCACTGCCTCCACCTTAGTCTCTCCTTGCAAATACCGAACCAGTGTTGGAGGCTTCCTTCTCTAAACCAGTTCAAAGGATGTTGAACCCGTAGACACATGGAAAGTAGTATTGTACCATAGTTCTGCCCATGAAATCCAATAAGACCAATGTTTGGGTTATTTAGAAGCAAAACACCTCAAATAGGTTTCTAAACATCTGTTGAGAACTTCAGTTTGCCCATCTATTTTTGGATGATAGGATGAGCTCATTTTAAGCACAGCATCTTGTAGTCGAAACAATTCCCTCCAAAAATAACTCACAAACAAAGGATCACGATCACTTACGATTGATGATGGAACTCCATGTAGACGTACTACCTCTTTTACAAACACTTCAGCCATACTTTTAGTAGTATACGGATGCTTCAATAGAATGAAGTAATCGTATTTAGATAATTTATCCATCACAACCAGTACTGCTTCATATTCTTTAGACCTAGGAAGTCCTGTGATGAAACCCATTGATATATCTTCCCAAATCTGGTTGGGAGTTGGTAAGGGTTGCAACAAACCTCAGGGAGATGTGGCAGCATATTTCTACCTTTGACATGTGTCATAAGACTGAACAAAGTCTTGAATGGACTTCTTTATACTAATCCAATAAAGATTGCTTGCGATCCTCCTATAAGTACGTAGAAAACCTGAATGGCCTTCTATAGGTGAGGAGTGAAACTCTTTTAGGAGTAAGGGAATAAAAGTGGATTGAGCTGAAATCACTAACCTTCCCTTATACAAGAGAACTCCTTGGTGCCATAGAAACCTTTTCCTCGAAGCCGGATTTTGCTGTAATTTCTTTGTAATACCACTTAAATAGGATCTTTGTCCACCTCCTACTGAAGGATTTGTCTATCAGCCCACAATCGATAAGAAACAATGCTCTTTAAATCACCTTCTTTATAAATCCGAGACAAAACATCAGCAGCTTTGTTTTCTGGACCCGGTTTATAAATGAACTCAAAATGATACCCAAGTAGCTTAGCCATCCAGCATTGTTGGTCAGTAATGGATACCCTCTATTGCAGCAAATGGCGGAGACATTTTTTTCTAAATAAACCACAAAGTATTTGCCCCACAAATAATGACGCTAATGTTGTACTGCTAATACCAATGCCATTAGTTCTTTCTCATAAGCCGATTTAGAGAGATTTCCTTCAGATAAGGCTTTGTTGAAGTATTCAATCGGCCTTCTATTTTGCATCAATACCGCACTTACCCCTTGCCCGAAGCATCACATTCCACCTTAAAAGGTTGGGAAAATTTTGGAAGAGCTAATACCGGAGATGTAGTTAGAGCCTTCTTCAAGGTTTCAAAGGACTCTACGGCTGCTAAGTTCCAATGAAACCCATCTTTCTTTGTTAGTTCGGTAAGGGATTTGGCTATCTTATTGTAGTTCATAATGAACTATCGGTAGTATTCTGTCAACCCAAGGAATCCCCGCGCCCCTTCACATTACGAGGAATTGGCCAATTTACCACACTTGAAACCTTGGTTGGATGCACTGCTACCCCTTGTTCAGAGATAACATGCCCCAAATATGCTACTGTTCTTCTTCCAAAACTGCACTTCTGTTTATTAACCACAAAGTGATTTTCTTTTAAGACCTCCAAGACATTTACTAAATGTAAAAGATGGGTATCCTAATTAGCACTATATATTAGAATGTCATCAACAAAAACCAGAACAAACCTCCTAAGGAAAGGTCTGAAGATATCATTCATAATTGACTGAAATGTGGCTGGTGCGTTGGTCAATCCGAATGGCATCACTAGGAATTCATAGTGACCATCGTGTGTTCGGAAGGCCGTTTTATGGATGTCCCCCCTTTTGACCCTAATTTGATGATATCCGGATTTGAGATCTAATTTAGAGAAGAATCTTGCACCATTAAGCTCATCTAATAATTCATCCACTACCGAAATAGGGTACTTGTCTGGTACGGTGACCCTATTTAGCGCTCTATAATCGACACACATTCTCCACGAGGCATCTTTCTTCTTGACTAAGATTACCGGGCTGGAATAGGCACTAGAACTAGGGCGAATGATCCCCATTTGCAACATTTGCTGAACTTGCCTTTTAATCTCATCTTTGTGATGGTGTGGATACTTGTACGGTCTCACACTAATAGGACCTTGTCCCTGCTGCAAAACAATAGCGTGTGAGTGATTCCTTTCAGTAGGTAGTGTGACATCCCGTTTTCATATAACGGGTTGAATTATAGAAACGGGTACATGTGAGATTAATCGGAGAGATTAGGAAAACACCTCTCATGCTCA
>JAOQMS010000002.1:9749933-9760952 GCA_027563885.1 Erythroxylum longipes | reverse complement strand
GAAAATAAGTTAGAAATGATAGATATGCATAAGAGGGGTCATAGGTAACTTGTAGGAGTTAGAAATCTAGAAATTGAACTGTAAATGTCCGTTGGGCGGACTTGATGTCTGCTGGGCAGACCTTCTCAGAATTCCAGCGTTCCAGCTCAGTTCATGTTCGTTTGGAGGGACACATGTCCGCTAAGCAGACATTCTCGAGACAATTATAAAAGTGTGAAATTTTTTACCCTTTAGATGGTAAAATCTCTCTTCGAGATCTTCATGGAAGTTGTAGAACTCGAAGTCCTCTTCAAAACTGCACTCGAATGACCTATATCCGACATCCATAGTGAAAGTTATGCTTTTTGTCCCAAATCATGTACATTTATAAGTTGTGGATTTATCAATGCTTTCCTATGATACATTTAGGCTTAAATGGAGCTTGAAATATACTTAGTTTGTTGTGAAAAGAAGAAATAAATTGAGTGATATGTTTAGGGTGACGATTGAGGATATAAACATAATAATGGATTGTCGTATGTCAAGTGCTCAATTATGGAATTGTGGCATATTATGAGAATGAAGATGAACCTACGTTGACTAATGAGGTTCCATTATAAGAACCCTACAGAGTACTGTGCACACGTTTTATGACTCTCGAGTTAGACTCCGAAAATAGGATCAAACAGATATAGTTTACCGTATCAGATTAGGATAACTTAAATAGAGGAGTGCATCATAAGTTTTATGTGATAAGAAGATACCACTCAAGCTTAAAGGTAAATTCTATCGTTTAATGATTAGGTCAGCCATGCTCTATGCGATGAAGTGTTGGCCAATCAAACATATGTATAGTCATAAGTTAATGGTGATGGAGATGGAGATAATGATACTCTATTAGATTTGCAACCTTACTAGACAAGGTAAGGTCAGGACAGTAATATTAAGAGACAAATTAACGGTGGCTAATATTGATGAAAATTTAACAGAGACAAACCTTAGGTGGTTTGAAGATATTAAAAGGAAACATCCTAACACTCTAATTAGAAGACGCGAGAATATTGTACTTAAGGACTGTAAGAGGAACAAGGGAAGGCCTAAGAAGAATTGAGGGGAGATGATCTTGAATGACACGACTCTGTTAGAACTTACCAAAGACGTGACCCTCAATAAGAAACTTTGGCGTACTAGGATACAAGTAAATGATCTCACATAGAGAGGTCATTCTCTTTCTCATAAGCCTTTTAAATATTTTCCTCCGATTCTTATATCTTGTATTTACCCTAAACATTTAATATGTAATACTTCTCTCATAGTTATTTAGCTTAAACATTTTCTTACCTAGCTTAAACATTTTTTTACAATGTCTTGCTCTTTTTATTTATTTATTTGTCTTCTTTTTTATGTATTTATTTACATATTTTATCTTTTATTTTTATTCTTTATCTTGTTCTATATTTATTATATTACTTATTTTATATTTTATTATATTTTATTTATATTTTATTGTTATTACATTTATTATTTTAATATGTATCATTTATTATTATTTATTATTTATTTATATTTTATTGTTATTACATTTATTATTTTAATATGTATCATTTATTATTCTTTATTTCTGTTTTATTATATATATATTTAATATATATTTCGTATGTACATATTTTTTTCTTTTTTTGTGTGTTTGTCAAAAACAACCTTTCGACCAATTAGGGATAAGGCTACGTACTTATGGACCTTCCTAGATCCCACATCTCAGCGAAACTTCCATTGACATGTTGTTGTTGTTATTGTTGTCGTCATCGTCTTTTTATTGGAATAAAATTCTAAATATGAATGCACATATGTGTGCCCCATGAATTTCTAGATTCAACCATATTTATGAAATAACTTACATTTGGTATTAGAGCATTGTTATGTGAAACTCATGGTTCTCCTTGATTGTAGAATTCCCATTATTTAGAGAACACTATGCGTCCTAAATCCCTTAAATTTCATTTCTTATATATTTGTGAATTATATGCAAAACCTTAGGATTTGATGATTATGAAAGTTGAATTAATGCCCTATATGTATGGAGTAAAGAATAAAATAATAATCAATGATGAAATTTCTAAGTGTTAAAGATTGAGGCACTAGACACTGGAAATGGGATTTCAATGTTAGTTACTAGCGTCAGGCTCCAAGCTATAGGAATTAGATCCTACTATTGGATGCTAGCACTAGGCACTGTTAATGGCTACTAGCTCCAAGCGTTGTTAGCCTTTGTTAATAATTATTTTTATTTTTATTTTTATAATTCCAAATATTATGTTTAGATTTCAATTGCTCATAATTTGATGCTAATGAATTGTAATATTATAGGTAAATTAAGCTCATTGCTATATAATATTTTGAAATTGCTCAAAGGTGTTTATTTTATAGTTAGTGAGCATAGATGTAGGTAATACATATACACCACTAGTAACCTTTAGATATCCAAAGATAGTAAATATTTCTAGTTGGTGTACGTGTGACTACTGAATTATGTATAAATTAGCATTATTATATGTTGTATGGTACGTTAATAGATTATTCAAAGGTGAACATTAGTATATAATTTATGAATGTTTTCAATATCTATATAGCGTGTTGTTATATGACTTAAAGCATTAATGTTGAGTTTTAATTTCCTACAGCTCTTATTGCTATACACCTAAATCTTCCAGCAGCTACGATATTTAATGAATTAAGCTTCTCTAAATGGAGTGAATAAATCCATTTGGGGTTTTGGACTTAAATTTGGCACTCTGAACTGAGAAATTAGATGCTCTAAATGTTCTGAGCAGTAATGAGGAAAAAAATCCATTTTAACAATTGACAAAGGTCAAATAAATTAAATCTGTTGTATATGAAAATAACAATTACTAACACTATTAAGTCTGATCTTCCCAAAATTAAAAGTGTTAGGAAATTACTTAAGTTTGTAAAAGAGCACTCCTAGACGTTATTTGATGGATTTTGATGGATTACATAGTATGCATGCACACGTTATTGAGACGACAAACATACAATAAGACTTAAGTCTCTAGGAATGGAAGTGGATGAGAACTTCCTTATGGAGTTTATCTTAAACTTATTACCATCTAAGTATGATACCTTCCAAATGAACTATAATACCATGAAAGACAAATGGAATGTACATGAGTTGCATAGTATGTTACTTCAGGAAAAGACTAGAATCAAGAACCAAGGAAGTCAATCCATTAATTATATCAATGATTAAGGAGCTGGTAAGAAAGGTGGAAAAAAGCGTGAGAAGAACGTGAACATACCCATGAAAGTCAGGGGGCAATCCTATCAAATCCATAAGAAGGAACATAATGAACTCGTAATACATTTCTATAGGAAGGTTGGGCATTTCCAAAGTAATGTCCCAAACATAAGTCATGGTTTGAGAGGAAAGGTAAGTCTAATGCTTATGTATATTACGAAACAAACCTTGCTGAAGTTCTTTTTAATACTTGGTAGATTGATTTTGGTTCTACTGCTCATGTTTTCAATACCTTATAGGGATTCCTTATGACCTAAACCACAAGATTAAATGAAGATTTATCTATATGGGCAATGAAATGAGAGTTTTAGTGAAAGCTATATAGATTTGTCGCTTAATCCTAGACACTAGATACCATTTGGACATGTGTGAAAATTTTAACATACCTAGTATATCTAGGAATTTAGTTTCTTTATCCAAGCTTGATAGATCTAGATACTCGTTTAAATTTAGTTGTGGTAGTTTCAGTTTGTATAAGCATAACCACAAGATTGGTAGTAGTGTACTTTATGATGGTTTATATAAATGAAACCTTGATGTTATTTATACCGAAACCTTATTGACTTTAAATCCCAATATTTTTATCAAACATAGTTTAATTAAAGATAAATCTATTTATTTATGGCATAAACGTTTGGGACATGTTTCCCAAAAATGACTTGAAAGATTAATAAATAATGAAATACTTCATGAATTAGATTTTACTTATCTTAATATTTATATAGATTGTGTTAAATGCATACAATAATGAAAGAAGCCATAAGAAGCACTCAAATTTTTTAAATAATTCACACTGATGTGTGTGGACTATTTGATATGCCTACTTTTAACAAAGAAAAATATTTTGTCACCTTTATAGATGCCTATTCACATTATAAATGTGTCTATTTGCTATATGATAATCTTATGTTGTAGATACCTTGGAGGTTTATATTAATCTTATGTTTTAGATACCTTGGAGGTTTATATTAATAAGGTTGAAAGGAAATTAAATAAAAAGGTGAAAATAATCAGGTCTTGTAAAAGTGGTGAATATTATGGTAAGTATGATAAAAGTGGTCTAAATCCTGGTCCTTTTATTAAATTCCTTCAAAGATATGGTATTTGTATGCAATAGAAATGTCAAGTACACTACAATAAAATTTTATGGCAAAAAGGCATAATAGAACTTCGTTAGATATGGCTAGGGGTATAATGTGCAATTCATCTTTACCCACTTCCTTATGGACGTATAATTTACAAATTGACATGTACAATGTACTTATTAAATATGTTTTACAGTAAGGAAGTTCCAAAGACTCCCTTTAAATTGTAGATTGTAAGGAAACCTTGTTTAAGGCACCTACATGTTGCCAGTCAGAAATTATGCATTATAATCTTTATGAAAAGAAATTGGATGTAAGAACAATCAGTGATTATTTCATTGGTTATACATAGAAGTCTAAAAGGGTTTAGATTTTATCATCCTATCCATATTATAAGAATTGTGGAAACTGAGAATGTCAGGTTCATTAAATATGGTGAGACTAGTAGGAGTGAGAAACCATGTAGAGCAGATATTCAAGAAATTGGAGCATAAGTCCCTATGGTTGTACAAGTCCATATGGCTTATACAACTACTCAAGTTATTATTCCACAAGTTATTGAACTATCTAATAATTTTGAAGAATAATAAATTAATGAACCTACTACTCATAATGAAATTGAATATGAAGTGAATGAACTTGTGGTAGAAGAATCACAAAAAATAACATTAAGAATGTCGTAAAGAGAAAGAAGGCCAGTTATTTCTGATGACTATGTAGTATATCTGCATGAGTATGAAAATGACTTAGGAATTGAGAATGACCTAATGACTTTTTCATAAGCTATGAACAGTAAAAATTCTGATAAGTGGTTAGATACCATGAAAGATAAGTTCAAATCTATGAAACATAATGCTTTATGGGACTATGTGGAATTGCTAGAAGGTTACAAGAGAATCAGTTATTAAGTGGGATTTAAGACCTAACATGACTCTCTTACTAACCTAGAACGTTACAAGGCTAGACTAGTTACTAAAGGATTTAGTCATAAAGATGATATTGATTATAAGGAGACTTTCTCACTAGTATCTAAAAAGGATTCACTTATAATTATTATAGCTTTGGTGGCTCATTATGATCTGAAATTGCTCCAAATGGAGGTGAAAACTACCTTTCTAAATGGGAATTTAAAGGAAGAAGTCTATATGGACCAATGATAGATGCACATTTAATCATATTTATACCTCATATTTGATGTATTTTTGCTTAATATTTTATAATTTTGTTGTATATTTGGCACTTAATTTGCTTCAAGTGCATTTATAGGTTATAATTGCCTTTATTGATTGAAAGGATAAGAATTCAAATAAAAATGTGGCATAAAATGAAGATTTAAAGTAAAGAAGGGATACATGACCATGTATACGAACTTGTAAGTCTCTCAGGCTATGCAAAATCATAAATTTTGAGGTCATTAGAGTATACACAGTTTAGTAAATTATCGTGTATCAGCCAGTGTATCTCCCAGACTAATAATTACTATAAAAAGATGTATTTGGAGGTGAAATGGAGGAGCAAACTTTTATAGATGATTTCAGATATGGAGAACATCCAGAAAGGATGATATTGATTTAGAGAAGTGGAAAACATGAAGACATCATTAAAAGATCTAGTAGAATACAAAATCAAACCTCTACCTTGTAAGAACATTAGATAAGAGATAAAGGGAGATTGATAATTATGACCTCTTTGTTTTCTATTCGTTTTTCTTCCAGTTTATGTTTGATTTCATTTTTTATTATGTGTAATTAAAGGCCTTTTAGTGTCTAGGTATTATAAACCCTATTTGAGATATAATATGTTTTGATTCTTTTATTTAATGCAATTGTTTTGATTGATCTATTGTAATTCAATTATGTGTTTAATATATGTCCTAGATCGTAAATATTAGTTCATAATATGATTTCATAACATAGAGATTGAGAAATCCTGAGTATGAATAGATCTACCATAATTGAAAGGAGTTAATTGCAAACCTAGAGAAAGGTCAACATAAATCATCTGGATTAGGGTTAAACCTAATAGTGGCATTCACAAATCAGTAAAGCAATCATATAAACTTTAGCCTGAGTAATTTGGTTGATAAACTTAGGATTAGTTGTTTAGTAGACTTGATAGAACTATTAGCATACGATAGGAGTTTCCACGGACTAATAGTCAATAAAACATTTGCATCATAAAAAGTTAATTATTTAATTGTTTAGGGGGAATTCATTACCTAGACACTAATTCTTGATATTGATTGTTTTTAAAGTGACTTCTTTCGTCTCTGTGTTCAATATTGTTGCCTACTTTATTTTAATTATTTAATTATTATTTTCTTTATTAAAATCCAAAATCAATCCTTAGGCTAGATAATAGGAGAAAGGTAATTACTAGTAATCACTATCTTCATGGGATTGACCCGTACTTGTGGGTACTACCTACAGCTATGTCGTGAACTTATAGTAAAATTTTATATTGATTTTAAGTTTAGGCCAATGAACCAAGGACTAAGGTTCATAAGGGATGGAAGGAACATATGTTGTGCAAAATAAAGAAGCCAATATACTAGCTTAAATAAACTTCCTGATAACGGTATCTTAAGTTCAATAATACTGTTGTTTCCTTTAGATTTAAAGAAAACACATTTGGCTGGTGTATATAGCTGAAGGTCAGAGGGAGTAAGTTTATTTTTCTAATCAGTGTTAAGAGATTTAGGATGGAAAAGTGTACAGCATCGCCAGTTCCAATTTAGAAAGGGTACAAGTTTAACTTTATACAATGCCCGAAAAGTAATTTAAAATGGAAGAAAATTGAATCAATTTCATATTCATTTATGGTTAGGAGCCTTAGACATGTATGAGATCAGACATAAGCTTTACAGTGGCGATTTTAGGGAGAAACCAAAGTAATCTTTGTATGGATCACTGGAAAGTTGCAAAGAAGGTTTTTAGATATCTACAGGAAACTAAGGAACACACGCTCACTTTTAAAAGGTTTAATCACCTTCAGGTGGTTTGATACTCAAATTCAAACTTTATTGGCTGTGTAGATATAAGAAAATTCACTTTTGGTTACATTTACCTATTAGTTGTAGGAGCCATCTCATGGAAGAGTGAACACTAGTTTGCAATTGATGCATCCACAATAGAGGCTGAGTTTTTGTTATATTTTGAGGCCATTATTCAGGTTAAATGGTTGCATAACTTTATTTGGCTAAAAGGGTTAAAGTGATCTTAAGGTTTGCTTTTGATGATAAATTAAAGCTTAATGTTTTGGAGTGTTGAAATTAAATCCTATCATTTTAAGAATGTTTAAATTGAACCATGCACTAACAGAAAAGATGATAGGGACATAATTTCATTAGTGTGCTACCACGTCATCAATGCCACGGTAGAAATTTATATCATTTTAATGTTACTATAGGTCACACAATGTTATACAATTGCTATATGGCACTACGAGACCTACATGTTTACAATTAATTATTAAAAGTATTAAGATATTTTTATAACGTTAAATATAAATAAAATATAATTTACTATGGATTTGAGAATGTAGAGATTATAAATTCTAGGAGAGTTTTCTTCCTTTTTAGTATGTTAATGCATGAAACATGTAAAACTCAATGACACTATTTGTTGCAACTTCTTTAACATATGTAATAGTTTCACCGAATTCATTCCTTACATAATTTGTCAAATTTTAAATGAAATATGTGTTTTCTAAATTCGTTGTTGGTCTTAAATTCTTAATATCTCTGACTGGGCAAAAATGGTAGCTTCACCATCTACTTACTTTATTAATATTTGTCAAATTCAAAAATTAAATATGTATGCTTATATGCAAATTGTCATATGGTTCTCTTACATTCATGGAAACTCCAACCCCTTCCATCTTTTTCCATGCAACTAGAGACTTGAGAAACTACATTAATTATATGGAATATTATAGTTTTAATAATTAGACATGGAAGAAATTGGGAAAAGAAAAACAGAATAAGGTATCACTTCTATTATAGGTCATATGTGTTTAAATTTTGATTCATTTGATATGCTAAACTTAGTGATTAATGCCTTAGAAATGTTTAAGATACTCACTTTGACTTATTTGTTATTTTATGCACAATTCAGAAGCAAAGAAGCTAAAATGAGTCGAAAGCACGATATATGGGTCATTTTTTGAAGATTAATTTTCACTTTTCTTCATGGGGTAAGAAGAAGAAAATTAAAAGACTAAAGGAAGATAAGAAAAATGGAATACAAAAAAGAAGAATTATAGAAAGCAATGCACATGCATGTTTTGCCATGCAAAAACATCAATTTAATGGAGCAGAAAATGGCAGCAAATTAAGCATGAAACGATAGCAGCTGGTGAGAGGCAAAAGGGCCAAAACGACATTGCGCACGCAGGGTAGATGTTTGCGTTAAATGCAGGTTATGCAGACGTTGTGCGTTCTTGGGTTAAACACAGACAACACGTCTGCGTTCAACGCAGACTACATAGACGTTGTGCGTTCCTGTGCTTGCGTTGAACGCAGATGCATTGTTTGCGTTTAACGCGAGAATGCACAACGTCTGCGTAGTCTATGGTAGACATCTACCCTGCATGCGCAACATTGTTTTGGCCCTTTTGCCCTTTACTAGCTGCTGCGTTTTATCTGGGTTTAACGCAGGAACGCACAACGTTTGCGTAGCCTGTGTATAACGTAGACGTCTACCCTGCATGCGCAAGCATTCTACATTGAACACGAACGTGTTGTGCGTTTAACGCATGATCTACGTTTTACTAAGAACGCACAGTAAAGGGATGGGTGTGAACAGTAAATTGGACCAAAAAATAATTCACTAAATAGAGTATAGGAGCAATAGCATGAGCATAACAGAGGTGGAGGTGCTAGGTTTTCTTTCTTTATTCTTTCACCACCGAAGCATGGAGAAGATGACTCACACTTGGAGCATAAAAGTAAAGATGGAAGGCTAGCTTCCTGATGACAGTTCAACAGGAATATCGACACTAAGTCACATTTAAGCTATTTTTATCATTTTAAGGTTGTAATTTCTTTTCGGATTATTGTGTTGTTGGTGTTGATTTGATCAGGTTTTGGGATGAATAATCTTAATACATTATTTTAATTGTCCTCTTTCGAACCTATTGCTAAAACATCGAATGTAATCTGTAATCGTTACTTTTGATGTTTTTGAGTAGCATTTAATGATCTCATATGATTAGAAACAACATAACTTAGGTTAGATAACCCGAATATGTGAGGTTACTGCTTATATAGATCATTTTCCACTTCATAATGTGGCTGCCAAATTAAATCTACAGAGCGTATTCTAGGTTATTCGGTATTTAGGTTTAATTAGTGATCATGTCCTGATTAAACAAAACCTAAGGGAAAATTGAGATTAGTAGAGCGTTCTATTAGTCTCAGATCGATAGTCCGAAAAGAGTTGTAAAGATGTTAGGATGATGAAATATGCTTAATTGTGTTTAGGATGAAATTGAACCTAGAACCAGACCTTACAAATAATTTAATCATTTTCAATTACTTGTTTTAATTTGTTTTCAATAGTTTACTTTTATTTTATTTTTTAAATTGCTAAAAATCCAAAACCCCCTTTTATATTTTCCTTGCATCAATTGATTTTCGTTATAGAAATTAACCGAACATTCTCTGTGGATTTGATCCCGACTCACCCCAACTACAAATTTTAGTTTGCATAGTCAGTTAAATTTTATAGTGTACTTGACATGCGCTGTGAAATTTTGATGTCGTTATTGGGGAGTATGGTAGTTTAATTTTCATATTTGATTTTAGTTGGTGTTTTGTGAATATATTTGTTTATAATCATTCTTTTTGTTACTTTTTAATTTTTAATTGTTTGTTAGTGTTAATGCATGGTAGTGACCAGATCTCCTCGTAGAGAAATTGAGCAACTTGATCTGGAGATCGAGAGAACATTACGGAGATTACTTAGGGAAACAAGGTCAACTTTGGTAGACAAATTAGAACTAGAATCCGAAGACATAATGGCAAATCCGAGAACTCTAAGGGAGTTGGTTGCACCTGATTTAACTCAAAGACCATTATGCATAACATTTTTGAATTTACTGAACATGTTACTTTTGAGTTAAAATTTGGATTAATCCATTTATTGCCTAACTTTCATGGTCTTGCGAGTGAGGATGCACATAAGCATCTTAAGGAACTTGATGTGGTATGTTTGAGCATGAAGCCTGCTCGGGTGATCAGACGAGCAGACCATATTGAGAGCCTTCCTGTTCTCACTCAAAGATGTAGCAAACGATTAGTTGTTTGATTTACCAACGGTTAGCATAAATGTTGGAGCCCAAAACTTTTCTTGGAAGTTAGAACTATTATATGTGAAATGTTGGAAGTGGTAAGTTGGGAAATGTAGTTGGACCATATTCACTAAGTATGCTTTGGTGTTTTAGCCATAACTTTTTCTCTAGCTATCCAAATGAGTTGATTCTTAATTTGGATTAAACTAGAGAAATAGGGATACAAATTATCTTATGAAATCTAGTTCTAAGTCAGTCCCTAAGAATTTTAAGTTTTTGGATGGAAGTTGAGCACAGAATATTGTTTCAGTATAAGAATAGTTCAGAAGTGTTGGGATATAACTTTCA
>JAOQMS010000002.1:9721957-9744956 GCA_027563885.1 Erythroxylum longipes | reverse complement strand
TTGATATGAAGTATGAGATTTTTGGCCCATAGGGTGGAAAGTTATAGTGTTTAGAATTTCTGTTGCTGTTAAGATGTTCTTCATTTTCTTTGTTTAGGCAGACTCTTTGCAGTGGATTTTAGTGTTCTTAGAGACCAAATAGGTTTCTAAATCCTTCAAGAAAGTTGTAGAGTTTCCTTTTATCTTTTTATTGATACCAAATTTATGAATTTTGGGGTTCTGAGTAAGAAGATAAGAGTTTTTGAAGATTTCTGTTGTTTGAGGGACTGGCCTCGCGAGACGGTCACGAGAGCAGGGCCCGGACTCGCGGTTCCTCGCAGAGCGCGCCTCGCGGTCCCGAGCATGCGCAACCAGCGCTCGCCTCGCGATCGCGAGTTAGGCGCCTCCTCCGCACGATCGCAACCTGCCCAAAAATCCGAAAATCCTTTTCTTTTCTGAATATTTTTATTATTATTTATTATTTTATTTTATTTTATTTTATTTTATTTTTGACCCTCTCCGCCCTTTTGCCCATAACTTCTTTTTCCGACCTCCGATTGACCTAATTTTCGAAGCGTTAGTTTTCTAAGACATTTTTCTACCTCTCTATGCAAATTTATAACTTTGGATATTATTTTTGAAATTATGGATTAAATCAAAGTGAAAGGATCGAAGGTAAGTGAAATGTTTTTGTTCTTTTTGAAGTTTGAACTGGTGGGGAATTCCTCCCTCGTGGGATATGCGTCCAGATGTCACGTAGGAAGTCGGGCCTGTGACTCGCCCAGGGATGGGTTTCAGCACAGATGTTATTTTAGAAGGAGCACTTTTTGTGTTATGCTAATGTGGCTTATGGTGTGAGAGCTAAATTGAGTTGTGAAACATAGTCATTGCATTCTTCATGACTAACAGTACCCAGTTTTGAATGAATGTTAACTTGCGCGTTTGATATCTCGTTAAGTGTTACTTTTGCTTCAGTAATTTGATGGCTTTTATACTACATTATCCAAATACATCCCACCTTATCCTTACCCACATTACAACCCTAGAAAAGTTTTTTGATTCATGATCATGCATGTGACTTTTAGTGGTAGAGAAATGAAATGATATGCAAAGTTATGGATTGTTGTGATCATGAATGGTGCTTGAGTGTACCCAAGGAAGTATCTTATTTAAACACTTTTTGTCCAATTCTACGTCTAGATTACTCAATTTTTAAGGGTGGTGAATATTGATTGATCATGAGTAGAAGCTGTGAATGTTGAGTTTTTGCTATAGGTTTTGAAATTTCATTTATCTTTACTTATGGTTATCTATTCTTAAGAAATGTGGAAAATGAGTAAAAGTTTTAGTTTGTGATTTTGATTTTGACAATTTACCCGAGGACAGTCAAAGGCTAAGTGTGAGGGAACTTGATATATGTTTAAATTTTTATTTATTTGATGTGCTGCACTTAGTGATTAATGCCTTAGAAATGCTTAAGATATTCACTTTGACTCATTTGTGATTTTAGGCACAATTCAGAAGCAAAGAAGTTAAAATGAGTCGAAAACACGATATATAGGTTATTTTCTGAAGATTAATTTTCACTTGTCTTTATGGAGTAAGAAGAAGAAAATTAAAAGATAAGAGGAAGATAAGAAAAATGGAACATAAAGAAGAAGAATAATAGAAAGCAATGCACGTGCATGTTTTTGCCATGCAAAAACATCAATTTAATGGAGCAAAAAATGACAACAAATTAAGCATGAAATGACAGCAACTGGTGAGGGGCAAAAGGGTCAATATGACGTTGCACATGCAGGGTAGATGTCTGCATTAAACGCAGACTACACAGAGGTTGTGTGTTCCTGTGTTAAATGCAGACAACGCCTGCGTTCAATACAGGTGTTGCGCGTTCAACGCAGACGCATTATGCGTTTAACTTATTAAACGCATGGTCTACATTTTACTTAGAATGCACAGTAAAAGAAGGGGGCGTGAACAGTAAATTGGACCAAAAACTAATTCACTAAATAGAGGATAGGAATAGTATGTCACGTTCCACATGTTTTAAAACCCACACGATGAGGTTTGGGGCCCAAAAGAGTATTCTAAAGCATGTTGGAATCTTACGGAAGATTCTGGAAGCTTTCGGAGTATGCTAGAAGCTTATGGAAGACCCTGGAAGCTTCTGGAACATGGTAAAAGGCTATGGAAGCTTATGGGACATTGTGGAATGATATGGAACCTTATAGAAGCTTGTAGAATGTTGTAGATATATACATAATGTACATGAAGTATGCAGAGTAGAGTAGAGAATTCTAAAAGGTCAATATGGACCATTAGATTAAGTAGATCTTAGCCATCCATTCTAGGAGAAGCAAGTATAAATACCCCTTGGGGGTTGTCTCATTTAGATCATAGAAGATCATAGAGTGCATTCTAAGCATTGTAGCTTTCTTAAGAGTTTTTTTAATAGAAGTGTTCTTACATTCTCCCACATTCCTTCTTCTCTTTAGCAAAGTGTTTCATGTAGAAGGCTGACTTGGGAATGAGAGGATACTCAAGTGCCAAACGAGCATTGGTGAAAGTCCAAGCCCATTACAAGTGGTATCAGAACAACGTTAGAGATCCTTTTGGTGTCATCAAGATGGTTGGTTCAAGCAAAGTGACTACCTTTGAAGGAAGGGAGGTCGAGAGAGTTCCTCCTACCAACAAGGGAAAGAGAGAAAGGTCTACTACAAGGGACTCCATGGCTGAAGTGATGGCTAGGCTCTCGAAGTTAGAGATCACCATAGGGGAAGATCAGGAGAGGATCGATGACTAGGACCAAAGAGTAGAAGAGCTGGAGAAGGAGCAGTCTCTACTTTGGGAAGAGATGAATGGGATCGTCAATATAATTGCCTCAGATGCTTTCGAAAAGGTGAGTTCCTTGGAATCTTCTCTTGTTGCTAAAATTATTACGCTTGAAGAAGCACTTGCTAGTTTGTCTGCCAAGTTGAAGGAGGTAAAGGGGGATTGGAGTATGTGTAAGATGGCGGTGACACAAGGAGGTGTGACACTTGTTACTTCCACTGTTTCTGCCAAAATAAAGGTCCCAGAGCCTAAACCTTTGGAAGAGCAAAAAATTTGAAGGCATCGATAACTTCTTTTGGAATATGGAGTAATACTTCAAGGTGTTTGGCATTACGGATCATGCCAGGATGATCGATAGTGCTTCTCTCTACCTTGTAGACACGGCCATAGTGTGGTGAAGAGTTAAAGAAGTAGTTTTACCCTGAGAACGTAGAGAAGGAAGCTCGAGCCAAGTTAAGAAGGCTTACCTACTCAATGAGCATTCGAGAGTATGTTCTAGAATTTCAAGAGTTGTTGCTTGAGATTCCTAACTATCCAGAAAAGGAAGCTTTCTTTGCCTTTTGTGATCATTTACAAACATGTGCCAAAATAGAGTTGGAGAGGCAAGGTGTGCAAGACCTTGCTAATGCCATCACAGTAGCTGAATCCTTTTATAAAGTAAGAAGGGATGTCCACCACCCTAAGTCCTAAAAGAGTGACAAGGGCGAGGGTGGGGGAGAGAAGAAGCAAGGCAAATATGGAGTTTTGAAGAGTGGCAAGCTGAAAAAAGGTTTATGCTTTAAATACCATGGGTATCGTTAAATGAAGCTAGAATGATGAGTAAATTAAGAGTGATGACTTGATTTTTTTTTGGCAAAGTGTATATATGTGTCGTGGGTGATGGATAGTTGATATAAATGTCTTGCTTTTGTATATGTATGATGAGTAATAATTCATAAATTGTTTTAGATATGTTTTAGAGGTAGAATGATCATCATAATGGTGTTAAGATGAGTGTAGAAAATTGATAATGAATGGTATATGCACATGTTCTGTTTTGAGTTAATGATCGAATATAGATCATGAATTGGTTTGTGAATGATATTGAGTTGAAATGGAGTTAATAATAAAGAGTAATGAAGTAGGAAAAGTGATCTTTGTACAAGTTGTGTTAGGTGTAAAATCTAGAAAATTGGAAGATGAGTGCTGGAAAATGTAGCAGTAATATGTTCGTTGATTATGCTTCTGTGTTTTAACCATAACTTGTTCTGTAGTTATACAAATGAGATGATTCTTAATCTAGATTAAACTAGAGACATAAGGCTACATTTTTCATGAAGACATAAAATTTAAATTCTGTCCTTAAGAGTCTCAAAATTTAACATGAAATTGAGAACTGGGTGCAGCAAATTGGTGGATGAATGTATATGTTTGTGTTCTATTTTGAGAGTATGAGAATATGTTTTATTTTGAGTGTTTTTAGAGATGTTTTAAAATGATTTTAGAGTTAAGGAAGAGGTTTAAGATGATGTTCTGATACAGGAAAGTGATTTAAAATGAAAGTTTGAGAAGAAAGATGAAGAATGAGTAGGAAATAAATGTGCAGAAAAATGAATGTGCAGAAAACGTGAAGAACATGGGTGAATTTTTCTGTTTTAATGTTTGAGTTTTAATTTGGGATTTCGGATTTGTTTGTGGATGATTTGAGTTAAATGGAAGTCAAAAATGGTGTAGATATAAATTAGAAATGTTAGATTGAGAAAAAGAAAAGAAGAAGATGAACAAAATGCAGAAAAATGAAGGAAAGTGCAGGAAATGAAGAACATGCGTGAAGAATTTTCTGGTTTTTGATATTTGGTGTTAATTATGGCTTTTAATTTGTTTAAGAATGTGTTGAACTGAATGGGAGTTGAAATGGCGAAATGAAAATGGGGAATGTACAAAAATTTAAAGTGCAGAAAAATGAAAGATGAAAACGCAGAAATGAAGAAGATGTATGAATATGTGAAGTTTTTGATATTTGGTGTTAATTAAGGTTTTTAATTTGTTTAAGAATGTGTTGAGCTGAATGGGATTTGAACCAACAGATTTGAAACACATTTTCCTACATCTCCACCAAAAATTATGATCTTCTGAAATCCTTTGGGAGAGATTGAGTGATAAATTTGGGACGAAAATGATGAACAGTTCTGGAAAATTTATGAATGGAGTATTTTCATTAAACATGCTTCAGTATTTTAGCAATATATTGACCTATATTTATCCAAAAAGAATGATTCTTAATTTAGATTAAACTAGAGACATAGGGCTACAATTTTTATGAAGAAGTCGAATTTTAATTCTATCTAACATAGGGCTACAATTTTTATGAAGAAGTTGAATTTTAATTCTATCTCTAGAATTCCAGAATCTGACTTGAAGTTTGGTACAGAATACTATACAATTAAAGAACAGTCCGAATTATTTGGAGTATAACTTTTATAATACTGAACCAAATTGAATGATCTTGGTGTCATTAGAAACTTAAGACAATGGAGAACATTTTTCTAGAAGAAAGTATTGCCAAATTACTTCATTTTCATTATAGATTGATCATGTATAGTAGACTCGAAGGTATGTTTCAGGAAAAATTTGAATTGACGAAATGAGTTATGAATTTCGATTTTAATGGTTTTGTTGAGGTATAAACCATAAGTATAAATGATACTTTTGTGATTTTGGAAATATGGATGTTTACATGATGAGAATAATATAGCGATGCCCAGGATTGTCATGAACATGCATTGTGCATATTTTATATACATACATGTGCCTTAACAAACACTTATAATTGTGCAAAAGTGTGATATGTGTATATTGCTTGACATAAAGGAGCAATTGGAATGTCAACATTCAAACGGTGTTGGAACTTCGAGGCAATAGCTTTGGGAGCAATCGGTGAGTAACCTAGACGGTTCACGCAATCAATTGTTTGCTTTAGAATATGTTTTGAATGATGATATGAATGTAATTTGATTATATTGATGTCGGACAATGAAGGTCCGAGACTTGATGTATGAATGTGATAGTGAAGTGCTACCTGTATGTGAATGTGACGAACTAAATGCTTCTTGACATGATTGATTGATTATGAGAGATGCATTCCATATATGAATGCATGATCAGATAATGAGAGTTGTGACCTAAGTAGCCACCGAAAATGAGTTTAAAGCTCCAAATGTGATTAAGAGCCAAAGGCCCACTATGTAAAATGAGCCCTAGATCCCCAACAGATAAGGGACACTATAAATGAGCCCAGTATCCACAATGGATATGGGACAGTTTAGGCACTCAGTGACAACAACGTAATAATTAGAAAAGAGTCACATGAGCATTTCATATACATTTTAATAAGTATGTTTGATTTTTTGAAATGCAAAATTGCCTTACCTTAAGTGAGAATGCGATATGTGATAATTTATGCAAAATGCAAAGATGTGAATTATATGTTATATGTGTGATATGTTGAAGAATAGAGTGAACCATCAATGATGGTTACCTTATTGAGTTCTCAAAATTCACCAAAATTGCAACATTGATTTTTCAGGACCGAGAGATGACTTTAGCTACTAAGAGACGCTACAAGGACTATAGTCTTGTACTTTTAGGGAAAAAGAAGAAATGACTTAAAGGTCGGTTAGCTGAGATTAGAAGATTAGATAGATCTTTTTATTTATTTCCTCTTTCATTAAGTGTATTTTGTATTAGGATATGATGATGTTCATATTCAGACGATATTGAAAACTGTCAATGTAAATGTTTGGTTTTATGAAATGAATGGAGAAATTTGGGTTTTAAAATATGGTGTTTTTCATTATAATGTCTTATAAGAAAATAAAGAATGATGATGCCATGTTAAGTGAATGTTGTGATTGAATGTAGTGCACCATTATTATAGGTTATGTACTGGAATATCCTTAGGGAGTTCTAGTATGTACCCAATGGTAACGGGGCGCTACAATAAAGCATCAAGTGGATTGTTACAGTCATTGCCAATTCCTAAGAGACCATAGGAGAGTATCTCAATGGACTTCATTGTTAGGTTACCAAAAATGAAAGGACAAGGCAACATAATGGTTGTTGTGGATCGTTTCAGTAAGAATGGAGTGTTCATACCTGTGCCAGTAAAATTCACTACCAAAGATACTGCTCACTTATTCTTTAGCCATGTGGTGAAGTATTGGGGCATTCCATAAACCATCATCAGTGTTAGGGACACTCGCTTCACGGGACAGTTTTGGACAGAGTTGTTCAAGCTCTTGGGGTCGAAGTTAAACTTCGCTACAGGCTTTCATTCACAAACCGATGGACAGATCGAGCTAGTGTGAATGCCTTATTGGAGTTGTATTTAAGGCACTATATGAGTGCCAACCAACGAGATTGGGTAAAGTTGCTTGATGTTGCCCAATTCTCATATAATTTGCAAAAGAGTGAGTCTACAAGAGCTAGTCCTTTTGAGTTAGCTACTGGACATCAGCCTTTGACTCTGCATACTCTTACTATCGGTTATAGTGGAAAAAGCCTTGGAGCATACTTGTTTGCCAAAAGTTTACATGAGAAGTCCGATATGGCTAGGACATGCCTAAACTGAGCAGCCAAGAAAATTAAGAAATGGGCCGATAATAGGAGGCATCACTTGGAGTTTAGTGAAGGAGATTTGGTGATGGTCAATCTCCTTTCTCATAGACACATCCGAGGAGGTGTTCGTAAGGGCTTGATTCGGAGGTATAAAGGACCTTTCCCAATGGAGAAAATGGTAGGCAAGTTGGCATACCGAGTCAAAATACCCTCACACTTGGAGATTCATCTCATATTTCATGAAAGTTTTCTAAATCCTTATCATATTGATAATGAAGATCTGAGTAGGCGTGAATCAAGGCGCACACCCACATCTATGACAACAACACACAAACGAGAGGTGGAAGAGATATTGGCACATAGACCTATATCGAGGAGAGGCTCACATCCAGCATAAGACAAATACTTAATCAAATAGAAAGGGCAGCCACAAAGTCAAGCTAGTTGGGAGCATAAGCTTTGTCTTTGGCAATATAAAGACAAGATTCGAGAGTTCCACCGAGACACGACGAGGATGTCACCGAATTAGGTGGGGGAGAATGTCTTCATATGTTTTAAAACCTACAAGATGAGGTTTGGGGCCCAAAAGAGTCTTCTAAAGCATGTTGGAATCTTATAAAAGATTCTAGAAGCTTCTGGAGTATGGTAGAAGCTTATAGAAAGCCTTGGAAGCTTCTGGAACATGGTAGAAGACTATGGAAGCTTATGGGACATTGTGGAACAATATGAAACCTTATAGAAGCTTGTAAAATGTTGTAAATATATACATAATGTACATGAAGTATGTAGAATAGTGTAGAGAATTCTAGAAGGTTAATATGGACTATTAGATCAAGTAGATCTTAGCTGTCTATTCTAGGAATTTCTGACTAGGTGATGATGATGATGATGATGATATCATTAGAAACAACATAACTTAAGTTAGAACGCCCGAGTGTGTGAGGTTACTGCTTATATTGATAGTTTTTTGCTTCATAATGCGGCTGCCAAATTAAATATAGAGAGCGTATTCTAGGTTATTTAGTAATTAGGTTTATGATCGTGTCTTAATTAAACAAAACCTAAGAAAAAACCGAGATTAGTAGAGCGTTTTATTAGTCTCAGATCGATAATTAGAAAAGAGTTGTAAAGATATTCGGATGATGAAATATGCTTGATCGTGTTTAGGTCGAGATTAAACCTAGAACTGGACCTTATATATATTTGATAGTTTAATTATTTTCGATCACTTATTTTAATTTGTTTTCGATAGTTTACTTTTATTTTATTTTTTAAATTGCTAAAAATCTAAAAACCCCTCATTTTATATTTTCCTTGCATTAATTAATTTTGGTTACGGAAATTAACCAAACATTTCTTATGAATTCGATCCCGACTCACCCTAACTATAAATTTTAATGTGTAAAGTCAGGTAAATTTTGCAGTACACTCGACAAGCGCTGTCAATAGGACGCATTGGTTTCTTTGGGCACAAAAGACACAATAATTCTTAGTAAAAAGTATTGTGAAGATTTTTCACTAAAATGTGAAGTTATCTTTGACGATTAAGGGGGAGGTTGTTGGAATTGTAGTAAATATTGTTGATATTTTATGGTTCAATGGATGTCAGTTATAAGAGGTGTCTTGGTTCTATCTCTGCCAATAGATATTTTTTTTCTCAGCATAAGTGAGATTGCAACGTTGGAAAAAGACTAATTGAGTAAGGAATTTGAAAAATACAGAAAGGTAATTATTCAAAAACTCAAATCTTTGTATTGGACTAAAATTCCGAATATGAATATATACACGCGAGTTCTTTGAATTTTTAAATTCAGAGATATGTATGAAATAACTTTAAATTTCAAGTTTTTCATTAGAGGAAACAAAGAATAAGCATAGTTGATAATTAGATTGGTTAAAAGGGCTTATGAAATGCGCTTTCTTTTTTCTGGAGGCCATAACTGGACCAGAGCAAGCATGCTGAAAATTCTCCTCTTATGCTTAAAACAAAAGAAGATATCTATACCAAAACGACAGCGTGTAAAGTTGTAACCAATAGTCACCGCCCACCCGTATTGTAATGACCAAAGAAGAATATAGTATATCATCGGAGCGATTCAGCCAACCGTACGCCCATTCCATTCCATTCCACAGCTAACCATAAACCAACCATTACCTCAAAATCAAATACCATCACCAACCCCTTTTTATGAGGAGGAGAGACTAATCCAACATCCTGTCCTGTTCCTTTTCCTATTACCTGCTATCTTACTCTTTTTTTTTTCCACTTTCCTGCATAATAGTTGTATTCTTAAATCTTAATTTATGTCTTTTTTCTTGGTTTTTGTCTTAGATTAGATTATATTTTGTAATAAGATCCCAATTCCTCTGTTCTTTGTTGTGTGTCCCCTGCTTCTCTCTGCCGTTCAGATCGTCGTCGTCGTCGTCGTCCGTCTTTGTTTTGTTTTCTGTTTTCGGGTTTCCTGTTTTACCCTCGTTTTGCGATTGAATTTTCAGTTCCCCCATCTCATGGCTCTGCTACCTTTTGTCATCCTCTATTTTGGGGCTTTGTCTTCGCCTGGCCTTGTGTCGGCTTCGGCTTCGACGTGCCCTAGAGTCTCTACCTTTTCCCCTCATCATCTTCAATCCCAATGCTTCCTCTCCATCTCCCCAAGTCCTGTTCTTGAGGTACGTTTTCTCATTTCCCTCTTTAATTTTCTTAAAGTTTAAATTTTTGTTGTTCCACTTGGTCGTTGCTTAGATTGATAAGTTATTGGTCTTTTTTATCTTTCCTTTTTATTTCTCGTTTGGATTTGGATTAACGGCTTGTATTGTTTGATTTGATTTTTGAGTTTGACGGAGTGTTCTGTAATTTAATTACTAATTTTTTATCGGCCCATTTGTATTTTCCTTTGAGATGGATATTTAGGTTTTCGGGTTTTATTAGGAATTGGTTGGTGACACGTATTCTTTAGGTCTTTATGAAAATCCTTGGTTTCAATCTTGTGTGCTCTGTAATTAGGGCTAGGGTAAGCTGTTGACTTTAAGGTTGTTGTAGTACTGGGTGATGAAACGAGGACTTTGAATGGGTTTCCTTCCTGTAGCTACAGTATTATATATTATAAATGAACTTTTCCAAATTTTGTTGACAACAAAAAAAAGGAGATTGTTCAGCAACTGTGGCTACTATGGTTTCCTTGACTTAGATGTCTTGTATTAGGTTCTAGGTGTAAAGCAGGTTCTTTTCAGGTAAGGCTATATTTGGTTGGACGTGAAGTTTTTAATGGAATAAAATGGAATAGCAATAAATGTAATATTAGAAAATTGTTGTTTGGAAGGGACGGAAGAGTTCATAATGTAATATAGTGAAATGTTATTTGAATGAAGGGTTTATAATGTAATATAGTGTAAAATTGTTTATTATTTTACATTCCATCTTAAGCCTCCCAAAATCGGAGATTTTTTATTTTCACTGTTTAGGATATAATGGGATGTAATGTGAAACCCTTCTCTTTTATCCCATTCTATTTTATTCCATTATAAACCTCCTTTTAAACGATAAAATAATATTACATTTAATTTCATTCTATTAATAAACTCCAAATCAAACATACCCTAAGTCTTTAAGGAATATCCTTTTCTCGTTTTCCATATCCTTTTCTATGTCGGCATGGATGACTATTTCTAGGATTTTCATGTGCATATTTAGTGTGTCATGTACATGCAGGGGTGCTGGATGGGGAAAACTTAAATTTGGAGAGAAAAACAAAGGAAATTAAAAATGTATGCTGAATTAAAATACGTGAAGTTATTTTCTCATTCTAATCAAGTTGTTTGTCAGACTAGATGCAATATCCTTGTGAAGGATAGGATTCTTTTACATTGGATTGGTACATTTGCGATTTAGCTTGATGTCAATTTAGTACAAACTCCTTCCCTTGGAGATTAGAGCTGTCTCTTGTTATATTCTGCGATCTTGCATTTCAGACTTTATGAGCATGCTATAGATTAAATAGATTTCATCTTTGAAGTGTTATTATTCTTGTGTTGATGCCTTAACTACAAATATGAACATGCGCCATACTTTCCCTTTGAGGCTGACATTTTATGTTCAATTCATAGGTAGATAATATGATTTCCTTACTTGTTTTACAATGATTACTCGTGAGATCAAATGTGTTTATTACACGAGCACAATCTGAATATACTTGTTCTCATGATATCCTTGTCTGTCAAAGTTTCTTATCAAGCCTTTCATTCTGGAAATTTTGACTCTGATCATCATATTCTTACAAGAAGATTTAACAATTAGACAGTTGCTTATTTTCCTAAGGAGCAGCCTTGCAGTTTTATCTTTTTAATGTTCCAGCTTCATAAGATCTTTATGGTTATGGTTGAGTGGGTAATAAAAAATGTAGGTTGCTGTCTGTAAATCGTTCATTTATATTGTTGATAGTATATGAAAATGTTGCTTTCCTATCTAAGATGCTACTTTATGGCTGTATTGGACCTCAAGCACTGCCTGATTCTGGGGACTATATTGAGGAATCCCTTCATAGATTTCCTTGGCATTTAAAAAGATTCAAGGGAGAAGTGTTCTACTTTCCATCGACTCACAACTTGACTGGATTTTTCAAATGTGATTAACTTTTGATTCCATATTACTTAGAATTGTGGACTCAAATGTTCTGAGAACTGTTAGGAGTGTATAAGTTGTCAGCTGATCATCAGTTTTTCCACAATGGTTGTCTAACTTGTATATGTTTTAACTGAAATATCTGGTGCAAGAATGAAAGTTAGCCTTTATATCATCCCTTCTGTTATTCTCTCTCTAATTTGCAATACCTCTCCACTCTATCAACCTGGATCTGCATTAAACTATCATAGAATTGGTTCTCAGATCTCTATTTCACTGATTTGGTGAGTTATATTGAATATTCTTTGATCTCTCTTTTCTCTTCGTACTGCTGAGCTGCATATCTAAATTTGTCAATAGGTGAATGGGAACATCCTGGACTCGATTTTGACTTCAATTAAGGGGAATGCTTATACTTCTGTACTTTTCTACGCTTCTTGGTGCCCTTTTTCACGTGATATTCGTCCCAAGTTGGAGCTTCTTAGTTCCATGTTTCCTCAGATGGAACATTTGGCTCTTGAGGAATCTTCTGCTGTCCCGAGGTATGTTGTTACTTGCTCTGCCTCAAATTTTATGTTATCACAGATGAAATATTCTAAGCTAGGTTTTTACCTTCACTGGACTAGTTATTCTTGATGTTATGTTTATGCCTACTCAAAGAATCAGCTACCAAGCATCAACTCTTATTTTATCGTCAAGGACTCTACATATTATGAGATTGACTGATTGCTAGAATGTATGCTTAAATATCTTTCTGTGTACATGGGAACTATATTATAGTGGATCATTACTTGAGCAAACTACTTTTTGCTACATTTATGTTTTAAGCTTCTAGTTGAATTAATCATCTCTATCAAGGTGAACTTTAGTTCAGTCTTTTCTAGGGTTCTGTTTTAATATATGTGCATGATTGTTGGTATCTGTTTCTTTTTAAGTTAATACTCTTGCATATTTGAATCACCTATTTTTAAAGCAGTTTAACCAATTTATCAATATGGAAATGGAAATTTAATTATCCCAAAATCAAGAATTTTTTATGCAGCTGCCCTTTTCATTTTTTTGTCTTTCCACTTGATCACTTTTCCAATTCTAGTCCTCTTTAATTTTTGTCATTTGAGTTTTCCTACATGGTGTAACTTTTCAATTTAGTCCTTACTCTCAACACTTCTGAGATTTTGTGTGACATCAACTATACCAAATGTGAGATCTCTATTTGCAATTGAGACTAGATTTTTCAAAAAAGAAAAAGAAAGAGACTATAAGTGACGTGTGTTAGAAGTACTATCAGAAAAATATCGAAGTGCGTGCTACAGTTCACATTAGAATTTGGAAGTCTTGATGGAAGAATATAGCCCTTATTAGGACTTCTATGACAGTTCATATTGATGTTTACCATATATATCTCTGAAAAATTAAATATCCACTATGAATTTTTCACTTAGATGTTATCTGTGTTAGACAGAACTGGTTTTCTCGTCCATGAAGACCATATTGGAATGTTATCATATGTAGGAGGACTTGCATACATAAATCTAATTAGGAAGATGAAATTGGAATCAGGATCAAGTAGGACTGAAAATTTATTTATTCCTTTTGTTGAATGGCCCTAAACACTTGGAAATTAGACTATTCTTTTATTTACCTCTGGAAGTTGCTACATCATCTTTTACTGATAACCATGAAATGCCTTATTTCACAGCATATTTTCTAGATATGGAATCCATAGCTTGCCTTCAATATTATTGGTGAATCAGACATCGAGGGTCAGGTATCATGGCCCTAAAGATCTACAGTCTCTGGTACAGTTTTATGAGAAAACAACAGGTAAATTCTTCCCCCTATAACAAATCATTGTGTAAAAATGAATGTGTGGTTCTATTTTATTCTATTTTATTCTCATTTAATTCTACTTTCATTAATTTCATAACTCGATGCCCAGCTTCCAATGCGCTCATGTGCAGAATTTTCATATGTTTCAAAGATCTGTTAAACCATTATGAACTTATGAATATGGTCTAGAATGTTTGAGTGCCACCTATATCTAATTAAAGCATCATACATGTTCTGAGAGTGTGAAATGATTGCCGTACAGCTTCATCTATTGTAATGTGTGATTTTCTTTGTGATTCAGGACTTGAACCAATTCATTATCTGGTTGAAGATAGGCCAAGAAGTTTGGACGTCGGTGAAAGATCCATTATGCAGCCATGGAATGTTTCATCTTTGGATGAGATTATGAAAAAGGAACCATATTTGCTATTTGCTGCTCTGTTCCTGTGTTTTCGGATGTTGCTGCTTGTATTCCCTAAAGTGTTGTCACATGTGAAGGCTTTATGGGGCTCATACGGTCTACACCTTAACCTGGAAATATTTGGGGAGACGAGCCAGTTGTTTGGGCGTATACTTGACATGATTGATGTGAGGAGAATTTGGACCAAACTTAGATTATGCAAGACCAGGAACTTCCACGAAGGAGCCATAAATTGTCGTGTATGGGCTTCATCTCTGGCTTCTGTTGCTTTAGGTGAATCTTCTTCGTCATCAGGTAGATCATAAATCTGAGGTACACTAAACTTCCCCGACATATTCAAATCGAGGGTACAAAAGAGCATACTGAGGAGTTGATACTAAATCTATTTTGAATGCTCTTGCTAACTGTTGAACCCTCTGTCTCGCTTTTAACTTTTTTCTTGTTGGTCTAGTAAAGATATTATTATTATTAGTGATAATGATGATAGCTGAAGCTGTTGTACTTGGTTCGGGTATTGGGAGGAAGCAAACATGCATGTAAATCTGAGAACAGCTTGTCCTTTTTCCTTTTCTCTGTATATTATTTTCTCATTTGGAGGAACCAACTTTACACGACTGGATGTAAGCATGTCTCTATTCTCGCGCTGTTAAGTGTCAACTTGATGAAATCAGGATAACTCTTTTTAAGTATAAACTAAAATGAAATTCGCTGGTAAGTTGGAAAGTGCTTTTAGCAACTAATGATTGATAATAATTTAATTTATGACTTAGTATCCAGTTGTTTTCCCATTGTTCAATTTTTGAGCTGATGTTTGTCACAACACCCTTGACCTGTTGCCCTTTTGCCCTTGTGGGTATTGAATTGATCGTGGGTTATTAACTGATAAGGATTTACTAATGCTCCCTTGAAAAGATGTCCAAACCAATATCCACAGGCTACCCAACATATCTAATCTTTTCATACCTTATCCGTAGCTTGAAGTGCCTGCAAGTCACCTGTCAAAGAAAAACAAATCATGATCTTTACCAAACTAAAACAAAAGGTTAACGAGAATAAAGCTTAGCCAAAGAAGAAGCTTGAGAGATAACCCTAAGTATTTAGCCTAATGATTAAATCTGCATTAATTTAATGAATTCAATTTCTTAATAAAAAGGGGGATTGTGTGTAGGTCTTGATTCATTTAATGTTTTCCTATTCAGATGCCCCGGTCAAAAACAGAATGGCCACTCTGAAGAAGTTATTTTATGAAAAATTCTTCTTTTTGGAGTTAACTTGCAAGCCAAATATATCTACAGAATGCACACAAGTTGATGTAAATGTTGAGAATACAAGTAATTTGCCCACCCCGGAAAACCAAACACATGTTGCCTCTCTTCTAATTAAGCTAAGTATTGCTCGGTATTGATAATTGGTGTTGCATTTTAAGTGATGTAATATGAAAAATGGTATATGTATTTGAGGTAGTAAATCACAAGTTATTTGAAAGTCTAATTAGCAAGGGCTGGAAATCACAAGGTATTTGAGTCTAGTTGGCTCCTGTATCTTTTTATCTTTAACCAATTTCAAACTTAATTTTGGATCCATGATTTTTTTCAAAAGATCAATATATAGCAGAAAAAGAAAATAATTTTGATAAAATTCTAAGAAATCAAACTCTCAACATTAGTTTAGACTTAGGTGAAGCTTGAAACTATAAATGAACCAAACTCACGCTTACTCGTCTGTGTTTCAACAACATAAAACTTGGTTTAACGTTTTGGAGTAGTTTAACAAAGTTTTGCATGCTAAGATGTCTTAAAGTTGCTAACTTTGTTGGTTTCTTGCGGTAACTGGGGAGATCAAAGAAAATTTCTTTTCTGGCACAACTCTGGTTTGTTAACCTTAAGGTAGGCTGACAGAAGATGGCCATGGGTTAGATTTTCCAGCTTTTGTTTAGTAATTAAATATTATTATTTAATATGTTTTCAAGTCTGAATTGTTGCGGAAGATCCCTTGGACAGTTGTCTATGGCTTTCGCTTTCTTCTTTTCTCCTCAAGGGCCTACCCCATGTCGCTTTCTTTTAAAGCAAACTTGGATAAGCAACCCCCACGTCTTCTGCTTCACTTCATCTGTTTTTCTGTAGGTGGAATAATTAATAAAACCGAAGCACACCAGAATAGGCTAAAAGATCAGACCTTTAGCTTTAGGCCACACTGCTCACCGTGTTTTAACCACATCTACTGTATGTACTGTTGCCTCAAATTTCTCCAAATCTACACAATAGTCACCAGAACTAGTGAAAAAAGGCAAAAGAACCCAATAGAAAATTGGAAAGAAATATCCAAGGAGACCTATCAAGCAAGGTATTCATCTTCACGGTTGTGGGTCCCATTGGACCACCCCAAGATTGACACATTCATATTTATCTTCCTCTCCTTCACATCTTGGGTCTTATACTCCATAGAGCTAGAGGACACCATAGTGGTGGCCTTGGCTCTTACGGCTGATGAAAATCAGACGCTTGACTCCATCAAAAGACCCCTTGTTTTGATCATCAACTCAACTTCATATACAATATACAGAGAACCTTTTACATATATGTGTAAAGACCCTTATCTTCGATCCTGTTCAATTCCATAAATTTCTGCTAAAAGATGGATCTCGATGAGTGGGAACTACTGCCCCGTGAGGGATTTCGTGATTACAGAGAAGATGAAGAAAAGGAGATTATAGGAGGAAGCAAACGTAGCTCCAGTCCGAAAACTGTCTTTAACATGAACTACTTCATGTGCCCATCTTCACCGCCAAGAAGTTCAAGTTCAGTGCTTAACCATCTTGCTCCAGTTCCAATCCAGTTGGAACCAGCGAGTGGTAGGGACCCTGACGATGAATTGTCTAAAGGAGGAGTCACCATGGTACCTATTGACATAAGTAAGGTGGTTCCTTCCATGATCATGCCGAAAGTCAGGGCTACTAATATAGGATCGAAAGAAGCCGATCAAGATCCGGCTTCTCAAGTTTTCTTCAAGAAAATGAAGGAACATGAATTTGTCGACATGAAAAAATTGGAGTCTCCTAAGTCTCCTACTACAGGTTTTGCCCCTCCTCAGATCGAGGCCTATAAAGGCGAGACCTTGAGTTCACCTAGATTCAAGAACCAGAAAGAAGATACGGAAGAAGAGGCTATGTGGGAGGAGAGTAGCGAGGGCTTAAACATATGGAAGTGGAGCTTCACTGGGATTGGTGCCATTTGCACGTTTGGTATTGCTGCTGCTGCAACCATTTGTGTCATTATTCTGGGAAGCCACCAAAAGAACAGCCACAAGAATCAGAATTTCAGGATCCAGATTTACAGTGATGATAAGGTTGGTAAATCGCCTGAGAGTTCTTAATTTTCTTTTCCTTTTCGCGTATTCATGATCTCATTCTTAGGTCATGTTTCTGAAATTTTTAAATGCTATCGTGTAGCTATCAGTTTGTTTTCTTGATCACGTAGAATTTGAATAGAAGTTTTCGAGTAATAAGTTTGGAACAGCATCTCTACTAGTTAGACTCCACATTTTAAAGAGATTTCTATTAAGTCTTCACATTTAACAGGATTTCTATTAAGTGTTGCTTTGTTGTTCTGATTAATAACTTGCTCTATTTGATGTTTGGGGTTACTTCTGAGAGATTCTATTCCTTGTAACAAAATCTTCGGACCAGATACATTTACATAAGGTCTCCCAATCAAACATGAAGTGGCACATAATTCTTGTTTCTTATTTTGGAAACTCTTCTTATTACAGAGGATAAAGCAAGGGGATCGCCAACCAACAAGATTGAACGAAGCAATTTCAACGGCAAGAGGCGTTCCAGCTCACATAACTATTGGTGGGTACTACAATGGTCTTTAGAGCAAAAGCCTTCACTAAGAAAAGTCCCAATTCTCGCTGTCAATTGGAGGATACGCTAAATCTGCTATATTTTTGTACATAAAACTATATGGATGTTTGTGTAGATTCTCATGGATCCTGTTTGTATTGTAGATTCTATATAATATAGCCAGTAATTTGGTATCTTACCGGGGTGTCTCACAATTAGCCCCAATAATTGAATGTTCAAGTAATCAAACGGTCCCCCAGTATGAGTTGGAAATTATTCAGTATCTTGTTCGTGTTTGGTTCTGAACAAATTTAGCATGCATTTGGTATTTTCCAGTCGTTGATTTTTGTATTAATCTTGCATAATGCAAACGCATTATGCTTTGGATCATCTCATTTGCTTGATCATCTAGAGAGAGATTCTTTAACACGAAAAGAAAAGCATTGATATGACAACGCAAACATCCAAACAAAAGAGAGTTACTGAGTCCGGACCCACTTTTGACTAAGTGACACAGTGGTTGACTGTCAATAGTGGTGACACTACAAACTCATGATTTGAAAGCCCTGTTTGTCGGTTGTGTAGGATCACTACTTTGTTCTTCACATGCAAAGGAGCCTTAGATGATAGAATCAAACAAAAACAGACACGGAAAAGTTTCGAAAAGGCTTTTAGTACATCTCACAAGGATTATGGTGAAACTCTTTACTCCCTAGTGATTCAGGCCAAAATACTCCCTCCCACAGCATATAGTTGGCTTTCTGGTGAACACCGACCGACCAATATTGAAGAATATTACTTCACTTGCAGGTGCACCGTAGAATTAAACCAACCCATTTGTTCTGTAAAGTTCATCTCTTTCCTTCCTGTCCACTGAATTATATGAAGTAACCAAATCCATTAGTCCAAACTGCTTATCTACAAAAGGAAAACTCTAACTGGAACTGAAAAAGTTCGCAGTATAAAACTCAGATCAATGGCTATCATCTGTTTACTCAAATCAAACAATGTAGATTCTAAATTTGTGAGAAAACGCCTGAAAAATAATTAGATCAAGCCTCAGCATTGCAGAATGTCTGCAAGACTCAATGAGTCATTCAGTCCCGAAAGATGGTGTTTTAGTGACTGATTTCATCATCGGCAATAGCTAAAAAATAATCGAAATGAAGAATAATAAATCAACACTACAAAGCCTGGCACGAGATTCAACAAGTAAACAAAAATCATGACTTTCAAGTCCTCTATCTCACATTAAGCAAAGAGGCTCCATGCTTTACAATATTTTACCAAATCAAATTGCATTCCCAACTTTCTCTTTATAGTTAAATAAGCAGGCATCGTTCCTTTTGATTACACGTACTTCAAAATATTCCCCAAAAAAATGATCGATTTGCCAAATTTACGAATTCACCTATCAGTAAGGATCAGAAAACAGTTTATCGCCTACCCTCATACAGATTCCTGAGTTAAACCCTCTTAGTTTAGCCTCTGTCGGGACCGAATGGCATTTACAAAATTTTCCACCTTCCGGTTTTTGTGAGGGTACTTACCACAAGAATCAGAAAGGCTTGAACAGACAGGAAACATCGAAGCCTATAGAACAATCTAGACATAATGAAAGTCAATTTTTCCACAAGAACGTCCTAAAAAATCATACTAGCAGATGCAACAATTACAATACTGGAAGAGCTGACTTAGAGAGCATAAAGTGACATAAAATCTTCGAATCAAACTAGGAAAGGAACGTAGAACTAAAGTTCCTCACCCTCAAACCGATTCAAATAGTCTACGCCTCTGTCTGAACCAAAAGGGGGCTTTTAAGTTTAACCCTTTTGGTTATTCGGAGGCAATTGTCTAACAAAACACGCATACACACATTTCATTAGTAATAAAACATAGTCAAATTGAGGACAAGTTAAAAAAGTCATAGCTGATCAATGTACAGGGCTGCTTGGGGGACAGATGATGAAGTAAATGAACAAACTGACCCCTCAAAGGCCTTGGGAACAAAAAGGATACCCTTTTTGATCCAAATTAATATGTGCCTCCTAACTAAGCCAGATATGAAATCGCATATACATACATACAAATATGTAAAGATTCAAACGGCTACTCAAAGAGGCAGTTTTATTGGATGAGAACTGAACAATTGAGGAAGCAAGGTGAAGAAGAGAATGTTGGCGTGGCCAGCGGATTCTAGAGAAACACACTGAGGCGCGAGGGTTAAGAGATTGAGAGTCAAGGGCTGTACAAAGCAGAAAGCACGGTAGGGTGTTAAGATTACTGTTTGGGTTTAGGGTTTTCTTCTTTGTTGGAACTACCAAATTACTGAAACGCCCTCCGGATGCCGTTTGAACTTTGGAGCGCAACTGGCTTTTTCTGGCCCAACCCTCGCCTCTGATGTCCTCTTCCTCGTGCTTCGTTAATAACTAAAGGCACTAAAACAAAGTAAATATTATTCGATTTTGAATTTATTCTTTTTTCAGCAAAAAAAAAAATGAAAATTTTCTATAGTTTAAATTTTTTAAATTACTTAATTTGTAAAAAGAATTTAATTTTTAATTTTTCAAAAAATACTTCTTTTAAATTTTGATTAAAAATAACGATAAGATTTACATAACCTAAATTTAAACTATCGACAAGGTTTATATCTTTTATCGTAAAATTCAAAGGTATAAACATTGACCCACCAACGACACGGAGTAAATCGAAGTATTGAAGTCAGCAAAATAAACACCACCATTGATTAGTGCTGAGATAACTTCTAGGCATTTGCAACTAAAAAGCGAGTCCCAAACGGTCAAACATGTCACATGCCTTCACAATCGCTTAGGAAGAGGGAAGAAGCATATTTATATTTCACCAATTATAAGTTTGAATTACATTGTAAACTACAATGTCAACTCAAACCATTTTCCTCGTAGGATCCTAAACTACATATTTCTTCATAAACACCTTCCACAAATTACAAAATGATGCCTTTTTGACCCACACAAAAAAAAACGATAGTGGAAAGGAACCAAAGACTCCTAAATATTGACATCCAATTAATCTTCTTGTTCTTCCTCCTGTTGCATCCCTCACCAAAATCCCAAGAGAGCAGATAGAATTAGGAAGTCGAAACACATTCATAGCATAGGACAAGCTAGCCTTCACAACAGTCTTAATTACTAGTTTCAAATCATCAAATGAAAGCAAATTGTTCTTCCAAGAATTTTAGTGCTTCAAAAACTTGTCTTTGATGCATTCTAGGATGTTCAGATCAAAACACCCATTAAATAAAGAGAGGCCTATATAAATATTACTGTTAAATCAATATTGCATACACATAATAACCAAGATGGAACATCTTAACAAAGAGTAAGAATTAGAGGTAAAGAAATCAAAGACTTAAACCAAGATGGAACATCTTAACAAAGAGTAAGAATTAGAGGTAAAGAAATCAAAGACTTAAACCAAGATGGAACATCTTAACAAAGAGTAAGAATTAGAGGTAAAGAAATCAAAGACTTCATTAGATTAATTTCCAAATTCCAAGCGTAAATAAAATGCTGAAAGATTATTTTAGATAAAAAGAACATGTGATGTCAAGTGTTGGAAAATTGGGACATGATTCAATCCCAATCGCAACAAAATAATTAAGAATTTTTTATTTTAATTTTTCAAAAATCAAGATCACTTTAATTCTATAAAATGATAAATCATAATAAAATATGAAACTTAATTTATATCTTATTCAGAAGCCTGATCATATTCTTGTCATATCCCTCAAATTATTTCTGAAAATGATCAATCTCAACTACTATAGTAGCATAAATGTCCGACCTTTAACAGTATCCACATAATAGGTTAAGAAAACTTTGCAACTCTTAGAAAGAGGGTTAAGCAACTCTTACAGAGAGCTTAATTATATATTTGTAATAAGTGTTGGAAATTTTATTGATTTAATTGAAATTAAATTATAATGCCAGTTAAACTTTAATTAAAATTATAAATGATTCTAATTAAATACCAATTATGTCCAAATAAGATCCAATATCTCATATTGATCTTTATTTATTAAATATATCATATTTAATCATAAAGTTTCTTAAACTTTACATTCAAGTCTAACTTGATTAAAATGTCTTTGTTCTATTCAACATGTTCTTTATGTAAGACCCATTAGATTCCCAAATATGTTGGCAATGTATACAAATTATAACCTTGAATCATATTTAGGATTAGGTAAACTGAACTCTTTTAATTTATCATTAATTCTCTAATTAAACAATTTATATTTATAAATCAATATTGATGTTTAACAATGCATCATGACCATCCTAATATTTAAGAATGTCAAAGTGGTTTTGATTAATCTTTCTGTGCATAATTTTTTTCTTATAATTCAACCTTTCTCCACACAATGTTTTGATTAGACATAAAGTATGAAATTAATTTCTACTCTATTTTGACTTCAATCATATTACTTATCTGTCATTGGCTATTGATTCAATTAATGACATTTGTAAACTATTTACAAAACGTCATTCTACCTTGGCCAAAAATTTCCCGAATCAATACTAATCGAGAATAACAAAACATTCTCCCTAATTCCTTTAAGGTGATGAATCTTATATTAATCACTCAGCTACCTCCGTATAGTCTATACTACATCCAATGACTGCCGACTAAACTACCAATTATTAGACTGGGTCATAAGTAGTATCAAAACTTAGCAATCCCTATACACAATACCTTTGGAGACTTCAAGTGTAACACCCACATATCCCCTGGAAGGATATATGAATGCCACACAAAATAACACAAACAAATCAAAGCATACAAAAACTTCCAGTAAACAATTCAGACAAACATACATTAAATTACATAGTACGTA